>JBBDGP010004798.1:0-341096 GCA_037952835.1 Lithobates septentrionalis | reverse complement strand
ATCTGAAGAATCCCTTGTTTGGCATTTAAACAAAGAAAAAGATTCAACTCATTTACATCTGTCCTCTGGGAACTGTTTGTCTTGGCGGAGAAGGCGGTGGAAATGGTGGAAATGGTGACATCGTCTGAGCACTCCCCCCACTGAATTGTGATCTTCTAATTATCAGCTAATATTTATTAGGATATGGTTTATTTTCTAATTAGAATGCAGAACGCCAGCTCATCCATGACGATCTCCATGTTCTGTGGGATGGATTCAGTCGCTGCTTCCCAATGGAGAATACAGAAATCAAAACCGAGCAAATCTAAACCTTATCAACCAAGGAAAGGGAACAGCGCGTTTTACATCCTGAAACCAAGCTACACCCCCTTAACCACTTGCCTACCAAGGAACTTTTATAAATAGACAATGAGAGCTAATGTGAGAAGGGTTGAGGTATGTCTCAGTCCCAAATTCCTATGTACAACACAGAAAAAAACATTTTGCCCATGGAACACCTCAGACAGTAAATGTAAAAATATGAAAATTTTATTATCATACATTTAAAAACACAAGGATTACACCGAAGCCTCACGCTTATGGACCTTTGACTTACCCTGGATAAAGTTCTTATTGGAAGCTGACACTCATACATCTCTATGTAAGTGCAAATATGTGCTTTTTAAATTGAATTAAACACTTGTACTCAGAGGCGCTTTCTTTTTGTTTTTTCATATTCATCATTTATGTCTTCTTTATTATTGTGGTCCATATGTTTCTTTTTTTTTTTTCGTGATTGCTATGGAGAGCTGACTTAGTGCTGTGTCTATTGAGATCCCCCGGGTTATTATACCCATTTTTAATCACGGACTATCCATAGACTTTTATAATAGATTTTAATTACCGTATTTATCGGCGTATAACACGCACAGGCGTATAACACGCATATTCATTTTAAGAGGGGAGTTTCAGGAAAAAAACTTAAATTTTAAATAAGGAGCTTTGAAGCAAAATAAGGGTCAGTGCCCATCTGCAGCCTCACTATTGCCATCAATGCAGCCTCATCATTGCCATCAATGCAGCAGCCTCACCATTGCCTTCAATGCAGCAGCCTCACCATTGCCATCAGTGCAGCCTGATCGATGTCAATCTGCAGCCTAGAGGGGACAGTGAGGGGGGCGGGATGAGCGCCGACAGATTACATACAGTGAGAATCTCCTATGATAGACAGAACAGTGGTCCAATGGTGGCCCAGGAGACGGGACTTCCTATTACAGAGGCTGCCAAGTAAACAGGAGATTCTCACTGTATGTAATCTGACGGCACTCGTCCCACCCCCCTCCTTGTCCCCTCCGAGGCAGCTAAAATTAAAGTATTGGCGTATAACACGCACACGCTATTTGCACCCGATTTTAATGGTGAAAAAGTGAGTGTTATACGCCAATAAATACAGTATATATGCTTCCACCAAACAGCATTGGACTATTGTTGCTACCTATACCATTGGATTTGAGCGCTGTCACATATTATACATGATAAATGATGAATATGACTGGTGCTGCATAGAGTTCATATGAAAAAACGAGATATGCGGGACCTGAAGGCACCATTCAGCTACCCCAATCGATCTAGAGCTGCTGCGCGACTGATCTCTACGCGTTTTCGCGAGTTAATTCTCGCTTCCTCAGGAGAGGCGCAGGTAGGTATCTGGAGATAAAAATGGATCAATGAATAATAAAAACAGAAATTATTTTTTTTTGAAAAATGAAAAGGCAGGAAGGGGTAGTAGGGGGAAGGGAAAAGGGCAAGAGGAGAACCATGTATGTATGAGTATATCTCAATATCTGTAACTTACAAGTAGTGCCAAGAGTGGTCGAATTTATATATATATATATATATATATATATATATATATATATATATATATATATATATATGTGCCAGTGATAGCGGGCGGGTGTAGCTAAAATTGGCCCTCAATAAATAAAATAAATTGGCATAGAAATGCTATCTAGACAATAATCAGGTAAATTAGTGAGTGATGGTGCAAAAGTCGTGATGGTGTGTGGCCACAGTGTATAATGAAGACTTCAAATAGAAACCCTGACCACCCAATAGACACAAACAATGAACACTAATTATAAAGTTAAAAGGGGAAGAAAGACCAACACAGGACATCCAAGTTCTGTATTGCTGGAAGCACAGCACTGATCCCATGTTAGAGCCTGGACTAAACAGCCCTGGTCTCCAAATTTTTTATTTTTTGTTATTATTATCATTCATTGATCCATTTATATCTCCAGATACCTACCTGCGCCTCTCCTGAGGAAGCGAGAATTACCTCTCGAAACGCGTAGAGATCATTCGCGCAGCAGCTCTAGATCGATTGGGGTATCTGTATGGTGCCTTCGGGTCCCGCATATCTAATTTTTTCATATGAACTCTATGCAGCACCAGTCATGTTGTTCATCATGTATGTCTTCTTTATCATTGTGGTACACGTTTTTAAATGTATGCTAATACATTTTTCATATTTTTACATCTACTGTCTAAGGTGTGACTCTTTAAAAGTCCCGTGGGCAAAATGTTTTTTTTTTTCTGTGTTCAACTTTTATAGATGGCATGGTAGACAATACAGTTGGGGCCAAACACCCAGCGGTTCGGTTCGTGCCAGGACTCTCAAACATTGCAAAAGTTTGAACCCGAACGCCGAACCTCATTGAAGCCTATGGGACCCGAACTTGAAAAATCAAAAGTGCCTATTTTGAAGGCTTATATGCAAGTTATTGGCCATAAAAAAAGGGTACGAGAGCCTGGGTACTGCCCTGGTGGACATGTATATATGCAAACATTTATTTTTTAAAAGATCGTTTTTAAAGGTGCAGTGATTTTAATGATGCTAAAAATTTTAAATTCCTTTGAATATAGTGCCACCTTGCTTTGTGCAGTCATGTTGGAGTAGGAAGCAGCCATCCCAACTGTTCCCAATAAGTTGGAAGCAAGAAATTGTCCAAAATGTCTTGGTATGCTGACGCCTTAAGAGTAGGGATGGGCGAACGGTTCGGCCCGAGCATAAGTTCAGGCTGAACTTTGGTTGTTCAGACGTTCGGCGCACACCGAACAATATGCGGTGTTCGGGGCAAATTCGAAAGCCGCCGGAACACCGTTAGAGTCTATGGGCCACAAACATGAATAATCAAAAGTGCTCATTTTAAAGGCTTATATGCAAATTATTGTCATAAAAAGTGTTTGGGGACCCCAGAGGACATGTATCAATGCAAATTTTTTTTTTAAAAAGGGCCGTTTTTTCGGGAGCAGTGATTTTTTTTTCTTTACCCAATCAGGGATGGAGGCACACGGCGGCACTAACAACCAATTTTTTCCCATTTTACAATTTTTTCCTATTTACCCAATAACTACCTGTTTGCCGTTCATATTACTTTTGTAATTTAATCTCTATTTGCTGGTAACATTTAACCACAGTTACTCATTGGTTTCTTTTCCTTTTTCATTTGACTCAATTATGTTTTTCCTGTTTTTTCCTTTTTTCCCTGCATGTGCGCAGTGGTGGTGCTGGTTGTGGTTTTCCGTTCGGGCTGTGCCTCCCTTTGTCCCGATCGGGAGCTGCGACACGCACTGCTGACACTCCCGCCGCCCGGCTGTGATGCGGGCTGGGCGGGGGTTTCCCCACTGCGCGTTGACGTCATGCACCCTCTGACGTGTCACACACGGTGCTGCCGGCGCTGAGTTTTCCTTCTGTTGGTCCGCTGGGGGAGTGGCTTGGTTGGCGCTTCGGATCAGCGGGCCGTGGCGGAATGGCTCATTGCTTGGTGACGCCTTCCTTCTCCCTCCCCCCATTGGACCAACGTATGACGTTGGGGGTGGTTTGTGCTGCGGCATCGCCTATATATGCTCCCTCCCCATTTGGGTTTCACTTTCTGGACACTTCACACCATTCCCATCTGGGATAGATCATGTACACAGGCCATCTCCTCTTTCCTCCCACAGATATTCACTCAGGTAACTTCAACACACATCCAACTCACTCTACACCTCAATGTTTTACACCATATCCTTTTCATATTTATCACAGAGGTTTTTCACCAAGGTGGTTACCCCCATCAACACTACGAACACCATCACTACACACCCACACCCACTTGGGGCGGTGTCCGTGTTTGGCCTTGCTGGCAGCATCACGTCTCCTCAGCTCCCGGTTGGGGCTTTGTTTGGCCAGTCCTGGGGGTTCCATGCCAGCACTGCCTACTGCGAGGATTCACATGTAAGTGACAATCCAGTTCTTGGAGGATCCTTCCATGTCCTGGATTTGCCCTTTCTATTTACACTAAGATATTTTTAGTCCTAAAATAAATTTTTTAATTTTATTCTTAAACTTTTATTTTTCATCATTTTTTTATAATTCTTTTTACTTTTTACCCATAGATAATATACCAAGGTTTCGCTCCTGATGATAGGCTATAAGGCCTTGAAACGCGTAGAGCTAACACCAACCGATGTGTATACATTCATGAATTACTTTGTATGGCCGTTCCTATTCAATTTAATCTGTTTCCTATTCCAACCTTATTTTGGTGGTATTTCCATTGTTATGATGTATTTAGCTGTTTTTGCCTATACAATTTTGTGCGATTTTATGTATTCTATGTATCCGTACCAACTCATTGTTGGAGTGCTTATCTATGTGCAATATTTGGTTCTGATGAATTGTAATAAAATGTACAGATCTTTATAAATGCATTCAATATTTTGATATGAAAATTTATGACAATTTGAACCAATTAAAAACATTCTTTAATGAATTTTATCTTACTAACGTGTGCTTCGTTAAAGTCCATTTTTCACTTTTATAATAAAAAGTGAAATATTCCTTTAAATTTCGTGCCTGGGGGTGTCTATAGTATGTCTGTAAAGTGGCGCGTGTTTCCCATGTTTAGAACAATACCACAGCAAAATGACATTTCTAAAGGAAAAAAAGTCATTTAAAACTGCTTGCGGCTGTAATGAATTGTCGGGTCTCAGCAATATAGATAAAACTCATTGAAAAAAAGGGCATGGGTCCCCCCCCAGTCCATTACCAGGCCCTTTGGGTCTGGTATGAATATTAAGAGGAACCCCGAACCAAACATTTTTAAAAAATTGCGTGGGGGTCCCCCCAATATCCATACCAGGCCCTTCAGGTCTGGTATGAAAATTAAGGGTAATCCTGTATCAAATTTTAAAAAATGGCGTGGGGGCCCCCCAAAATCCATACCAGACCCCACAACCACCGGGCAAAGGTTGTGGGGATGAGGCCCTTGTCCCCATCAACATTAAGGGTGCACGGTGCACTGCCCCCCTATCCATGTGTCCAGCCCCTATGCAGGACGCCGGATGCATGAATTCCAACTGGGAGGGGTGTTTTTTTTGAAGCACCGAATTAAAGCCAGAGGCTCTAATAGGCTTTAAAATAGGGTGGGCTCGGGGCGCAGAGAATGCAAACCCAGTTGTGTTACAATAGTGAATGAATATTCGCTATTTGTAACACTGAACCTCCTACCCGGGCCAGGAAGGAAGCGGGTCTTCAGACCGGTCACCCGATTGGCTGAAAGGACAGGGGATCCTACTGGACGCCCAAGAGGCGGGGAGGAGACACAGGGCGGAAGCCGCCGTGATGGAGAAGAGGATGCAGGAGCCGCTGCCAGCTGCCCGCGACCTAAATGGGGTAAGTGCCAGGCCGACTGGCAAGACAGTGGGCGGGAGAGGTGTCACGGGGGGAGGTGTTGTTTGCCGACCCCCCCCCCAAAAAAATAAAAAAACACCAGCCGTCACTGGTCCCAGTAATTTTGGTAATATAGTGTATTTGTTGGGATAAGGGGAGGGGTGTCTGTAAATTATTTTGTATATCGATAAGTCGAAAATAATAAAGAGACAGTTGAAAAAAAAAATATTATTTTTTTTACTGGCAAACTGCAACTGATTCTCCATTTGATATAGAAGATTTCAGTCTGGCAGAAGCTTAATTATAGGAGCCGTATGTCTCTCCGCTGATATGGAGGGCACTCTATGTAACAGGTTACAAATCTGCCCTCTTCGCATTAGCGGAGGAGGGGCTGTTCTAACTGATCCTCTAAACGTGCCCTTTTCGGTCATGTGACCATCAGTCCTTAACTCCCCATAAATGATTACGATGTAAAGAATTTGCTAATTGTCATCTCATTTCGTATAATTCCTCGGGCGCCGCGCGCGGCGGGCAGCCGAGGTTCTCACAAGGCCAGGTAACGTTTAATTCGGGTTCATATATCCTGCGCACATTCTCCCTCGCTGACATTTTTATTACTATATCTCGCTAATTTAAATCGGCAATCAACGGAAATGATAGCTCCACGTGAAACAACTTCTTAATTAAAACCACCAGCAGCTCAATCATCGCCGGCAGAGATAAAAAGAAGGCAAAGTGCGTGGTTCCTGGGGCGCGGCTACCACCGCAAAAACCTCAGCGGAAAAAAAGAGAAAATTCCAGCTCGTTAGTTTGTGCTGTCGGTAGTCAGTGTCTTCACAAGTCTGTGTAAATAAATTCTTATGTTACAATATATAAATATATTATCATTAACCACTTCAATACCGGGCACTTCCCCGCCCCCCCCCCCCCTTCCTGCCCAGGCCAATTTTCAGCTTTCGGCGCCGTCACTTTTTAAATGACAATTGCGCGGCCATGCCAAACAACTGCCAAACATGCCAAAAATATGTAGCAGAATGCATATTGGTCCAAATTGATGAAGAAATGCGATTATTTAAATTTTTTATTGGATGTTTTATAGCAGAAAGTAAAAAGAAAAAAAATTATTATTTTTTTCAAAATTGTCGCTCTATTTTTTGTTTATAGCACAAAAAAATAAAAACTGTAGAGGTGATCAAATACCACCAAAAGAAAGATCTATTTGTGGGGAAAAAAAATGTATACATTTTTTTTGGGTACAGCGTCGTATGACCGCGCAATTGTCAGTTAAAGTTAAGCAGTGCCTTATCGCAAAAAATGGCCTGGTCATGAAGGGGGGTAAACCTTCCAGAGCTGAAATGATTAAAGAAGAGCTCCAGTCTCCCCCACGCAAAAAAAAAACAGCTACAAATGCTGTAGGTGCTAACTTTTAATATAAGGCCACTTACCTGTCCAGGTATCCAGCGATGTTGGCCCCCGAGCCGATCCTTCAATCGGCTTCGGGTGCAGGCGCCGGCATCTTAGGTATGGGAAAACGGCAGTGAAGCTTTCTGGTTTCCTACTGCGCATGCGTGAGTTGTGCTGCACTTTGTGAATGGCCCTGCAGTCTTCTAGGACCTGTGTGGAAGGCGGAAGGAGGAGGGGCTGAACATCCTTGTAGATCACTCCAGTGATCTGACTCAGAAGTGGGACGGGTACCTGTAAAAACCAGTACCCCCAGCTCTGCTGATGCTCCACTCAGTAGTACCCCCAGCTCTGCTGTTTCCCAGCTCAATAGTAACCCCCAGAGCTCTGCTCATCTCCCACTCAGTAGTAACCCTAGCTCTGCTGATCCCCCCTCAGTAGTAACCCCTGCTCTGCTGATCCCTCCTTCAGTAGTAAACCCAGCTCTACTGATCCCCCCTCAGTAGTAACCCTAGCTCTGCTGATCCCCCCCTCAGTAGTAACCCTAGCTCTACTGATCCCCCCCTCAGTAGTAAGCCCAGCTCTGCTGTTCCTCCCCTCAGTAGTACCCCCAGCTCTGCTGATCCCCAGCTCGGTGGTAAACCCCAGCTATGCTGATTCTCCCCTCAGTAGTACTCCCAGCTCTGCTGATCCCCCCTCAGTAGTAACCCCTGCTCTGCTGATCCCTCCTTCAGTAGTAAACCCAGCTCTGCTGATCCCTCCCTCAGTAGTAACCCTAGCTCTACTGATCCCCCCTCAGTAGTAACCCTAGCTCTGCTGATCCCTCCCTCAGTAGTAACCCTAGCTCTACTTATCCCCCCCTCAGTAGTAACCCCAGCTCTGCTGTTCCTCCCCTTAGTAGTACCCCCAGCTCTGCTGATCCCCAGCTCAGTAGTAAACCCCAGCTATGCTGATTCTCCCCTCAGTAGTACCCCCAGCTCTGCTGATCCCCAGCTCAATAGAAAACCCCAGAGCTCTGCTTATCCCCCACTCAGTAGTAACCCCAGCTCTGCTGATCCCCCACCCCCCTCAGTAGTAACCCCCAGAGTTCTGCTGATCCCCCCCCCCTCAGTAGTAACCCCAGCTCTGCTGATCGCTCTCTTAGTAGTAACCCCTGCTCTGCTGATCCCCCCTCAGTAGTTACCCTATCTCTACTGATCCCCCCTCAGTAGTAACCCCAGCTCTGCTGATATTCCCCTAGTAGTACCCTCAGCTCTGCGGATCCCCAGCTCCGTAGTAAACCCCAGCTATGCTGATCCTCCCCTCAGTAGTACCCCCAGCTATGCTGATCCTCAGCTCAATAGTAAACCCCAGAGCTCTGCTTATCCCCCACTTAGTAGTAACCCCAGCTCTGCTGATCCCCCACCCCCTCAGTAGTAACCCCCAGAATTCTGCTGATCCCCCCCCCCTCAGCAGTAACCCCAGCTCTGCTGATCTCCTTCTCACTAGTACCCCCAACTCTGCTGATCTGGTTTTCTGATCCTCCTCTCTCTCCAGTCCCCGCTCACTTCCTGCTATATTGCTCCCATGCTGCGAACCATGTGTGACGTGCTAGCTCCTCCTCCGGTCCCGCAGTCCTCATTCTCCAGTCCCGTACACCTTTCACTATAATATTCACGTTGGAAAGATATCCTTTCACTTCTTGTTGAAGCTACGGGAAAGGAAGGGAAATGAAATCCCCTTTTTTTAGACAGAGGTTTGAACCCGCCCCTTCTCTATCTATATAGATAGACTTTAAATCTCTTGCTAGTTGAGGAACATCTCCCGTGTGGCAACTGCCTAACAGAATTGTTTCTCAATTATGATAAATGGTAATGGAATTGGTAATATTAGTACAATATCATTAACACGCACGTGTTATAATTAGGACGGGGTCGGTGGAGGAGGCTCTCTGATTATTTTTACACAACGAAATAACAGAAATAATAATGATAAGTTTATTTGAGGTAATTTACCCCCTGCTTGAGATTCTAATAATATGAAGATTCATGGAGGAGATGAGGGATGCTGAAAAGATTACAGAACAGTAAAATGAATCTTCTCTTTATGTGACAATTCATTCAAATATGTAAATGTCCACCTCAACATTTATATACTGACAGAAAAACACACACATAGGTTGGACTTGATGGACTTGTGTCTTTTTTCAACCTCACCTACTATCAAACATTTATAATCCTGATCAGGGGATGGCTGGCAGCCTTAGGCCCTTGGGGGCAAGTCCAGCCAAGTGGCCCACTGACCCGCAGGCCAGCAGGACCCACAGGCCAGTGGCTTTCTCCCAGCAGGACCCACATGCCATGGTCATCTCCCAGCAGGACCTACAGGCCATGGCCACCTCCCAGCAGAATTCACAGGCCATGGCAAGCTCCCAGCAGGACCCACAGGCCATGGCCAGCTCCCAGCAGGACCCACACGCCATGGTCATCTCCCAGCAGAACCTACAGGCCAGCCATGGCCAGCAGGACCCACAGGCCATGGTCAGCTCCCAGCAGGACCCACAGGCCATGGCCAGCTCCCAGCAGGACCCACAGGCCATGGCCAGCTCCCAGCAGGACCCACAGGCCATGGCCAGCTCCCAGCAGCATCCAGAGGCCATGGCCAGCTCCCAGCAGGGTCCACAGGCCATGGCCAGCTCCCAGCAGGACCCACAGGCCATGGCCAGCTCCCAGCAGGACCCACATGCCATGGTCATCCCCCAGCAGCACCTACAGGCCAGCCATGGCCAGCAGGACCCAAAGGCCATGACCAGCTCCCATCAGGACCCACAGGCCATGGCCAGCTCCCAGCAGGACCCACAGGCCATGGCCAGCTCCCAGCAGGACCCACAGGCCATGGCCAGCTCCCAGCAGGATCCAGAGGCCATGGCCAGCTCCCAGCAGGGTCCACAGGCCATGGCCAGCTCCCAGCAGGACCCACAGGCCATGGCCAGCTCCCAGCAGGACCCACATGCCATGGTCATCCCCCAGCAGGACCTACAGGCCAGCCATGGCCAGCAGGACCCACAGGCCATGGCCATCTCCCAGCAGGACCCACAGGCCATGACCAGCTCCCAGCAGGACCCACATGCCATGGTCATCCCCCAGCAGGACCTACAGGCCAGCCATGGCCAGCAGGACCCACAGGCCATGACCAGCTCCCAGCAGGACCCACAGGCCATGACCAGCTCCCAGCAGGACCCACAGACCACTGGTGTTACTACCACTACTACTTCCAGTGCTAAAAATCAAATGTACAGTGCAAAGCAATACAGCTATAACAAACAGTCCACCAGAGAGCAACTGCTCTTGTGCATATAGATGGATGAAGATGGGGCTCAAGCAAGTGGCTGACAGATTTCTCCCTCCACACAAGTGGGTAGATGTGGGAATCCCCCCTTACTGGGACATTGTATTCTGACAGTAGGGACTGTTCCCCCTCAGAATACACTGGTCAACACCGCTGCTGTTTGGCTGCAAGGAGCTAATTGAGCAAGGATTTCCAGCAGAAGATGATATGACAATTGGTTTCTGCCTTATGCCCCGTACACACGAGCGGAATTACCATCTGAAAAATCTTGGATGGTTTTTCCGACGGAATTCCGCTCAAGCTTGGCTTGCATACACACGGTCACACAAAAGTTCTCTGAACTTCCGACCGTCAAGAACGCGGTGACGTACAACACTACGACGAGCCGAGAAAATGAAGTTCAATGCTTCAGAGCATGCCTCGAATTGTTTCCGAGCATGCGTGATTTTTTGCACGTCCGAATTGCATACAGACGATCGTATTTTCGGATAGGGACTTTTTCCGACCGAAAAATAGAGAACCTGCTCTAAATCTTTTGCTGGCTGGAATTCCGCCAGCAAAAGTCTGATAGAGCGTACACACGGTCGGAATTTCTGACCAAAAGCTCACATCCGACTTTTGCTGGCAGAATTTCTGATCGTGTGTACGGGGCATTACAGAGAGGGGTACACACCGATCACAATTCAGCCCCTGCTGTACCCGGTGAATTTTGATCTGTGTGTACCAAATTTTACCTTATCCCTTGTTTCAGAGGGCTCTCCGCAGTTCTGTCCCCCGCAGCTCCTGTGTATGTTAGGACTGACACTGGTCCCCCTTCGGCCTCCACTTCATACCATCTTAATCTTCCTTTATAAATAATGATGTCTAGGGAGGAGGAGAACATTGGAGCTGGAGCTCAGAATCAGGTAAGCAAAAAAAGGCTATACCCCCCTTTCCCCCTCCCCCACACTGCAAGAGTGGACTTCTGTACTTTCTTGGAGTTGGGATATCATCACATCCTTTGTTGTCTATTCTTATATTCCTGAATAGGTCAGGAATTAGTGTGACATTTCAGGTGCTATATAGATGTAATCCATATACACATTATATCTTATTAAAAATCATTCTTTTTAGAAGATATAATGTGTATGGGGATTACATCCATGTAGCACCTGAAATGTCACACTAATTCCTAACCTATTCAAGAATTTTACTTTCACTTTTAATAAACCTGCACTGAAAAGTACAGAGCGGGCTCACATCACAGTATGGAGAGCAGTGGAGACTTACAGGAGCAGAGGATCCAGCCTCCCACCCCTGCTGTACATATCTTCACTCCGCCCCAGAGGAGCTCTTTGCTGTGTGCTGGGCGGGACCCAATCATCGATGCTGCAGTGTGAGGTTCTTCCTGCTCCGCCCACATGTACTGTCGCTGGGACTCAGCGGCGGCCCGTTCTTCCTGCTCCGCCCACATGTACTGTCGCTGGGACTCAGCGGCGGACCCTGCTCGTTGCCATCACCCGCTGCCCCACCAAGACAGGGTAAGTGCCGGGCAGACGGCGAGTGGGGGTCACACTGGGGGCATTTAAGGGCACACTGGCAGCATTTAATGGACACACTGGCAGCATATGATGGGCACACTGGCAGCATATGATGGGCACACTGGCAGCATTTGGCACAGCGGCAGCATTTGATGGGCACAGTGGCAGCGTTTGGCACAGTGGCAGCATTTGGCACAGTGGCAGCGTTTGGTGGGACAGTGGCAGCATTTGATGGGCACAGTGGCAGCGTTTGGCACAGTGGCAGCGTTTGTTGGGCACAGTGGCAGCATTTGGCACAGTGGCAGCGTTTGATGGGACAGTGGCAGCATTTGAGGGTACAGCGGCAGCAATTGATGATTTTTTTCAACATTGGCACTGATAGGCAGCACTGATGGGTAGCACTGTTGGGCAGCATTGATGAGCAGGCACTGATGGGCACTGAAAGGCAGCACTGACTGGCATCACCGATGGGCACAAGTTGGCATCACTGATGGGCACTGATAGGTGACACTGATATATGACACTGATGAGCACTGATAGGCAGCACTAATGGGCAGCACTGATGGGCACAAGTTGGCATCACTGATGGGCACTGACTGGCATCACAGATGGGCACTATTGGGGCTGCCCTGATTACCTGTACAGGTCCCCCCTGTGAGGAGATGCCGCTGATCAGCTCTCCTCTCACTCTGTCAGTGTGAGGCGAGAAGAGCCGATTACTGGAACTTCCGTGTTTACATTCGTACAATCACAGCCGATCACATGGGCAAAGAGCCGCGTCATCGGCTCTTTACTGAGATCAGGGGTTGTGCCGTGTCCTGGGGACACAACGTGCCCCGATCGCCAGGCTGTGTGCCCCCCGTGGCGCGGTGTGACTGGGTGCAACGTCATATGACATCATCCCAGAACAAGAGGTGATCCCGCCCACCATCATTTTACTATACGGTGGGCAGACGGCGGTTAAAAAAAACGCCCGAAAAACTCGACCAAATTGCTCTGCTCCGGTGTGATTGGAGCCTAACAAAACCAAAAACTTCCCAAAAAGAAAAACAAAGATCATTGGAATATTGGCGCCACCGGTAGAACTTCCCAGTGACGGCGGATCATTTTATATATTGCTTCAATTATATGTCTCCATCTGTATTTAATTCACCGCTTCGCCAAACCTCGGCGAACTTCATTTTCTATTCGGTTAATTTTAGGAGTGGAAGACGGGAAAAGCACAGAATACGACAAGTTTAAAGTTTCAAACATTGAGTCAACAATAATAAAAGCTTTCATAGTAACTCCGTAGAGGCGCGTTAAGCCTGGCGGTTTTCACGCGCTCCATGCGGGCGTCCATCTTCACACCGGGGCGACTCGCCTGTCCAGATAATACATTCCATTCACGGGTGTTTTTTTTATACTTTACCAGCGCACTTTGACTTTTAAAAGGGAAAAAAAAATAATATATGAATCTAAAATGTTACGAAACAAGAATTTGATTTCCTACTGCGTATAATATTTGTTGTTCTGCGTTGTGCATTTTAAATATTTATGGTCTTTGGTCTAGCGGTGTGTGATTACAGATCTTTTTTTGCTTAAAGAAAAGTAACTTTAATGAGCAGCTGGAAGCAAAAAAGGAAAATGGAATCGGTGTGCTCACAAGCGCCCTCCAGCAAATAAAGTCTTTGTGCCAAAGTAAAAAAAAAAAGAAGCTGTTTACATTTGAGTTTTATATAATTCAGCATGAAAGTTACAAATTTGTATTAGGCAGATAAAGTAGCCAATGTATCCTAATGTAACCTTTTGTCTAATGGACATTTAACCACTTAAGGACCGAGCCTCTTTCTGAGATTTGTTGTTTACAAGTTAAAAACTTTTTTTTTTTGCTAGAAAATTACTTAGACCCCCCAAACATTATACATTTTTTTTTTCTAACACCCTAGAAAATAAAATGGCGGTCACACCGTATTTGCGCAGCAGTCCTTCAAACGCACATTTTTTTGGAAATAATACACTTTTTTTTTAATTAAAAAATAAGACAATAGTAAAGTTAGCCCAATTTTTTTTTATATTGTGAAAGATAATGTTACGCCGAGTAAATTGATACCCAACATGTTACACTTTAAAATTGCGCCCGCTCTTGGAATGGCGACAAATTTTACCCATAGAATTCTCCATTGGCGACGTTTAAAAAAATTCTACAGGTAGCATGTTTTGAGTTACAGAGGAGGTCTAGGGCTAGAATTATTGCTCTCGCTCTACCGATCGCGGCGATACCTCACATGTGTGGTTTGAACACCGTTTTCATATGCGGGCGGGACTTACATATGCGTTCACTTCTGCATGCGAGTTCGGCGGGACGGGGCGCGTTTAAAAATGTTTACGTTTTTTTTTCTTATTTATTTTACCTTTTATTTTTTATTTTTACACTGTTCTTTAAAAAAAAAAAAAATTGTGTCACTTTCATTCCTATTACAAGGAATGTAAACATCCCTTGTAATAGAAAAAAAAGCATGACAGGACCTCTTAAATATGAGATCTGGGGGTCAAAAAGCCAAATTTACACTAAAATGCAATAAAAAAAAAAAATGTTGTCATTAAAAAATAAAAAATGGCCCTTTAAGAGCTATGGGCGGAAGTGACGTTTTGAGGTCGCTTCTGCCCTGCAATGATATGGAGAGGGGTGGAGGCCATCTTCCCCATACTCGTCTCCATGTCAAGCCACAAGAAGGACCCGATCGCCTCCGCCGCTGCTGACGGCTCCGGTAAGTGGCGGAGGGCACCGGAACATGGCAGGGGGGGCCCCTCTTCCGCCCCTGATAAAAGCGATCTCGCGGCGAATCCGCCGCAGAGACCACTATTATCGGAAACCGGAC
Organism: Lithobates septentrionalis; assembly: GCA_037952835.1. Lineage (NCBI taxonomy): Eukaryota > Metazoa > Chordata > Amphibia > Anura > Ranidae > Lithobates > Lithobates septentrionalis. The sequence continues at coordinate 326,289 of JBBDGP010004798.1, read as the reverse complement.
CGCTGGCTGAAGAAGAGGATACCGGGGTTATGGCAGCTAGCTGCTGCCATAGCAAAGATATTCCTCTTCAAAGTTCGGACGTATATCGGCGTGCGCGCGGTCCAGAAGTGGTTAACCACTTCAGCCCCGCTCACTGTATATATACGTCATTTTTTTGAAGATGGATATCTCGGTAACGGCAGCAGCTGCTGCCACAACCGAGATATCCATCTTTTCAGTGAGCGATTCTGTACACGATAATGGTGGTCTCTGCGGCGGGTTCACCGCGAGATCACCGTTATCGGCGGCGGGAGAGGTGCCACCCCCCCTCCCGCCGCTCTCCCGCACCCTCCGCCGCTTACCGGAGCCGTCGGTAGCGGCGGAGGCGATCGGGTCCTTTCCCTGCTGAGGTATGGAGACAAGTGAGGCCAAGATGGCACCTACCCGTCTCCATACCATGTGACGGCCGGAGCGACGTCATTACGACGGCTCCGCCCACTCTCTTAAAGGCACAAATTTTTTTAGTGTCATTTTTTTAAACGACTTTTTTTTTTTTTTTTTTTTTTTTTTAGTCTAAATATGAGATCTGAGGACTTTTTGACCCCAGATCTCATATTTAAGAGGACCTGTCATGCTTTTTTCTATTACAAGGGATGTTTACATTCCTTGTAATAGGAATAAAAGTGATCCAAATTTTTTTTTTTTAAAAACAGTGAAAAAATAAATAAAATAAAATAAAATAAATAATAAAAAAAAAAAAAAAAATTTTTTTAAAGCGCCCCGTCCCGACGAGCTCGCACGCAGAAGCGAACGCATACGTGAGTAGCGCCCGCATATGGAAACGGTGGTTAAACCACACATGTGAGGTATCGCCGCGACCGGTAGAGTGAGAGCAATAATTCTAGCCCTAGACCTCCTCTGTAACGCAAAACATGCAATCTGTAGAATTTTTTAAACGTTGCCTATGGAGATTTTTAAGGGTAAAAGTTTGACGCTATTCCACGAGCGGGCGCAATTTTGAAGCATGACATGTTGGGTATCAATTTACTTGGCGTAACATTATATTTCACAATATAAAAAAAAATTGGGCTAACTTTACTGTTGTCTTATTTTTTTTTTCAAAAAAGTGAATTTTTTCCAAAAAAAGTGCGCTTAGAAGACCGCTGCGCAAATACGGTGCAAAAAAAAAGTATTGCAATGACCGCTATTGTATTCTCTAGGATGTTAGAAAAAAAACAATATATAATGTTTGGGGGTTGTAAGTAATTTTCTAGCAAAAAAAACTGTTTTAAACTTGTAAACACCTAAAATCCAAAACGAGGCTAGTCTTGAAGTGAGTAACTCCACTTTTGTTAAATAAAAATTCTCCCCCTCTGGGTGATCTCTGTACATTCTAAGGATTTTAACAAACTTTGTTGCAGATTTCAACCTTTTGTTATTCTGAAGAAATCCCTGTGTGTGTTGTCTGTGTCCATGTGGTAAGTGCATCTAATGGGAGTGGTTTCAAAATAATCAGTCAGCTGCTGCACCTGCAGGGCTCTAATGAGGAAAGTGGCAGGGTCTGCATCCCTTCAGGCTCCGTTCACATCTAGGTGTTCCGGATCACGGGGGGGGGGGGGGGGGCATAAGCGCGTATACAATTGTCACACAAGTCATATTGTAATTGAATGTGATTAAAATTGACCTTTCCTTTTCAATCTGCAGCCGCTATCATTTTCTGTAAAATGTAGACATGCGCACTGCCGAAAAATTTGTTCTGTTTTGGGTTTTTTTGTTTTTCGGGTCATGCGTTATGCTCAAAATTCATAAATTCGAAAATTTGTACATTTGAACATTCGTAAATTCAAAAACTCAAAAATGTGAAAATCCAAAAATTTGAAAATCCAAATATGAAAATCCGAAAATTCTAAATAATAACTAACTAACTAATAATAACTAACTATTCAATTCTAGGTATTGGAATATCCTTTCAAATTAGGCTGTTAGTGAACGTAACGAATATGAATTTATCCGAAGTTACGAATTATCTAAAATAACGAATGCCGCATCTAAACAAATGGAACGGAACAAATTAGTAATAAATAATAATAATAATAATAATAACAAATTCTCCTTCTTCATCTTGTTATTTAAATACTATTAATTTGTTAATTTAATAGTTAGTAATAGTTAAGTTATTATTAGTTTTTTATTATTTCATATTTTTGAATTTTCAGGTTTTCGGAATTTACGTTCTTACTTTTGGATTTTTGTTTTTTTGAGTTTTCGATCTTATTTCCAAATTTCCGGATTTTCGAATTTTGAATTACAGAGTTTTCGAATTTCTGAATTTTCGAATTTACGAATATTCAAATTTTTTCATTTAGGAATATTCAAATTTTCAAATTTACGAATATTCAGAATAATTCGTTAAATGTGTTTTCGTTAATTCAGATATTTTTCCGAATTAACGAATAAGTCGAAAATCGTTAACCACTTCCCGCCCGCCCACGTCATATGACGTCCTGGGCTTTGGGCGGGTATATCGGAATGATGCCTGTAGTTGCAGACATCATACAGATATTGCCGGTTTCAGCCGACGAATCTCTACACCAAAGGAATGATCATAGCGGCCGTTCCGCCGCTTGATCGTTCCTATGGGAGGCGAGAGGGGATGTCCCCCCCCCTCCCGCCGCCCTCCGGTGCTTGCTCCGACTCACCGTTACGATCGGTGTGGCAGAGAGTGGATCCGCCGGCGCCGGATGTAGATCATAGAGATTTCCGGTGGACCAGATGGTCGCCGGAGTCTCTATGATCATCGGAGGCCGGGCGCGATGTTATGACGTCACGCCCGGCCTCTCCATTCAAAAAATGGCGCCGCTTCGGCTGGGAAGCGGTGATCGTTTTTTTTTTTTTTTTTTTTATTTCAGGCTTCCCAGCCTAGTGGTGAGATATAGGGTCTTATTGACCCCATATCTCACTATTAAGAGCACCTGTCATGTCATATTCCTATTACAAGGGATGATGTTTTCATTCCTTGTAATAGGAATAGAAGTGATCAATTTTTTTTTTTCAAAAAAGTGTCAAAATAAAAAAAAGAAAAGAAAATTAACAATAAAAAAAAAAAAAAAAAATTTTTTAAAGTGCCGCTGTCCCCGTGTGCTCGCACGCAGAAGCGAACGCATACCCAAGTCCTGCCCACATATGAAAACGGTGTTCAAACCACACATGTGAGGTATCGCCGTGAACGTTGGAGCGAGAGCAATAATTTTGTCCCTAGACCTCCTCTGTAACTCAAAACATGTAACCAGTAAAAAAATTTCAAGCGTCGCCTATGGGGATTTTTAAGTACCGAACATTGGCGCCATTCCACGAGCGTGTGCAATTTTGAAGCGTGACATGTTAGGTATCTATTTACTCGGCGTAACTTCATCTTTCACAATATATATAAACCTTGGGCTAACTTTACTATTTTGTTTTTTTTTTAAACACAAAACTGTTTTTTTCCCAAAAAAACACGTTCGAAAAATTCCTGCGCAAATACCGTGTGAGAGAAAAAATTGCAACAACCGCCATTGTATTCTCTAGGGTCTTTGCTAAAAAAACATATATAATGTTTGGGGGTTCTATGTAGTTTTCTAGCAAAAAAATTATGATTTTTACATGTAGGAGAGAAATGTCAGAATTGGCCTGGTAGGGAAGTGGTTAAAAAACATGTCTAGTAAAATGCAATATGGCCACGTGAAGGTGTTCTGTACACAGATGATGTAAAAAACACCCCCCCTCAGAAACATAATTTCTACTTGTGTGATTGGCTCACTGATTTTCCCAGAAGTCTGCACTAAGAAACAAGTCAGATTTTGGGCATCCCCTGCAACAACAATGCCATTTTTGGTGAGATACTTTCAACGGGTAAACCACGTCTTAGGCTCCGTTCACATCCAGGCGTACCAGATCGTGGGCGGAATCGCCGCAATTCTACCCACAATCCCCGAATCGCTACAAAGCAGGGGACACGCTTGCGATTCCGTTACTCCCAATGGCACCCCAATGGCGGTGCGATTCCAGAACTTCTTTCAGACAACAGGCGTCCCGTGAATTTGTTTGCGCGATTTTACCGTGATTTGTCGGGAGAAGATTGGGACGCCATTGAAAGTAAAGGGATTGCAATCGCGTCCCGCGTTTTGCGGCGATTCGGGAATCGTGGGCGAAATGCCTAGGTGGGAACAGAGTCTAAGACGTGGTTTCCCATTGAATGTATCTCACCAATAATGACATTTTTGTTGCAGGGGATGCCCAAAATCTGACTTGTAACTTGGTGCAGACTTCTGGGAAAAACAGCGAGCCAATCACACAAGCGGGAATTGACATTTCTGGGGGGGGGGGCGCTCTGCATACCATCTGTGTACAGAGCGCCTCCAGGTGGCCATATTGCATTTTACAGAAAATGACAGAGCTGCAGATTGAAAAGGAAAGGTCATTTGTTGTTTACAAATTTAAATCAGTATTTTTTTCCTCAAAAATTACTTAGAACCTACAAACATTATATATATATATATATATATATATATATATATATATATATATATATATATATATATATATATATATATATATATATTTCTTTAGCAGAGACACTAGAGAATAAAATGGCGGTCGTTGCAATATATTCTGTCACACTGTATTTGCGCAGCGGTGGTTCAAACGGCATTTTTAAAAAAAAATAGACTTTCATGAATTAAAAAAAAATAAATGTAAAGTTAGCCCAATTTTTTTGTATATTGTGAAAGATGATGTTACGCCGAGTAAATAGATAACTAACATGTTATGCTTCAAAATTGCACGCGCTCGTGGAATGGCGACAAACTACAGTACTTAAAAATCTCCACAGGAAACGCTTTAAAATGTTTACAGGTTAGCAGTTTAGAGTTACGGAGGAAGTCTAGTGCTAGAATTATTGCTCTTGCTCTAACGATCGTGACGATACCTCACATGTATCGCCGAGACCACTTTATGTGACAGAGGATCATCCACTGTTTAAAAAAATACAGGGGTTATGGCAGCTAACCACGGTATATAACGTCAAAAAAATAGTGTGAGTGGATGGCTGGTGCTCAATATTTCCGGGGGGAGCAGCAAACAAACCTGCCCCCCTCAGTCACACAAACCCCAGACAGACGGGAAGGCAGCGATTGGGCGGTGAGCCGTGATCGGAGGTGGTGTGGGCACCTGGAAGCTGCCCCTGGCCCCCTCACTCACACAACCCCCACCTTCTGTAGGAGAGATGCGGGAAGGCGGCGATTGGGCGGTGAGCCATGATCGGAGGTGGTGTGGGCAACTGGAAGCTGTCCCTGGCCCCCTCACTCGCACTAACACACCGTCCCCCCACCAGGACGGGTTGGAAGGGAAGGTGGCCATCCATGTCCTTACCTTAGGAGGTGGTGCTTGATCTGGGGTAGGGCTCCTGGAAGCTACCCCTCCGCCCCTCCACCTGCTGCAGCTTGCCGAGGGAAGAGTCGGGCTGTTGCTTCTACTCCCGGCCAATCAGGAAGCGGGTCCTGTGACCCGATTGGCCAGGAGTCCTAAGCCCCCCCTGGCCAATCGAGCCTCAGGACCCGCTTCCTGATTGGCCTGGAGGAGAAGCAGGAAGACAATAGCGAATATTCATTTGCTATTGTCAAACAACTGGGTGGGCTCAGGGTGCATTGCTCTGTGCCCCGAGCCCACCCTTTTTTTAAGCCAATTAGAGCCTGAGGCTGTAATCATGTGCTTCAAAAAAGAAAAAAACCCCATTGAAATCCATGGGACCAGCGCCCTGCATGTAGATTAGGGGGCTGGGGGCATGGATTAGGGGGGGCGGCGCCCCTAATGAAGCGGCCGCCACTGAATGAGGTATATATGCAGTGGGCGGTCCAGAAGTGGTTTAACCGCTTGCGGACCAGCCGCCGCAGTTTAACTGCGGCAGGTTGGCTCCGCTGCGCGAAATCACGTTATTGTACGTGATCTCACGAGGCTTGCATAGCAGGTGAGCGCGATGCCCACCGCGAGCTCCGTGAGTGCGACCGCGGATCCCGCGGACTCAATGTCTGTTGGGATACCCGCGATCGTCTCACGGAGAGGAAGAATGGGGAGATGCTGATGTAAACAAGCATTTCCCCGTTCTGCCTAGTGACCCTCCCCCCCCCCCCACAGTTGGAATCACTCCCTAGGACACACTTAAGCCCTGCAGCGCCCCCTCCTGGTTAACCCCTTCACTGTCAGTCACAATTACACAGTAATCAGTGCATTTTTAATCGCACCGATCGCTGTATAAATGTGAATGGTCCCAAAATGGCGCCAAAAGTGTCCGATGTGTCCGCCATAATTTGCAGTCCCGATAAGAATCGCTGATCGTCGCCATTACTAGTAAAAAAAAATTATATAAAAATGCCATAAAACTATCCCCTATTTTGTAGACGCTATAACTTTTGCGCAAACCAAACAATAATATTTATCGCTTATTGCGATTTTTTTTATCAAAAATATGTAGAAGAATAAATATCGGCCTAAACTGAGGAAAAAAATGTTTTTTTTCTATATTTTTTGGGGATATTTATTTTAGCAAAAAGTTAAAAATAATGCTTTTTTTCAAAATTGACGCTCTTTTTTTGTTTATAGCACAAAAAATAAAAACCGCAGAGGCAATCAAATACCACCAAAAGAAAGCTCTATTTGTGGGGAAAAAAGGACATAAATTTTGTTTTGGTGCGACCGCGCAATTGTCAGTTAAAGCGACGCAGTGCCGAATCGCAAAAATGCTCTGGTCTTTGGCCAGCCAACTGCTCCGGGGCTGAAGTGGTTAATAAGATTCAATGACTGTGCAATATGAATTGTGTGGCAATTGTACACGCTATATATTTTTTTTTGTTGCTATTTTTTTTTTCAGTGAAAGTGGAGTTTTCACACTGAGGAGGTTTTCAGGCGTTTTAGCGCTAAAAAATAGCCTCTAACTAATGCCTGAATTCCGCCTCCCCCTTTATTTCAGTGGGACTTTTCACATTGGGGGGGGGGGGGGCGGAGCGCTTGCGGGATGTTCTAAAAGTCCTGCAAGCAGCATCTTTGGGGCGGTTTGAGAGCGCTACAAAAGCGCCTGCAAAGCGATTCGGCAGCTCCGCAAAACAGGCGCTTTTAACCCCTTCTTCGGCCGCTAGTGGGGGTCAAAAGCGCCCTTCTAGTGGCCAAAAAGTGCCGCTAAAATGACGGTAAGGCGCCACTAAAACTAGCGGCAATTTACCGCTGACGCAGAGCGGCTACGGTGTGAAAGTAGCCTATACCAGCGAATAACTCTTCCAAAACAATCTGTGTAGCTGCTGACACAAACTAGTGTTGTAAACAAAACGTATAATAAACAAAAAAATAACAGTTATATACAAATTTCAAGGAAATAAAAGTCCCATAGCAAAACGTATACTATATTGTCAAAAGTATTGGGACCCCCCACATCATTGGATTCAGGTGTTCCCATCACCTCCATGGACACAGGTGTATAAAATCACCCACCTGGGCATGCAGGCGGCTTCTACAAACATTTGTGAAAGAACAGGGTTGGGCTCTCAGGAGCTCAGTGAATTCCCTGATAGGCGGCCACCTGGGCAAAAAGTCAATCCGTGAAATTTCCTTTGCTACTAAATATTCCACGGTCAACTGTTATGCCCCGTACACACGGTCGGACTTTGTTCGGACATTCCGACAACAAAATCCTAGGATTTTTTCAGACGGATGTTGGCTCAAACTTGTCTTGCATACACACGGTCACACAAAGTTGTCGGAAAATCCGATCATTCTGAACGCGGTGACGTAAAATGCGTACGTCGGGACTATAAACGGGGCAGTGGCCAATAGCTTTCATCTCTTTATTTATTCTGAGCATGCGTGGCACTTTGTCCGTCGGATTTGTGTACACACGATCGGAATTTCCGACAACGGATTTTGTTGTCGGAAAATTTTATTTCCTGCTCTCAAACTTTGTGTGTCAGAAAATCCAATGGAAAATGTGTGATGGAGCCTACACACGGTCGGAATTTCCGACAACAAGGTCCTATCACACATTTTCCATCTGAAAATTCGACCGTGTGTACGGGGCATTAGTGGTATTAAAGCAAAAGTGGAAGCAACTGGGAACAACAGCAACGCAGCCACGAAACGTAAAATGACAGAGCAGGGTCAGCGAAGGCTGAAGCTCACAGTGTGCAAAAGTCACCAACTGTCTGCAGAGTCAATGGCTACAGACCTCCAAACTTTGTGTGGCCTTCAGTTTAGCACAACAACAGCGCGTAGAGATCTTCATGGAATGGGTTTTCATGGCCGAGCAGCTGCATCCAAGCCTTACATCACCAAGGGGGTTATTTACTAAAGGAAAATCCACTTTGCACTACAAGTGCACTTGGAAGTAAAGTCGCTGTAGATCCGAGGGGGACATGCAAGGAAAATAAAAAACAGCATTTTAGCTTGCACATGACTGGATGATAAAATCAGCAGAGCTTCCCCTCATTTCAGATCTACCCCTTAGATTTAGAGCGACTGCACTTCCAAGTGCACTTCCAGTGCAAAGAGGATTTGCCCTTTGGTAAATAACCCCCCGGTGCAATGCAAAGTGTTTAGCACACGGCCACGGGACTCTAGAGCAGTGGAGACATGTTCTCTGTTGTGATAAATCACACTTCTCTGTCTGGCAATCCGATGGACGTGTCTGGGTTTGGTAGTTGCCAAAAAATTGGTACTTGCCTGACTGCATTGTGCCAAGCAGTGGCAGCTAGTGGTATATTTTTTTTGTGGGGGGGGGGGGACCATCTGCGGACACCCCCACCAGCGATTGTTTCCTGGGCTGGGACTGGCTGGGAGGAGAGTCAGGAAGACAATAGCGAATATTAATTCGCTATTGTCACACAACTGGGTGGGCCAGGAGAGCAGTACTCTGCACCCCAAGCCCACCCTTTTTTAAGCCAATTAGGGCCTCTGTGCTTCTAAAAAAGAAAAAAAAAAACCCCATTGGAACCCATGCGTTCGTCGGGCGCCCTGCATTAAAAAAATTAGGGGTGGGCGCATGGATGCAAAGGGTGGGCCAACTCAATATTGAACCCTACGGACTAAGACAGGGATGTCATTAAAGTTCATGTGTGTGTAAAGTAGAGGTCGACCTATATATCGGCCGATATTTGGCGTTTTTTGAACAGAAGGGGGGGAGGGGAATTGGGACTTTAAATGAAACCGCGCCGGGTAAGGTCGCACGTTTCCATCCCTATGACTACAATATAAAAAACCCACAAGCAATAGCAAGCGGGTAAAAGAAAAGGGAGTGGGACTTTAAATGAAGCCAATGGTTTGCAAGCCGACACATAACGGTGGGTCAGTAAGCTTTATTAAATGTTCATATAAACAATGGTATCAAAAAATGTCAAAATTAACACTTGGTAAAATGTCATACAATAGATAGTAGCATTGATAACCAAGGATCAGCATAAGGATCATTAGCATTGTTATAAAGGGTATATAACAGGTAAAATAAGTAATAACATGGGTATGAGCAATATTACTAAGTAAAAACAAGGGACCACCAGGTGTCAGAGTGGGTAAATGATTAATACAAGGTAATGCCTGCCTGATATCTGGCCTCAAAATCCTGTTAAAAAACAATAGCATGTGTAGCGTGGGTTGGATAAGTAGAAGGGGACTGGTAGCTTGACGCGTTTCGTGGTTCACGACCACTCATCAGGAGCAGACATGTAATGTTTCTGAAATTTAAGATATTAAAATGGGTCAAAAAGGGTTAAAGTGGGTACAGGAGGGCAGGTAATCCCCCGAAAGTAAAAGTACTCACAAAAGACATAGGTTGATGGTGAATGGCCAGATGCGTCAAGCCGTCCGGAATTACTGCAACCGGGAGCTGAGGTGGGCACCACCACCGCGGCGACAAACACAGGCACCCCCTGAGGAGACACAGAGCCACGAGGCACCCTAGAGATAAAGGTGGCAGATGAATCATGGTGAATGAGGGAATTGAAGTGCAAGGAGGGGAGGTGAGGGAAGTGGGAGTGGGAAGAGAGGGGGTGATGGCCCGTGATAGGGGAAGTGAAAAAGGGTGAGAAAGTGGAGGGGAGAGGGGTGAGTGAGGCTGGAGGGGAGGCCAGCAAGTGAGGAACCAACAGAAAAGGGGGGGGGAAAGGACGAGTGGTAAGTGGAGTGAGGAAGGTATTACCTGTGTGACGTAAAGTTGTGTGGTGTAGAGAGGGAAACACCGACCACACAATAGTGTGCCTCGAGCGCCGCACCGCCCCAGGTGACCAAGAGCGCCCATATATAGGCGTCGCCGCATGGAAGCCCGCCAACGTCACGCACGCAGGGCGATAAGTGGGAGGAGCCCCAGCGGGATGCCGACCGATGATCGGCAGCAGCCAGGGTAGTCCCACTGAAGCCCGCGAGCATGGCAACAACAACGCAGCGGGCGCGGCAGCGTTGTGAGGCGCGGCGGTGCCGTGAGGCGCGGCGCACGTCCGCGGCGGGTGGCGCGAGTGGCGTGACGTCGATGGGCAATAGCGCCAAGCCCCACCCCCACACACACACCCACCGCGGCGGGCGGGCGGGGGGGGGAACAAGGCCGACAGTGCCCAGAAAAGTCCCACTCCCTTTTCTTTTACCCGCTCGCTATTGCTTGTGGGCTTTTTATATTGTAATTTGGCGTTTTTTAATTAATCGGCATCGGCCGATTGTGCTGATAAAAAAGGCCGATTATAACTTCAGCGCGACTTGCAAATGACTTCTGTAATAGAAGTCAATGCAAGTTTCCTGAAGTTTTCGGTGGAGCGACTTCTCTCCTCTCTGGGCAGCCTGACAAGTCTGATAAAAGAAGCTAAAGAGATACAATGTTTCCACTTGTCAATGAACTGAACTCTGTGTGTAGAAGCTCTCAGTTTAAACATTTAAAGACTAAATCTTTTCTGACATTTGTTGCTTAGAAGTAAAAATACTGCATTTTCTGCTAGAAAATCACTTAGAACCCCCCAAAATTATATATATTTTTTCTTTTAGCAGAGACCCTAGAGAATAAAATAGCGGTTGCTGCAATATTTTATGTCACACGGTATTTGCGCAGCGGGCTTTCAAACGCAATTTTTTTGGGCAAAATTACACTAATGAATTAAAAAGAAAAACTAAGCAGTAAAGTTAGCCCATTTTTTTTCATCCAAAAGTTTTGATTACCTGTTTTTGTGTATTTAATATTTAAGATATAGTTTTTTTTTTTTTAATCTAAATTATACATACAAGTGAACTGATTGGAGGTTTGTTTTGTTTAATAATCGTAAGAAATTTTTTTTATCACTTATTACTTAAGGCTGCTTTCACACTGGAGCGGGCAGGCGTTGACGGTAAAACGCTGCTAGTTTTAGCGGCGCTTCACCGTCATTTTAGCGGCGCGCTTATAACCCAGCTAGCGCCCGAGGAAGGGATTAAATGCGCCCCTGAAGCGTCGCTGCCGAAACGCTTTGCAGGCGCTTCGGCAGTGGTGCGCATTCATTTCAATGGGCAGGAATGGTGGAGGAGCGATGTACACCTCTCCAAAGATGCTGCTTGCAGAAATTTTTTTTAACATCCTGCCAGCGCATCACCTCAGTGTGAAAGCACTCGGGCTTTCACACTGAGATTGCAGGGGAGCCGTTTTGCAGGCACTTTACAGGCAATATTTTTAGCCCAAAAGCCCCTTAAAAAAGCCCCATTGTGAAAGGGTCTAACTCTAATGCCGCGTACACACGGTCGGACTTTTCGTCTACAAAAGTCCGACGGACTAAAGCTGGCTGACAATCCGATCGTGTGTGGGCTTCTCCGGACTTTCAGCGGACTTTTTCAGCCTCGAATCCGACAGACTTTAGATTTGAAACATGCTTCAAATCTTTATGTCGTAACTACGCCGGACCCAGAAATCCGCTCGTCTGTATGCTAGTCCGACGGGCAAAAACCCACGCTAGGGCAGCTATTGGCTACTGGCTATCAACTTCCTTATTTTAGTCTGGTGTATGTCATCATGCACGAATCCGTCGGACTTTTGTGTGGTCGTGTGTAGGCAAGTCCGTTCGTTAGAAAGTCTGCCGCAAGTCCGCCGAAAGTCCGCCGGAAGTCTGACGGACAGGCTGTCAGACTTTTGTAGACGAAAAGTCCGACCGTGTGTACGCGGCATTACTGTTAGATTTTATGAGATGAAGGGGAAAAAAAAAAAAAAAGAAAAAAAAAATCGGCTTAACATATCGGCCCAAAATAATCGGCATCATATATTGGCCATCGGCCGCCGCGATTTCTAATTATTGGCATCGGCTAGAGAAAAACCCATATCGGTCGACCTCTAGTGTAAAGGCAGGCGTCCCAATACTTTTGACAAAATAATGTATATTCAGTGGTCCATATCTCCCACATGCATGGCACAATTGTAACAATGTGTGCTCCACCATACCATGCGCGAATAAATATATACCGCACTCACCAAAATAAATTGACTCCTTGTTGTAATATACATCTCCAAAGCTAGATAGAGGTGCCACATTAACTGCTTAAGGACCGCCAATGTCCCGTGGATGGGTGATCCTGGTATGGTTCAGGAAGGTGGCCACCAGCTTGCCCCCCCCTTTCCCAGCCAACAAGGCTTCATGCTGAGATAAGGGTCTGGTGTGAATTTTAAGGGTGACCCTATGCAAAAACGGCAAAAAAAAAAAAAAAAAAACAGTATGAGGCCCCCCCCTCCAATTTATTTACCAGAAATTGGTCTGATATGGAATTTAGGGGACAATCCCATGAAGAAAAAATTGTGAGGTCCCCCCAAAAATTCTACACCAGACCCTTATCCAAGCACAAAGGGGAGACAAGCTTGTGGCCACCTTCCTGATTCATACCAGGCCCTCAACATAGAAGGTAGGGGTACCTTGCCGGGGAGGTTTGGACTGCACCGCATTTAAAGTCCAGTCTGGGTGACAATCAGGGCTCCCTCCGTAGATTTATTTAGCGTAGATATTAAAGGGACAGGAAACGTTATTCACAGAAAAGAACTAAAATCCAATGAATAAAAAGGGTGGACCAGCCAGGCTTGGGAGGAAAGAGTTGGAGGTCCTCCAGCCAGGAAATGAGGCGGAGCTCTATCTGACTTGCTGCAGCTCCTAATGCACATTGTGAGAAGCTCACAGTGTGCAGTGAAATCAGAGAAAGCCGTTTCAGTCCAGGAGAGGAGCTGGTACAACTGTGCAAGCATAGGTGTGTCCAGGCACACCTGGCACACCGTAATCACTAAGTGTGGTGCTGATTCCCCCTACTGCCTAGGTTTCCCCCCGTGTTGGACCCCGCAGTGCTGCTGGCTTCCTTCCTCTCCCCCCGGGCTGCTGCGGGGGGGGGGCTGTCATTTACCGATGCCTTCCTTTTCAAAATGAACACACTCACTCACTGTGTTCATTCATAACTGAAGCATAGTCAACTATGCTATGTTGACTATGCTTCAGTTTGTGAATGAACAGGAAGCCGCTCAGCACAGAGCACTTCCCATTCATTCACTGCCCTGTGCAGCTGAGGCTGCAGAGAAAAGCATGTGTGCAGTGGCGTCGCTAGGGGGGTGGGGGCCGCACCCGGGTGACACCTGTGGGCATCGGCACCGCTAGCACTGCACCCCTACACTGATCTGCGTCTCGCCAGCTGTCTCCCTGAGCAGACCAAAGCCGCTTGCCCCTCCTCTCTGTTTACATCTAAACAGGAGGACGGAGTCCGAGGGACACACCGCTGTGCACATCCCCCGCTGTTCTGAGGTCTGTACAGTTTACAGTTACAGTTTGTAATGTAGATTGGCAGAAGAGGGGGACAGTGACCAAGAAGGGGTGCACGTTAAAAAGTAATGAGGGGGGTCAAGAGGACATGTGCTGGTGGGGCGCTAGCACAAGTGGAGAGGGGGGTCTGCACTGAGGGGGGATCTATACTGATGAAGGGGGGTCTGCACTGATGGGGGGTCTAGACTGATAGAGGGAGGTCTGCACTGAGGGGGGTCTAAACTGATAGAGGGGGTCTGCACTGAGGGGGGTCTATACTGAGGGAGGGGTCTATACTGAAAGAGGGGGGTCTGCAATGAGGGTGTCCATACTGATAGAGGGGGTCTGTACTGAGGGGGAGTCTATACTGATAGAGGGGGGTCTGCACTGAGGGTGTCCATACTGATAGAGGGGGGTCTGTACTGAGGGGGAGTCTATACTGATAGAGGGGGGGTCTGTACTGAGGGAGAGTCTTTATTGAGAGAGGGGTCTATGCTGATAGAGGGGGGTCTGCACTGATGGGGGGTCTATACTGATAGAGGGTGGTCTGCACTGAGAGAGGGTCTTTATTTAGGGAGTGGTCTATACTGATAGAGGGGGGTCTACACTGAGGGAGGTGTCTATACTGAGGGAGAGGGGTCTGTACTGAGGGAGAGGGGTCTGTACTTAGTGGGGGGATCTAAACTGAGGAAGGGGGGTCTGTACTTAGTGAGGGGGGTCTGTAGTGAGGGAGGGGGGTTTATACTGTGGGAGGGGGCTCTGTACTGAGGGAGGGGGATCTATACAGCGGGAGGGAGGTCTGTACTTAGTGAGGGGGATCTATACTGTGGGAGGGAGGTCTGTACTTAGTGAGGGGGATCTAAACTGCGGAAGCGGGGTCTGTACTTAGTGAGGGGGGTCTGTACTGAGGGAGGGGGATCTATACTATGGGAGGGGGGTCTGTACTGAGAGAGGGGGATCAATACTGCGGGAGGGGGGTCTGTACTGAGGGAGGGGGATCTATACAGCGGGAGGGAGGTCTGTACTTAGTGAGGGGGCTCTATACTGCGGGAGGGGGGTCTGTACTGAGGGACGGGGATCTATACTGCGGGTGGGAGGTCTGTACTTAGTGAGGGGGATCTATACTGAGGGAAGGGGGTCTGTACTTGTTGGAGGGGTGTTTGTCCTGAGGGAGGGGGGTCTGTACTTAGTGAGGGGGGTCTGTACTTAGTGAGGGGGTTTGTACTGAGGGAGAAGGGTCTATACTGCGGGAGGGGTTTGTCCTAAGAGAGGAGGGTCTATACTGCGGGAGGGGGGTCTGTACTTAGTGAAGGGTGTTTGTACTGAGGGGGGGTCTGTACTTAGTGAGGGGGTCTATACTGCAGGAGGGTGGTCTGTACTTAGTGAGGGGGGTTTGTACTGAGGGAGGGTGGTCTGTACTTAGTGAGGGGGGTTTGTACTGAGGGAGGAGGGTCTATACTGCAGGAGGGGTTTGTCCTGAGGGAGGAGGGTCTATACTGCGGGAGGGGGGGTCTGTACTTAGTGAAGGGGGTTTGTACTGAGGGAGGGGGGTCTGTACTTAGTGAGAGGGGTTTGTACTGAGGGAGAAGGGTCTATATTGCGGGAGGGGTTTGTCCTGAGGGAGGAGGGTCTATACTGCGGGAGGGGGGTCTGTACTTAGTGGAGGGGGTCTGTATTGAGGGAGGGGGTCTATACTGCGGGAGGGGGGGTCTGTACTTAGTGAGGGGGGTCTGTACTTAGTGGAGGGGGGTCTGTAGTGAGGGGGGACTATAGTTGGTGGAGGGAGGGTGACACCATTGGGTTTATTTACTAAAGCTGGAGAGTAAAATTAGGCTCACATCTGCATAGAAACCAATCAGCTTTCAGGTTTTATTGCCAAAGCTTAATTGAACAACCTGAGGTTAGAAGCTGATTGGTTACTATGCACAGCTGCACCAATTCTGAGTGCTCCAGTTTTAGTAAATCTACCCCCCATGTTTTTCCACACCAGGTGACACCAACCATAGTGACGCCGCTGCATGTGTGTTTGAGCTTTGGGGTGCACACCCTAATATAATAAGTTCTGCACACCTATGTGTGCAAGACTGAAGGACAGGCTGGAGGTCGGCTCAGTTGGGTACTTCTCCTTTAAACACTTGCAGCTCTGCAGAAAAATCTTTTCAGTTCTATTAGTGGCGGTGAGCGGAGTACACCTCATATAATTGACTCATTTAAAACCTTGTCATTCTCAATCCACGAGCGTCACCTCTTTATTTTACCCATGGAATCTGTTTATTCTGATAAGATGGCGGGATTATTCGTTTTTTTTTGTTTTGTAACATTTGTTGAATAAAAACATTTCCGGTACTCGGAGTGCAGAGACCGCGAGTCACTTAGGATGCCATTTGTGTTGTTGAACGCACCTAGAAATTACATTTCGCTAAAAGGGATTCAATTATGGATGTTTTCCGGAGGAAACAAGGCAGAGCCCCGTCTTCAATCATGCTAATAAAAATCGTTTTTAAATATTCCTTCTCCCTCTCTGATAAAAGCCGGAATAATGGTAGGCTGTACTCGAGCGGCAGAAATGCAGATTTTAATGTAACGGACGTGCAGCTGAAATCCCATTTGTTTGCGAAGATGAAAGTCGACCTTGATCAAACGGAAAATTTGTAAAAGGGTCACTTAGGGTCTGGAAACCAACCACGTTTGCCGGAAAATGAAACATTGTATCCATTCTCCTGGGGAAAATTCCTGTTGCGCTCAAATTTCGTGATTTCATTGCAGAAAACACCCCCCTACCTCAGGTATGAGGACAAAATGGCGCCATCTTTATTACCACAAGTTAATACCCTATATTTTCAAAAGTAAAAGTAATGTCTGAAAATTGTCCTGGGCAGGAAAGGAGGGTGAAAATGTCTGATTTTGAAGGGGTTAGTTTGCGTTACCTGTGGAAAAAAAATTAAAGAAATAAAAAGTACTGAAAAATATGCCTACTACATGCACAAGCTATCTATCCTTACTCGCAAATAGGCATTCACAATGTATGTGATAGGCATACACTAAACAGTTACTCACCTTGGTTCTTCCTGGTGACGGAGTCTTCTTCCTTTTATTCAGGATCTCTCCAGACTGCTTCTTGCAGTCCTGCCAAAACAACCAGTACTGCTCCTTTGTCTTGAGCACATGGTTGTGTCTCAAATCCTTTCCCCGCCTCCTCCTTCATCCTGTAGCATCACTTCCTGTACTGAGCTAATAAACCAGCCCAACAAGTTCATTAGCGCACAAGCAGGGGAAGCCTAGTTCCTAAAAACAATACATGTAACTAAAATGCATCATTCTTATATTTATGCTATAAAATCACAGAGCAGCCCTATTCATTTGAATGGGCCATGCTTGTTTTCTGCACCTTGGTTCTTCCTGGTGACGGAGTCTTCTTCCTTTTATTCAGGATCTCTCCAGACTGCTTCTTGGAGTCCTGCCAAAACAACCAGTACTGCTCCTTTGTCTTGGGCACATGGTTGTGTCTCAAATCCTTTCCCCGCCTCCTCCTTCATCTTGAGCATCATTTCCTGTACTGAGCTCATGGATCAGCCCAACAAGTTCATTAGCACATGAGCAATGGAAGCCTAGTTCCTTAAAACAATACATGTAACTAAAATGCATCATTCTTATATTTATGCTATAAAATCACAGAGCAGCCCTATTCATTTGAATGGGAAATGCTTGTTTTCTGCACCTTGGTTCTTCCTGGTGACAGAGTCTTCTTCCTTTTATTCAGGATCTCCCCAGACTGCTTCTTGGAGTCCTGCCAAAACAACCAGTATTGCTCCTTTGTCTTGATCACATGGTTGTGTCTCAAATCTTTTCCCCACCTCCTCCTTCACCCTGTAGCACCACTTCCTGTACTGAGCTCATGAACCAGCCCATCAAATTCATTAGCGCATGAGCAGGGGAAGCCTAGTTCCTAAAAACAATACATGTAACTAAAATGCATCATTCGTATATTTATGCTATAAAATCACAGAGCAGCCCTATTCATTTGAATGGGCCATGCTTATCAGGCATTCACAACCGCTGAAAGCAACAGATTTCATTCCTGCCATGGAGCAAAGCATTATGGCCACAGCATGCATACACCCCCGGCTGCTGCCTCTGTAGCTAAAAGGGAAGAGCCTGGGGGGCAGCAGCTCAACTTATAGGGCAATTGAGCTATCTATCTATCTATCTATCTATCTATCTATCTATCTATCTATCTATCTATCTATCTCTATCTATCTATCCTAAGACTCGGGCAATTCACCTTGCACCCCATATACAGTATTTTAAATGATCTTTTCTATTGGAATATTCTGCCGCAGATGCACTTTGGCGCATTGAATCGCCTCTCGGAAGTCACACTTTCTGGGAATTAATTCTCACATGGCCCCGGAGAGGAGACAGACTCCGGTACAATTCGTGTGTCTCGACTTTCAGAAAATGAATACTTTCCGTAATTCTGCCCAGAAAACTCCCCGATGGGATCTTCTCTCCCTCTCTTGTTCTTGATAAATAACATAAATATTCAATTTCCTGATTGAAGTTCGGAGATGGTCGGGTCTCGGGGGAGACGCTTTCTCGCTGTCAATTTCGGCGGGGGAGACAAAATGATTATTTAGAGAGAGCGCGCGCCGGAACATTTCAGATACATCGCCGCCCGAGCAAACTCATCACGGAGAGACCATTCCGAACTTGTCTTTTGTTAATAGTTTTCAAATAGTAGAAAGCCATCTCACTCTTCTCGCTGAGAAATGAAAGTGTTGGTTATGTATTGTAATGCCGGACAGACGCTGAGAAATAAACTTTTTGTTTTGCTGAACAAGTAAACTTTACACATTGGAGTGATTTTGGATTAAATGGATTGCAAATGTTTACTCGCTTATGTCCTACACCAGTGGCGGCTGGTGGGATGTTTTCTGGATGGGCGGCAAACAATTCACCCATAGCCAGCCCCCCCCCCGATCGGGTCAACCTCACCACACACCCTCATCCTCCGGTCGGTCTGAGTCAGTCGGTTACAAGACCCGCGCTTACCCCATCTATGGCGCGGGCAGCGGTTCCCTCCAGGCAATGGGCGGCGGCTTCCCCTATATCTCCTCCTCGGCATCACAGCAGCCGTGCGTCTCCTCCTTCCTCCTCCCTCCTCCTCCTCCTAGGCCAATAGGATTGTTTCTCCTTTCGGCCAATCGGGAAACAGGTCTCATGACACGCTTCCTGATTGGCCGGGAGGAGAATCAGTGTTACAATAGCAAATATTCATTCGCTATTGTCACACAACTGGGTGGGCTCAGGGGCGCATTGCCCTGCGCCCCAAGCCCACCCTTTTATGTAGCCTATTAGAGCCTCCGGCTCTAATCATGTGCTTTAAAAAAAAAACCCCCATTGGAATCCATGTGCCCAGCACCCTGCATGTAGATTAGGGGCCGGGCGCATGAATAGGGGGGGCGTCGTGCCCCTGCATTATGGGCCGCCACTGGTCCTACAGGTATTGAGCAAGGACAGGCCAGTACACTTGCAGAAATCTTTTTAAATGAGAGATAAGTGAGAAGGATGGATTGAACCTTAACCGCTTCACACAAAACGGCGTACCCGTACGTCAGTACTTTGACGCTAAGCTGCCCTAACCCCAGTATTTTCGGGAAAGGCGTGCGTTTCTCTTTAAGGTAAAAGTGGTCTCCGCAGCAGATTCGCACGAGATCACTTATATCAGCGGCGGGAGAGGTGCCCACCCCCTCCAGTCACGCTCCAGCCACGCTCCGGTCGTCTCCGCCGCTTACTGGACCCGCCGGTAGCGGTGGAGACGATCACGTCCTCTCCCGTGGATGTCTGGCTACCGACTGAGGGGAAGAAGGCCCCCCCGCTCGGCTCCATAGCATGGGAGGGCAGAAGCGACGCCAAATATCACTTCCGCCTAAAGGTCTTAAAGGAGAAATTTTTTTTAAAATTTTTTTTAAGTGATTTTTTTTTTTCTATTGCATTTTAGTGTAAATATGAGATCTGAGGTTCTTTTTGACCCCACATCTCAATTTTGAAGCATGACATGTTGGGTATCAATTTACTCGGCATAACATCATCTTTCACAATATAAAAAAATTTGGTTCTAATGCCCCGTACACACGGTCGGACTTTTCGTCTACAAAAGTCTGACGGACGCTGACGGACTAAAGCTGGCTGACAATCCGATCGTGTGTGGGCATCCCCGGACTTTCAGCGGACTTTCAGCGGACTTTTCCAGCCGCAAATCTGACGGACTTTAGATTTGAAACATGCTTCAAATCTTTACGTCGTAACTCCGCCGGACCCAGAAATCCGCTCGTCTGTATGCTAGTCCGATGGGCAAAAACCCACGCTAGTGCAGCTATTGGCTACTGGCTATCAACTTCCTTATTTTAGTCCGGTGTACGTCATCACGTACGAATCCGTCGGACTTTTGTGTGATCGTATGTAGGCAAGTCCGTTCGTAAGAAAGTCTACGGCAAGTCCGCCAAAAGTACGCCAAAAGTCCGTCGAAAGTCTGTCGGACAGGCTGTCGGACTTTTGTAGATGAATAGTCCAACCGTGTGTACGCGGCATAACTTTACGTTTGTCTTATTTTTTAATTCAAAAAAATTTATTTTTTTCCAAAAAAGTGTGATTGTAAGAGCGTTGCGCAAATACGGTGTGACAGAAAGTATTGCAACAACCACCATTTTATTCTCTAGGGTGTTAGAAAAAAATATATAATGTTTGGGGGTTCTAAGTAATTTTCTAGCAAAAAAAAAATGAATTTAACTTGTAAACAACAAGTGTAAAAAAGAGGCTCGGGGCTGAAGTGGTTAATGCTGGACTAGCTGTTTCCATCCCAAGGCTGCACTCCCTTCTCCCTCATAAGCCCCTGCTACAGGTTTTAAATATACTGTATCTATTAAACTGCAGATCCTGTCTAGTCTGGTGATATCACAGGTCCTTCATCTGTACAGAAGGCGATCCTTACTTCTAGAATGAGTGGGTCCATGACAACCTGGGCTCACAGGAAGCTGGTTAAGTGAGGGAGGTTGTCATTTATCCTGGAAAACTGGTGACATCTATTGGCAGAAAAGAATTACTGCAGAGGCACTTTCTTTTTTCCTTTTCCTTCTTTATTATTTTTTATAGTACCTGTGCTTTTTTTCCCCCTTTTAACCACTTCAATACCAGCTACTTTTCTCCCACAATCACTGTATAGGTAATCATTTTTACACTTTGAAACTGTGAATGGCATCCATTCATGTGCCATATGTGTACCCCTGTAATAGCTGTGACTGTTCACAGATATCACTTGGTACAGGTATGCTGTGATTGGCCCTGTACCATGTGATCACTGTGACCAATCACAGAGATCATCCTGATAGTACACAATGGCTATGAATGAGAGCCATTGTGTACAACTGACATGGGATCGCTCTGATTG
The DNA here is from genome assembly GCA_037952835.1 of Lithobates septentrionalis. Taxonomy (NCBI): domain Eukaryota; kingdom Metazoa; phylum Chordata; class Amphibia; order Anura; family Ranidae; genus Lithobates; species Lithobates septentrionalis. Next base: position 305,076 of record JBBDGP010004798.1, on the reverse strand, counting down.
GTCACAGCAATCACATGGTACCAGTGCCCTGCACAGTGGCCTCAGTGCAACGATCTGTGTTCCTTTGTGTCACAGCGGGTAACGGATTGTGCCGCTGTATGACTGGGAGGACATCATGTGACATCCACCTGGGATAGCAGTGCTACCGCCCGGCCATATTATTACAATAGGCCACGTGGGAGGTGTTTAAACTGGAACTTCACTTTAACCCTTTTATAGACAGAGGTTATTGGTGCCCAGAGCATCATAGACAGCTGCAGTATGCGCTAGTTTTGCCTACCTGTAAAAAAATATATTTTTTTTAAGAACGTTTAAGGCATTTATTTGAAATAATATTTTATTAAGCACTTCTGCGTTGGTTTTATTATGTGCAGATATTTTTTTTTTTTTTTAAATGTAATTTTTGGTTATTTTGCACACATTTTTTAATTTTTTTTTACATTTATGATTTTTTTTTTTTTTACATGTTGTAATGATTCTAACATTGTACTTATTTCTCTGTGCACAGCAAATGCACAAATAGGAAGGAACAGTGCCACCTACAGGCTGAAGAAGTTTCTACACAAACCCCCAACCTACAGATGATAACTAGGGGGATGAGCTTTGGGTTTCGTTTGAGTATATGTTCCATCCAAATCCAGTCTGTGCTTAAATCCAGTCTGTTCCTAGTTTGCTCAGCCTCCGAATGCTGCACCTTGAAGTCATTCATTTATTGTTTATTTTTCCCAGAGATAGCATTATTGATTTCAAAGTCTTGTTTGTAATTATACATGTTCACTGTGGCAGCCATACTGTAATTCACATTACCTCCTGCTTCTTTGAAAAAAATGCATTTTTATTTATTTTACACTGTTTTTTTTTACTAACATTGTACTTATTTCTATTAGATTGTAAGCTCTTCTGAGCAGGGCCCTCTTAATCCTATTGTATTGTATTGTATTATAACTGTATTGTCTCCCTTTTATATTGTAAAGCGCTGCGTAAACTGTAGGCGCTATATAAATCCTGAATAATAATAATAATAATAATAATTTCCCTGTGAACATCAAAATAGGAACACATTTTTTCCCTGTGAACAAACAAATAGGAATGAACAGTGCCACCTGCAGGCTGGAGTAGTTTATAAACAAACCTCCAACTTACATGTGATCTCTAGGGACAGTGGAGGCTGGTATTATATGTATTTGGGGGGGGGTTGGGGGCGGTAAATAAACCACCTGCTGCCGCCACCCCCCCACCCTGGTCGGTTGAGTCACAGGCAACCCCCCTGGTCGGCCAGTCACCAGTCCGTACTTACCCCATCTAGGTCGCGGGCAGCGCTTCCTCCGGGCAGTGGGTGGGGGGTGGCGGCTTCTCATGCGTTTCCTCCCTCCTCAGTGGCCAATAGTACCGCTTCTCCCCTCGGACCAACCGGGTCTCAGGACCCGCTTCCTTACATAGTTACATAGTTAGTCAGGTTGAAAAAAGACACAAGTCCATCCAGTTCAACCATAAAATAAAACAAAAAACAAACAAAAAACAAACAAACAAAAAAACAAAACAAAAAAAAAAAATATCATACAATCCAATATTCCCAATACTATACCCACAGTTGATCCAGAGAAAGGCAAAAAACCCCAGCAGAGCACGCTCCAATTTGCTACAGCAGGGGAAAAAATTCCTTCCTGATCCCCCAAGAGGCAATCGGATTTTCCCTGGATTGGCCGCCAGGAGAATCAGGAAGACAATAGCAAATATTAAATTCCCTATTGTCACACAACTGGGTGGGCTCACGGCGCAGTGCTCTGCACCCCGAGCCCACCCTTTTTTGAAGCCTATTAGAGCCTTTGGCTCTAATCACGTACTTCTAAAAAAAAAAAAAAAAAAAATGGATTAGGGGCCCCTACACCCTGTATGGATGGGCCGCTACTGAGGGATGAGCTTTGGGCCGACTACAAGATCCACCCAGATCCAGGCTGTTCCTTGTTTGGCCAACCTCCAAATGCTGCACCTGGAAGTCATTCATTTAACTTCTTCCCGCCCGCACTACAGCAAAAAGATGGCTACAGCGCAGGCTTCCTCCTTTGGACACAGCTGATCACAGATCGTGGTAAAGGGCCAATCACAGCGGCCCTTTACCATGTGATCAGCTGTGTCCGGCAAGTAAACACTTGACAGTTTTCGTCAGTCCTTTCCTCCCACACTGTGTCTGTGTGAGGAAAGGAGAGCCATTAACCAGCAAGCCTGTCAGCACATTGTTTACACTGATAATCAGTGCAGCCCAATCATTGCCCATCAGTACCTCCTATCAGTGCCCATTAGTGCTGCCTATCAGTGCCTCCTCATCAGTGCCCATCAGTACCGCCTATTAGTGCCCATTAGTGCTGCCTATCAGTGCCTCCTCATCAGTGCCCATCAATACCGCCTATGAGTGTCCAACAGTCCAAATTTTATAACAGAAACTAAGAAAAACGTTTTCTTCCACTTGTTTAGAAAAAACATAAAAACCCCAGTGGTGATTGAATACCACCAAAAGAAAGCTCTATCTGTCTCAAAAAAATGATAAAAATGTCATGTGGGTACAGTGTTGACTGAGTAATTGTCAAAGAGTGACAGCGCTGAAAGCTGAAAATCAGCCTGGGCAGGAAGGGGGTAAAGGTGCTCAGTATTAAAGTGGTTAATGGCTGAGATTTTGCCCAAAGATGGACTTTAATGATTTCAAAATATTGCTTGTAATTATATATATTCATGGTGGCAGCCATAAGTCAGATTACCGCATTTTTCCCTCCACAAGACGCATTTTTTACCACCAAAAAATATGGGGAAAAATGTCTCTGCGTCATATGGAGCGAATACTGACCATGCACCCCCCCCCCCCCCCGCTACCATGTTAGTTCTGGCAGAAGAGAGGCAGGAGAGCGGAGGACAAACCTCCCAAGCCCCCCGCGAGCGCCGGGTGATTTCTCACTGGACCTGCCACTCAGACAGAAGACAGAGCAGCCCGAGCAGCCGAATGGAGTATGGCTGCGGCGGCTGCTCGGGGGCTGCTCTGTCTTCTATCAGGCGAATGTGATGATGTCAGGTCAGGCTGCATTTATGGGATTGGTGAGGCTGCCTGTATGGGACTGGTCAGGCTGCATTTATGGGACTGGTGAGGCTGCGTTTATGGGACTGGAGAGGCTGCATTTATGGGACTGGTCCTGGTCAGGCTACCTTTATGGGACTGGTGAGGCTGCATTTATGGGACTGGTGAGGCTGCATTTCTTTGGCACAGGTCAGGCTGCACTTTATGGGACTGGTGAGGTTGCATTTCTTTGGCACAGGTCAGGCTGCATTTTATGGGACTGGTAAATATCTTAGTACCCCATTTGGTTCAGAATATTTTTTTCTTCTTTTCCTCCTCTAAAACCTAGGTGCGTCTTATGGTCAGGTGCATCTTATGGAGCGAAAAATCCTCTGTTTCTTTGAAATAAATGCATGTTTGGTTATTTTACACAGGTTTTTATTTTGTTTATTTTGTGCTTATTTCCCTGTGCACAGAAAATGCAACAGGAAGGAACAGTGCCACCTGCAGGCTGGAGCAGTTTACAAATAAACCTCCAATCTACATGTGATCACTAGGGATGAGCTTTGGGTTTGGGTTGACCATATGTTCCACCCGGATCCAGGCCATTTCCTAGTTTTCCCCAACCTCCAAAAGCCGCACCTGGAAGTCGTTCGTTTGTTGGCAGAGATGATTCTGCCCAGAGATGGGCTTTAATGATTTAAAAATTCTTGTTTGGAACTATTTAAATGTTCACAATGGCAGCCATAATTCACATTACCTCTGCTTCTTTTAAATGACTTGGCATTGATTGTGGCTGAGAGTTTCTCTCAGCGGTCGTTGATTAGGCTGAATGATTGCAGTGATGTACAGATGACCACTAATCTGCATATGAAATTCAAATGATGGAAACATGGTACACCAAGCATTTCAAAAAGAAAAAAAATTACTTAAAGCGGTTGTATACCCACCAAAGTGACTAACCTTAGGTTATATACAAAGATTAAACAAATTATCCTACGTAAGTTGTACCTGTTTATCTGAAGCCCTCTCTTACGGCCATTCAAAGTACAGAATTTACACAGCATTTCTAAACTTCAGAAGGTAGGGGTCCAGCATCTGATGTCACACACTGCACAGAAGAGAGCAGTGAGCTGAGTGTAATCTGAGACCTGAGTGGAAGGAAAGGATCCTCCCCTTCTAAGAAGTCCCATAGGGAAACATGCACAGCTGAGGCTGTCAATCTCCTGCTGTGTGCTGGAGGGGAGCATCTCCCGGAATTGTCTGGTGTCAGCGTAGACTGTCAGAAGTGGCTCATATAAATTGCAGAGGAATGGGGGAACAGCCAAAAATCACACTACGTGCCTTTGACTGAGGCAAGTACACACTATAAGAGGATATACTTTATATATTGTAACAAAATTTCAACATATGCCATCCTTGGAAACACCCTACATTTAAAAGCTACTTTATATCAAGTAACATGTAAGTGGTGTGCGCCGACGCTTTAAGAAACAGAATTGGTGCGCATGAAATAACCTTTTATTTGCATTTTGTAATGTTTCTCTGAAGAACCTGACAAACGGAGAACAAGCACCGCTAATTGCTCATTTATTGAAAATGAAAGATAATTTTCCTAACTGTCTGCGATTGATCCAACCTCATTATCTGCTTTTATCTGTCACATAAATAGTTATCAACCTTTAACACCAACGTAAACTTTGACGTCACTTCTTATAGCTCTCATCTCACGCGATCCTGTCACCGCTGTACTATAAAAAATAAAATAAAATCACTGCATCATTCAGGATTAAATTATACTGAGACGGTATAAAAAAAAAAAGGGGGTAAGAATAGCAACATTGTACCACATCCACCCACTTCTAACCCTTAACCAGTCACCTATAACCTAACCCTAACCCTTAACCCCCCCCCCCCCCCCCCCACTACTACACATTACCCCCTCACCTCTAACCCTAATCATTAACACTAACCTCCAATTATAAACATTCACTTTTAATTCTGGTTTCTAAACCCCTAACTCCAACATTTACCCCTAAACCTTGCATTTAACCCCTAACCCCTAAAACTAAACCCTTAACCAAACCTTTACTCCTAACCCTAACATCCAATCCTCACTTTTAACCCCTATAGGCATCCATTACCTCTAATCCTATCTCCAACCCTAACCACCACCTCTGCGATCATCTGTAACTGGATCCACCAACCCCCAACTTCATCCAATAGGCCATATTCCTTAACCAAATCCGCTCTTCTAACCCTAACCCTTCCAACACAAAACTTTAACCTTCACCTCCAACCATATCTACTTACTCCTAATTCCTAATTTTAACCTCCAACCATAACCGCTAACTTTACCCTTTAACTAAGCCCCTCGCTAACCTTAACCTCGAATCCCTAATCCTCACTGTAACCAACACTTCTACCCTTAGCCTCTAACTGGACCCGCTAACCATAACTTTAACTCATAGACCTATCCTTTAACCAAACATTCATTTCTAAACTTAACACCTAACATGAACCTTCAACTGTAACTCAAACCGCTTAAAAACCACTTTACGTTGTTGTGGAAAATTTTATGAAGATGTATTTTAATGTAGTGTCATAAGAGTCTCCCAGTGTCCGTTCTCTCGCAGCCCGCTCTAAAGAGCTGACTGGGGCAGACTTGACGCTGATTGAGACCTGTTAGGTAGTGGAAAACTTCCTGTTGTTTGGAGAGAGGTGTTTGCGAAGAGAGGACATGTCCGCCAGCAAAGGGCCCCTGTGCATTGCACAGAACGATCGTCTGGTGGGGGTGTGTTCGCTCTGCAAAGACATTATCGGTTTAGCAGATGTGCGCTATTGTCACCCTTGTATGCCTGATCAACATATTTGGGGTGCCATGACGTACACCTGCAGATAATCTCCCATCCACGAGGAACTGTAGTCATCGTTATTTGGTTATTGTATATTGTATCATGTCCTGTAGTCATTGTTCATTGGTTGTTGTATTTCCTGTGTTGTTAAATCCTTATATGGTCATTTCCTCTGTATTGTTCACTTCCTGTGAGGTCACAAACTTTGTAGGAGGCGTTTGGCTGTTGGAGGCACAACCCTCAAGTTGGGACTTCCTGTTGATATGGTAATAAAAGAGCATGCTAGCTAGAGAAAGGCAGAGATGCTGAGATGAGAACGTAAGGATGTGTTGATGTCTGTTTACTGGGGAATGGGGAACCAGAGGGGAGAAATACGATCAAAAGGTAAGATGCATTTATATCATTAAGACAGAAATGGGTGCTTATTAGCACAGGAGATATGGCTGTGTGCATAGCATACAGCCATCTTTCTACGACAACATTAATTTCTATATATAACCTCCAACCCTAACCCCTCAGTGCCAACCCTAACCTCTAATCCTAAATGTATCCCTTTCTCTATCTTTAACCCTTCACCCAAACTATAATTTCTAGTTCTAACCCTGATCTTTAACCAAATACCTAACTCTCACAGCTAAAGTTGCCCCTAAACCTAAACATGAACTGTAACCCTCACCTCTACCCTAAATCTTAACCCTTATCTCTAACCTTCATTAATAACCCACACCTCTATCCCTAAACCATAACCCTCGCCTCTAATCTTAACTGTAACCACACTTTTAACCGTAAACCTTAACCCTCGCTTCTAATCTTAACTGTAACTGTACATTTAACCCTAAACCTTAACCCTCACCTCTAATCTTAACTGTAACCACACCTCTAACCCTAAACCTTAACCCTCACCTTCTAACCTTAAACCCCAACCGTACCCCTTACCTCTATCCCTAACCATAACCCTCACCTCTGTCCCTAAACCTTAACCATACCCATTACCTCTAACACCAAATTATAACCCTCACCTCTAACCCTTAACTGTAACCCTCACCCCCAACCCAAAACCCTAACAGTAACCCTTACCCTGGGCCCTAACCATAAACCTCACCTCAAACCTGAATTCGTTTCTGTAACCCTCATCTCTAACCTTAAACTATAACCCTTGCTTCTAACGCAAACATTAACCATAATCCTCACCTCTAACCCTAAGCCCTAACTGTAACCATCACATCTAACCTAGCCCATAACCCTTACCTCTAACCCACAATCATAACCCATACCTCTATCCCTAAACCATAACCCTCGCCTCTAATCATAACTGTAACCACACCTTTAACCCTAAACCTTAACCCTCGCCTCTAATCTTAACTGTAACCACACCTCTATCCCTAAACCATAACCCTCGCCTCTAATCTTAACTGTAACCACACCTCTAACCCTAAACCTTTACCCTCACCTCCTAACCTTAAACCCCAACTGTACCCCTTACCTCTATCCCTAACCATAACCCTCACCTCTGTCCCTAAACCTTAACCATTACCTCTAACCCCAAATTATAACCCTCACCTCTAACCCTTAACTGTAACCCTCACCCCTAACAGTAACCCTTACCCTGGGCCCTGACCATAAACCTCACCTCGAACCTGAAGTCGTATCTGTAACCCTCATCTCTAACCTTAAACTATAACCCTCGCTTCTAACCCTAACCTCAACCATAATCCTCACCTCTAACCCTAAGCCCTAACTGTAACCATCACATCTAACCTAGCCCATAACCCTTACCTCTAACCCACAATCATAACCCATACCTCTATCCCTAAACCATAACCCTCGCCTCTAATCTTAACTGTAACCGTACCTCTAAACCTAAACTTTAACCCTCACCTCTACCCTAACCTTAAACCCCAACTGTCCCCCTTACCTCTATCCCTAACCATAACCCTCACCTCTGTCCCTAAACCTTAACCATTACCTCTAACCCCAAATTATAACTTTCACCTCTAACCCCTAACTGTAACCCTTACCCCTGACCATAAACTTCACCTCTAACCTGAAGTCCTATCTGTAACCCTCTTCTCTAACCCTCAGCTATAACCCTCGCTTCTAACCCTAACCTCAATCATAATCCATCACATCTAACCTAGCCCATAACCCTTACCTCTAACCCCTGTATGATAAAAAAAAGATGGCGGGGAAGTAGGTGCGATTTCCTGGAGCGATGTTTGCGGTAAGGCTTTAAGTGGGATAAAAGGAGATCCTCTCCTCACAGGGGGGTGAACTAAATTATAAAATGTGATCTGGGAGTGGAGAGAACATTTCTCAGATGCTAATTAAAACCTTTAAAAAAGCGAATGCATTATGTTCCACCGTACTCTGTGTTCCTTAGAGCTCGGGATTTTTTGCTGTAGAAGAGTCGAAGGAATTAATATTGGCCCCACCCCAGGAAAGAGGGAAGGAAGGAAGGAAGGAAGGAAGGAAGGAAGGAAGGAAGGAAGGAAAGGAAGGAAAGAGGAAAGGAAAGGAAGGAAAGGAAAGGAAGGAAGGAAGGAAGGAAGGAAGGAAGGAAGGAAGGAAGGAAGGAAGGAAGGAAGGAAGGAAGGAAGGAAAAAAAAGAAAGAAAGAAAAAAAGAAAGAAGGTGAGAAGGGAGGGAGGAAGGAAGGAAATAAGGAGGGAAGGAAGGAAGGAGGGAGGGAAAGAAGGAAGGAAGGAGATAAGGAAGGAATAAAAGAGGAAAGGAAGGAGGGGAGGAAGGAAGGAAGGAAGGAAGGAAGGAAGGAAGGAAGGAAGGAAAGAAAAGAAAGAAAGAAAGAAAGAAAGAAAGAAAGAAAGAAAGAAAGAAAGAAAGAAAGAAAGAAAGAAAGAAAGAAAGAAAGAAAAAAAGAAATAAGTTGAGAAGGGAGGGAGGAAGGAAGGAAATAAGGAGGGAAGGAAGGAAGGAGGGAGGGAAAGAAGGAAGGAAGGAGATAAGGAAGGAATAAAAGAGGAAAGGAAGGAGGGGAGGAAGGAAGGAAATAAGGAGGGAAGGAAGGAAGGAAATGAAGGAAGGAAGGAAGGAAGGAAGGAAGGAAGCGAGGGAAGGAAGGAAGGAAGGAAGGGAGGGAAGGAAGGAAGGAAGAATGGGGGGAGGAAGGAGGGAAGGAAGGAAGGAAGAATGGGGGGAGGAAGGAGGGAGGGAAGGAAGAAAGAATGGGTGGAGGAAGGAGGGAGGGAAGCAAGGAAGGAAGAATGGGGGGAGGAAGGAGGGAGGGAAGGAAGGAAGAATGGGGGGAGGAAGGAGGGAGGGAAGGAAGGAAGAATGGGGGGAGGGAAAGATGCAAGGAAGGAAGAAAAGAAAGAAGGAAGGAAGGAGGAAAGGAAGGAAGGATAGAATAAAATAGGGAAAGAAGGAGAGAAGGGAGGAAGGAAGGAAGGAAGGAAACAAAGAGGGAAGGAAAGAAGGAAGGAATTATGGAAGCAAAAAAAAGGAAGGAGGCAATGAAGGAAAGAAGGAGAAAGGAAGGAAGGGAGGAGGATAGGAAGGAAGGAAGGAAGGAGAAAGGGAAGAAAGGAGGGAAGGATGAAAGGAAAGAGGGAAGGAGGGAGGGAAAGAAGAAGGAAAGGAAGAAAGGGAGGAAGGAAAGATGCAAGGAAGGAAGAAATCAAGGAAGGAAGGAAGGAAGGAAGGAGAGAAGGGAGGGAGGAAGGAAGGAAATAAGGAGGGAAGGAAGGAAGGAAAGAGGGAATGAAGGATGGAAGGAAGGAAAAGGGAAATAAAGAAAGAAGGAAGGAAGGAAGGAAATCAGAAGAAACACTAAAGGAGAAACAAAACATATAAAGTGCATCACATTTATAATCCAGATCACTTTGTGTAGAAATATTTACAGTATGTTGCCTAAAATGTCCACCAATGAGCAAACAGTCCCAAATTCCCCCTCGGAGAGCGCAAATAAAACAAGCGCTCTGTGCCACTACCTCTTAGATAGTATCTGATGGTATAAGATTGGCTCTTAGGAATAGTGAGGTCAAATAGCACTTTTCATTGTATCCTTCTATTGACTTCAATTATGGCAATTATAATGTCCCTCGGGGTATTTTATATGATCACATAATTGTTAGTACTCCCTATAACCCCAATGCAAACTACTTTAAATTCTGGCTTTTCTAGCAGACATACAAACCTTAGATGTCTTATCAGGTTTTAACTGAGGACACTCTGGGATTTTTTTACAACCTCAACAAAGCTGCATTAGGCACTCAGGGTTACTTTCAGGCTCCATGCACACTGGGCTTAAAAAAAATCTGTTCTCTCGGGAGTAAAAAACACTCATATAGAGCATTTTTGTACAAAGTTTAAACTAGTTTAGGAGAGTTTTACATTTTTTCTGCCTCCAAGCTCCAATCAGAAACGCGAACCAGAAGGTTTTTTTTCCTGTCTCTAAACGTTAAACTCAAAATATGCCTCTTAACATCCTAATGTGCATGGGTACATAGGATAACATTGAGCTGCTTCTCCAGGCAGAACACAAAACTCCTGTAGAAGCAAAGTTTTTTAAGTCAGTGTGCATGGAGCCTTAAGCGTCGTACACATGGTACTTGGTACTTGGCTGACAGGCTAGTAAATTTTTGTCAAATGATGGCTCCACGGCAGATTTTCGGATGGTCAGTACACAAATCCGTCACACAAAAGTCAAAAGTCCAAAAACGCATGCTCGGAATCAATGCTCACCAAACACGAAATTAGCAGAAGGGGCCCAAAGGGTGGCGCTCAAGAGCTGAAATTCCTCATAGTACGTCACTACGCTCGTGTTTGTTGGCCGACAATTGTGTACCGTTAGTATGCAAGACAAGATCCTGGCACACGCCCCTTTTGACAAAAATCAGACGCTCGGTTGTCCAACAATCATACCGTGTATACGAGGCTTTAGAGTGGCCGGGCTGTAGCAGAAATCCTGAGGGCAATAGATCTACATTGCTAACACAGCTAAACACATGCCTGGAGAGGAAGATCCCTATGACTCTTAATGTGCTTCTAATGGCAACACTTCTAGACTGGTGATTTTACAGGAGGTCAGCTTCAAGGGCAACCTCTCCAACTCACAATTACATCAAATCCAAAATAAATTATACCAAAACAAACTATCCGAATTCAGAACCCGAACAAATGAATCCAAAACAAAACAAATTTGTTAGTTGGGCACATCCATACCATACCTATAAAGCAACCTCTAGTGCTAGAAGTGTAGATAGTTTTTTTTTGTGTTCAGATCAATTTGTGTAGTTTGTCTGTTTTTTTCATGGATTGGGAAGAGCCAGGGAGGGCTGGGTGACTCACAGGCAGCATCACTGAGACCTCCCCCTATTTCTAGAATGCACTGGAACCTTCTAGAAAGCTAGAAGGGGAAGTAAGGTGAAGCTGCCTTGAGTATTTTGAGGTCCCTGACCAATCCCCAACTTGAGTTGGCAGGGGGAAGGCCCCCTTAAATACTCTGGGTCAGCCCAGCTTTGGAGGAGAGTTAGGGTGGAAACTGGAGATGCAGTGTTAGGCTGTCTTGGCCTTTGAGGGAGCTCCCCAGTCTGGGGGGGGGGGGGGGGGGATGTAACCTTAGGCCTGGACCCTCTTAAAACACATGGAGGTTTCCTGGACAGGAGGCACTAATAGCAAAGAGGACAGTGGGAAAACACTGCTGGGCTAGTCTCCAGGAGAACAGGAACAGCCAAGAGGGCTGGTGAGTGACACACAGTCAGGAGGACTGGGAAGCACGCCTAAGAGGACTGGTATGGAGCAGTCTGGGATGGGTGCAGAGCCAGTCAGAAGGACTGTGGTGGCACAGGCAGTGGAAAGAGGCAGCTGCAGCCAGGATGGCTGGCAGGGCCTGAAGAGGTGGTACTGGGAGCAGTAGCCACATGTAGGACAGCTAGCACCAAGGACTTCTATTTTTTTGCTACACCATAGGGGCTTGTGGTCCCTGCCTGCAAAGGACATTTGCTTTGGGCCTGAGAGAGCCAGCATCAGGCCCCCACATCAGTGCTAGCTGGTCCTGCGAGTGATAGTCTGCAAGCAAGTGCATGTGCTGGACGTGAAAGAGAAGAGGTTGTAAATACCGGAATGTACATAGTTCGATCCCTATATCTATTTATTCAAACAAGTGGGCACCCCATATGTTCCCCATCCCCATCCAAGTTTAATTCCCCTAATAAAAAAAATGAAGTGCAAGGACTTCTTCTTGACTCAGTGTGTTTGGAAAATTTTTGTGACTGGCTGTGCAGGGTGGGAGAGGGACCACAATCACCAGCGGCCCCTACAGGGGTAGCGCTGTATCTATGGTGTAAAAATATCCATACCTGAAAATCTTCTTCAATAATACAATGATGGATTTGTGTTACCTTCACAGGTACACCATATATCAGTGATAGCAAACCTTGGCACTCCAGATGTTTTGGAACTACATTTCCCATTATGCTCATCCACTCTGCAGTGTAGTTGAGCATCATGGGAAATGTAGTTCCAAAACATCTGGGGTGCCAAGGTTCACCATCACTGGCATATACATTTGTTATATTTAGCTAGTTTTAACAGCCTCCCAAATGTGGCCCTCTCCCACTACTCTCGGGCCCCATAACATAATACTAGATACACCACTGACCCTGGGACCATCCTATGATTGTTTTTTTTGCAGCAACTCATCAGCCCCACCAAGGTGGCATCGAGAATGACCACCTTCATCCTGCGTGGAGACAGGTTTTCTCCATCCATGCACTCGGAAGGTTGCGTAATTCCATCCCCAAGAGTGAGCGTAGCCTCAACGGTTGTGTTTTCCTTTTATTTTTCTAAATGCTGAACCGCATTTAAGCAGCTTGTCCTTTCTGAACCATCTAACTACACTATAAGGACTCCCCGTCCCCTTTTCTTTTCTGGTGGACACTCTAAGCCGGAGCAGAGATCACTGACCACCTCTTCAGGACGGAACCCCCTCAGTCCTTAGGTGACCACCACATCCTAAATCCTCAGCCGTAGTTTGCTACTGCTGGGAGTTTTCTCTCTTCTTATAACTCATCTCCACCTAAAGAACCATCCGATTGCACAGTTACATTCAGAACCTTCTTTTTGATGTCCTCACCGTGTCTGATGTCTCCTACGATCTACAATGTAGCCAGTCGCTTTATGGACTTCTCATCTCACTTCCTCTCGGCTGTATCTCTTCTGTAACTTCAGACAAAACTTTTCTCTCTAGTTCTGGGAAAAGCTTTGTCAGATTATTGCTCGGTGTCCCCGTTGGGCAGATTTAAGGCACCACGTACCTTTTCATGATTTAACTGACTGGGCAGCAATCATTCTCCCGAGTCACTGAGTGGAAAAGTTTCCGCAGCATCAACGCCTTTTCTGAAGACGCAGGATCTGTTCCTCCAAGTGTGCAGAAAAGATTCTCTGTGTTTCCAAATTTACTAATCCTGTCCTGGGGGCTGCCAAATCCTTCTGGAGCTGCGGAGCATGATTTACTAAAGGAAATAAACCGGAGCCGGGATAAATCGCTATGGGACGCCTGTTCTGCCGAGCACACCGATATATATAGGCACGGATTTAAAGCAGAACTACGGCCTTCCCTTTAGTCTTTCACAGTTGTACCGGCTCCTGGAATGAAAGGGCTTACGTTGATTTCACTGCACACTGTGGAGCTTCTCACAATGTGCATTAGAAGCTGCAGCAAGTCAGATAGAGCTCTGCCTCATTTCCTGACTAGAGGACATCCAGCATACTCTAGCCCTTTCCTCCCCAGTCTGATTTTTTCAGTTCTTTCCATCATTGAGGTTCAGCATCACATGTGGGTGCTACCTAGAGTGGTCTACATGCAAAAGCAGCCTGCCTACCATGTTTCCCCAAAAATAAGACCGGGTCTTTTATTAATTTTGGCTACAAAAAACACGCTATGGCTTATTTTCAGGGATTGTCTTTTTTATTTACGGTATGTACAAAAAAGTTCCTCCCCCTGAAAAAAAAAATAGGGCCAATGTAGACAGGAGCCAAACAACCTAATCTAACCTGTCTTTGGAGTCTACATGGAAATCTACACAAGTGAAAATGCAAACTCTATGCAGATTTTGTTCCTGACTGGCATTCGAACCTGGGACCCAAGTGCCAACCGAGGTGCTAACCCTTAAGATATTGTGGTGCCCAAAAAGTTCACATTTAACATTAATACTTCCACGTCAATTTTCAACAGCCGATAAGCGACGCAACGCGTAACTCCACCACATCTGGTGTTACATCTGCGCTCTATCTGTTTGGTAGCACAATTCAAAGCCTCCAGGTTTTGCTCAGGCCGCAGCCAACGCAGGAACGAGGCATAAGGTCAGACATTAATCTTCTCACAAGTTTAGTACAAAAGTTGACACAGCACAAAAAAAAAAAATCCTCTTTCATTCTCGAAGTCATTACCCTTGATAAACGCAATACTCTTTTGTCACGGAGCTGAGGGAGGAAACTTTGATGAATGGCCCCCCACTGCGCGCTAAAATGAAACAGCGTAATGAGTATTGGATTTTAGTTCATCCTAAAAAACAAACCTCTCTCATATCAGCGACTACCCGACAGTTTAAATTCATTAGCATGTATAAATAGGGGAGCTTAATGAGGAACATATAATCTCCCTCGTCTGAGCTATGCCTTCCTATTAGTTTCCTGCATCCAAATTGAGTTTCGGTTTTTGCCTTTTTTTTTTGTTTTTAAAACAAACATGGCTCACATGATATTAGGAAAGTTCAGATCTGTTGATGCTCTCTTGAGGTGCTAATGATGAAAACGTTTTAATAAGTTGGGTTAAGAATATAGAAGACTTTGTTCAAGTAGTTCTTCTTTGAAAAAGAAAAAACTGTTGATGAAATTGCTCCCCTGGCCAGTGGTATAGGTTATCATGAATGTTGCTGCCAGACTCATCCACCTTACCAACCACTCAGTTTCCTCTATGTGTCCTCTCTATGCCAATCCCTCCACAGGCTTCCCTTAACCTCTGCTTGGAGCTCCATCACCAACCACTCAGTGTCCTCCACCCCTCTGTCACGTACCTTACAGCGGAGTCTGAAATGACGAGGGCGGCCTCTTGCACGGTCCCAGTCCTAGCGTCCCTGGAGGTTGAGACAGGGTTGCTAGGGCGGCGGAAGGGTGCAGGTGCCTGCTGGCAGGATCAGGAACCCAGAAGTCTTCGGAAGGAAGCTGAGGTGCTGATCCCCGGATGGATGCAAGAGAGGTCCAGCAGAGGAACTTGCAGGGTCAAGGCAGGCAGGAGTTGGCAACGTACTGGCAGCGGGGTACCGAATCAGGAGACAGAGCCGTAGTCAAGAGTCCAAGCCGGGTTCAATACAGGAAGCAAGGCAGGCAGAGATGTAGGGGTGATCCGAGGGGGTAGTCAAGGCAAGCAGAGGTTCAAGATCAGGGTCAAGTAAACAAGGCAACAGCAAGGGTTCAGGAACGAGCTGAGACAATCCAGCATTGATGCTAGTCTGCTGATCGTTTAAATAGGGCGCCTTGCGCCGTGATTCGTTAGTGTGCGAGCGTGCACGCGCTGACGTGCCCTCGTTCGTACGATCGCATTACGTGCGTGCCTAGTCCGGGGCTCGCTCGTTCTTATCGTACGTCCGGCTGGCACCCTGGAACGAGCGTTAGTGACGGTTCTCTGACATTGCCCCCTCCTTACGGGCAGCCTCCGGATGCCCACCTGAGACCTCCTTTCTGGATGAGCACGATGGAAAGCTTGTATGAGTCTTGGGGCATGGAGGTTCGTTTCCGGTTCCCAGGAGTTTTCTTCTGGACCAAAACCCTTCCATTTAATTAAATATTGATTTTGTCCCCGCCTTCTCCTGCAATCTACAATGGTCTCAATTTCAAACTCTTCTTCCCCGTCTACCATTATGGCCTCTGGGGGCCCTCTTTCACGACCAGGAAAGGGATTGACCACATCAGGCTTCAACAAAGAGGTATGAAACACAGGGTGAATCTTAAATGAATCGGGAAGTTCGAGCTCATAAGCCACTGGATTAATTTTTCTCTTGACCGGAAAGGGTCCTAGGTATTTAGGTCCCAATTTCCTGGATGGACAGGTAAGTTTTAGATTCAAAGTTGACAGCCACACACGATCACCAACCTTCAAATCTAGTTCTCCTCTCCTCTTCCTGTCAAAGAATCTCTTATTAACCTCTTGTGCTTTGGCAATGGTATCCTTTAACACTTGGTTATTGATAGCAAAGAAATTTAATCTGTCCTGAACTGCAGGCAAAGGAGAGTCCAGAATCAATGTAGGCAAGAAGGAAGGATGAAACCCGTAGTTGGAGAAGAAGGGAGATTGGTTGGTGGCGGTATGAGCAGAGTTGTTAAATGCAAATTCTGCCAGCGGCAGAAGTGAGGCCCAATCTTCTTGGGAGAAGGAGGTGAAGCAACGCAGATATTGCTCCAGCGTTTGGTTGGTACGCTCAGTCTGTCCGTTGGACTGGGGATGATAAGCCGAAGAAAAGTTGAGTTTGATGCCCAGCGCTTCGCACAGTGCTTTCCAAAATTTTGAAGTAAACTGTACTCCTCGATCCGAGACGATGTCACTAGGGATTCCATGCAGTCTAACAACCTCTTTAACGAAGACTTCAGCAGTTTCAGTTGCTGATGGGGTCCCTTTCATAGGGATGAAGTGTGACATCCTGGAGAGGCGGTCTACCACTACAAAAATAGATGAGAACCCTTCTGATGGAGGGAGCTCTACGATAAAGTCCATTGCGATTTTATCCCAGGGTCTCTCAGGAATGGGTAGAGGTCTCAATAATCCCCACGCTTTGTTCTTGCTGTTCTTGTTCCTGAGACAGATTGAACATGAGCTAACATATTTCCTGCAGTCCTTTGCTAAATTAGGCCACCAGAAATGTCTCTGGATCAAATCCATGGTTTTGTATCCCCCAAAATGGCCGGCCAGTGGGTAGTCATGACACACCTGTAGGATGGTAGCACGTAAATTGTGTGGTATGAAAATTTTATTACCCCGCCAATAGAGCCCATCGTTCTCCTGAAGATCTGTATCTGGAGACAGAGAGACTTCCCTGGATGCTTGACGGATCTGTGACATTAGGTCGGTTTGAATAAGTAGAAAATTTCCAGCCTGCAGGATAGTATCAGTTTGAGGTGGGACTTCAACTTCTGTAAACATACGCGACAACGCGTCAGGTTTCACATTCTTGGAGCCGGGCCGGTAGGTTATGTGGAAGTTAAAGCGTGAGAAGAAAAGAGCCCACCTTGCTTGTCTGGGCCTGAGGCGTTTGGCGGTCCTGAGGTATTCCAAATTTTTGTGATCCGTGAAGATCAGTATTGGGTGTGTTGCTCCTTCCAAGAGGTACCGCCACTCTTCTAAAGCCAATTTGATTGCCAATAGTTCTCGGTCCCCCACATCATAGTTCCTTTCTGAAGGTCCCAACTTCTTTGAGAAGAAGGCCACAGGGTGCATTAGAGCCTTGGGTCCTTGGCGCTGGGACAGGATGGCCCCTACGGCGCTTTCTGAGGCATCCACCTCCAGGATGTATGGAAGAGCGGGGTCAGGGTGCTTTAATAACGGAGCTGAGGTAAAAAGTCCCTTTAACTTGTCGAAAGCAGCTTGGGCTGCCTCTGTCCATTGAAAACGGTTCTGTTTCTTGGTGAGCTGGGTGATGGGCATGATGATACCGGAGAAGTTTTTAATGAATTTTCTGTAGAAGTTAGAGAAGCCGACGAACCGTTGTACCCCTTTCTTATCAGTGGGAGGTGGCCAGGACGTTATAGCTGCGACTTTTTGAGGATCCATTGCCATACCTCCTGTAGAAATCACCAGTCCGAGGAAGTGGATGGTCTGCCGTTCAAATTCGCATTTCTCGGCCTTGGCATAAAGTCCATTTTGTCTTAGCCTCAGAAGGACTTGTTTCACATGGACACGGTGAAGATCTAAGGAGGCTGAGAAAACTAGGATATCGTCTAGGTAGACGATCATGAATAGATCTAGAAAGTCTCTGAAAATATTATTCACAAAATGCTGGAAGGTTGCTGGAGCATTGCATAATCCGAAGGGCATGACGAGGTATTCAAAGTGGCCAAAACGAGTCCGGAAGGCCGTTTTCCACTCGTCTCCTTCCCTGATTCTGATCAGATTGTAAGCACCTCGTAAATCTAACTTGGTGAATATTCTTGCAGAGCGGAGTCTCTGGAGCAATTCTGGAATCAGAGGCAAGGGGTAGCGATTTTTAACGGTGATCCGGTTTAGCTCTCTGTAATCCACACATGGACGGAGCGAATGGTCTTTCTTTTCAACAAAGAATATTCCTGCCCCGGCTGGTGATGTTGAGTGACGGATGAACCCCTTCTTGAGGTTCTCATTCACATAGTCTTTTAGGACTGCGAGTTCAGGCTCTGACAGAGGAAAGATCCTCCCAAATGGGATTTCAGCCCCTGGTAAAAGTTCAATCGGGCAATCGTAGGCCCGGTGCGGGGGAAGAGTATCAGCTTTCTGCTTGTCGAAAACATCCAAGAAATCATGGTACACGGATGGGACAAGGTCTTGGGATTCGGATACTGGTTTGAGACACCCAATAACTGGAGCTGTGTGGTGGAGGACCTGGAGACAGTTCTTGAGACAGTAGGAGGACTGAAAGACTACCTGGCCGGTTGTCCAGTCTATCTGTGGGTTGTGTGCTTGCAACCATGGCATTCCTAAAATGATCGGAAAAAGTGGTGAGGATATAACGTCCAGGCACAACAGTTCTTGGTGATTGGGTAAGATGTTGGCAGGCAAAGGTTGGGTTTCTTGGATGATAGGCCCAGATTTGATATTGGACCCATCAGCTAATCGGATGAATAGTTTATGTTGCTTCGATCGCAGCGGAATGTTGTTTTGCAGGGCAAAGGCACGGTCAATGAAGCAACTGCAGGCACCGGAGTCAATTATGGCCTGGATCTGAAGCACCCCTTCTGGAAGCTGTAGAGAGACAGGAACAGCAATGTGAGTCGTTCTTGCTAGAGTTAATGCATAACGATCAGGAAGAGGAGAGTCACACTTACGGGTCTTGTTGGGACACATATTGGCGTAATGACCGGCTCCCCCGCAGTAGAGACAGAGATTATTCATACGACGGCGTTGTTTTTCTTCCGGAGTCAAGGGTGCACGAAGCAAACCCAACTGCATTGGTTCTGGAGGTTCAGTGGTAGAAGCAGATAGTGGGGGTGTGGAGGTAGGTAGGCGACTGGGTACCCTGGGTAGCATCCACATGGGCCGATACTGGCTGGTCCTTTCGGATCTTCGCTCCCTCAGCCGGCGATCGATCTGAATGGACAGTTGAATTAGTTCTTCGAGGGAATCAGGGATCCCCACACGAGCTAGTTCATCCTTGAGTGCCTCCGAAAGCCCTAAACGGAACTGAAAACGGAGAGCGGCGTCGTTCCAATGTGTGTCGGTACTCCATCGTTTAAAGTCTGTAACATAGTCCTCCACGGGCCTACGACCCTGCTGGAGGGTGTGGAGGCTGGCCTCTGCTGTGGTAGTACGCTGGGGATCATCATACAGTTTGGCCATTTCATCCAAAAAAGAGTCCATGGTACCCAGCAAGGGACTGGCTTGTTCCAGTAAATGATGAGCCCAGGTCTGAGGTTCTCCCTGCAGTAATGAAATGATGAACTCCACCTTGGTACTTTCCAAAGAAAAGGTGCGGGGCTGAAGCAGGAAGTACAAATGGCAGGCATTCCTGAAAGCACGGAATTTGCTGCGGTCACCCATAAATTTCTCCGGAGCAGGAACTCGTGGTTCTGGGGGTGGCACCACTACTGTGGGTGTAGAAACTGGAGTTGATGATGCAGGTGCTGTGGTCCGAGGTGCTGAGGTACTTGGAGAGAGAGACTCCACTCGCTGTTCAAGTCGTTGGTAGCCATCTTGCAGGCCCTGAACTGCTTGAGTGAGATTTGCGATCTGTTGACACAGAGCGTCCATAGCTGAGGCCCCCCTTTCAGACTCCATTTCTGGCTGGATTGTACTGTCACGTACCTTACAGCGGAGTCTGAAATGACGAGGGCGGCCTCTTGCACGGTCCCGGTCCTAGCGTCCCTGGAGGTTGAGACAGGGTTGCTAGGGCGGCGGAAGGGTGCAGGTGCCTGCTGGCAGGATCAGGAACCCAGAAGTCTTCGGAAGGAAGCTGAGGTGCTGATCCCCGGATGGATGCAAGAGAGGTCCAGCAGAGGAACTTGCAGGGTCAAGGCAGGCAGGAGTTGGCAACGTACTGGCAGCGGGGTACCGAATCAGGAGACAGAGCCGTAGTCAAGAGTCCAAGCCGGGTTCAATACAGGAAGCAAGGCAAGCAGAGATGTAGGGGTGATCCGAGGGGGTAGTCAAGGCAAGCAGAGGTTCAAGATCAGGGTCAAGTAAACAAGGCAACAGCAAGGGTTCAGGAACGAGCTGAGACAATCCAGCATTGATGCTAGTCTGCTGATCGTTTAAATAGGGCGCCTTGCGCCGTGATTCGTTAGTGTGCGAGCGTGCACGCGCTGACGTGCCCTCGTTCGTACGATCGCATTACGTGCGTGCCTAGTCCGGGGCTCGCTCGTTCTTATCGTACGTCCGGCTGGCACCCTGGAACGAGCGTTAGTGACGGTTCTCTGACACCCTCTATGCCAATCCCTCCACTGGCTTCCCTTCCCCGCTGCTTGGAGCTCCATCACCAACCACTCAGTGTTCACCACCCCTCTATGCCAATCCCTCCACCGGCTTCTCTTCACCTCTGTTTGGCGCTCCATCACAAACCACTCAGTGTCCTCCTCCTCTCTATGCCAATCCCTCCACCGGCTTCCCTTCACCTCTGCTTGGAGCTCCATCACCAACCACTCAGTATCCTCCACCTCTCTATGCCAATCCCTCCATTGGCTTCCCTTCACCTCTGCTTGGAGCTCCATCACCAACCACTCAGTGTCCACCACCCCTCTATGCCAATCCCTCCACTGGCTTCCCTTCACCTCTGCTTGGAGCTCCATCACCAACCACTCAGTGACCACCACCTCTCTATGCCAATCTCTACACTGGCTTCCCTTCACCTCTGCTTGGAGCTCCATCACCAACCACTCAGTGTCCTCCACCCCTCTATGCCAATCCCTCCACTGACTTCCCTTCTCCTCTGCTTGGAGCTCCATCACCAACCACTCAGTGTCCTCCACCATTCTTTGCCAATCTCTACACTGGCTTCCCTTCACCTCTTCTTGGAGCTCCATCACCAACCACTCAATGACCACCACCTCCCTATGCCAATCCCTCCACTAGTTTCACTTCACCTCTACTTGGAGCTCCATCACCAACCACTCAGTGTCCACCACCCCTCTCTAACAATCCCTCCACTGACTTCCCTTCACCTATGCTTTGAGCTACATCCATCATCAGCCACTCGGTGTCCACCACCCCTCTCTAACAATCCCTCCACTGGCTTCCCTTCGTTTCGTTCTGAATAAATATTCAGACACATTTTTTGTTATTCGGAGATTCGGATATATCCGAATACCCGAATTACAGTATACACTAAAGTACAACGTTTACTGAGTGCTCCGAATAACGAAATGAAATTCGTTTGAATTTCCAAAATTCTAATTGAAATTCAAATCGAATTTTACATCGAACTCCAGTCGAATTCTAACTTGAATTAGAGTACCATTTCAAAATAATTCAATTTTTGTTCAGCCAAAAGTGATTTAAAGAGTCATTGTAATCATTTGATGAAGATTTTTCTTTTGTTTGTTTATTTTGCCACATTCTAATAAAAAAAAAAGAATCTTAAGGTTTCGATTTGACCGATTTAAAATGTATTGATTTGAACATTTCGAATCGAAAACAAAAAAAATCTGTAAATTCAAAGAAAATTTGAAAAAGAAATAAAACAAATTCCAAATAGGAATTCCGAATACGAATCACGAATAGGAATTGAACGAATCAACCGAATTTAACTAAACAAAATAACTAGATTAACGAATCTAAATGAAACAAAACTGATTTTTTTCCAACCACTCAGTGTCTTCCACCCCTCTATGCCAATCCTTCCACTGGCTTCCGCTTACTTTTGCTTCAAGCTCCATCAAAAACCACTCAGTGTCTTCCACTCTTCTTTGCCAATCCCTCCAATGGCTTCCACTCAGTGTACACCACCGCTCTTTCCCAATCCCTCCACTGGCTTCCCTTAACCCCTGCTCCAACCTCCATCACCAACCGCTCAGTGTCTTGCACCCTTCTCTGCCAATCTCTCCATTGGTTTGTATGCGGGGAATGCTCTGTGTAGTAAGCAAGTTTAGTCTGCCCAGGTTAGGGTAGGATTAAGTCCTGGATTGCCGGTTTCCTGGGGTTTTTGGATCGTGCCTTCCTTCCCAGACCACGCATATATATAGGCGGAATGATGGGCTAGGAAAAGGGGAGCTTCTGTCGGGACCGCATGGAAGCCAGAGGGTTCATGTCATGTGTAAGGATGTAGCCTGTGCCTGCCACCCCAAGGGAACTCACCAGTTATGGTCTGGACACTACCTATATGGACTCATGCCTTTACAGGTATGCCTGGACAGTCACAGAATAGTTAATTAGGAGCTGGACTGTGTTGCACTTTAAACTGCAATGTTCCTGAAGCATTCAGGAAAGTTCTAATAACTGTTCTTGAGAACTGTTCTTGAGCCTGGTCTGAAGTTATGCAAAAGGAGTGCATGGTGGTACATGGCGTATTAGAAGAACAGGGCCTGTATAGCACACATGGGGTATGTAAGCAAAGCCACTACAAAGTGTTAACTCGGCAGGGAAGTCAGAGGATGTTACCATAGGTAACCAATAACTGGTGGAAAGTGAACAGTAGCCGGTGACAGGTCCTCTGGTAGTGAGAGGTTCGGTGCTCTGGCTCCCTTCCTATCGGATAGGTTCCCCAAAGTAACTGGGACTGAACCTACGGTACAGAGACCCTATGTACCTGGCTGCATGCTATGGGAGAGCAGGAGGAGTTATTTATGTGCAAGCTTGAGGTCTGCACTACTGCACGGCGGGACCCCATCCTGTCACTGGGAGTGAGGTGGCAGAGGGACAGCACGTTTTACAGAGGGACTCTGTACATGTAACTTCTGCACATGGTGTACAGCTCATCCAGTGTGGGGTACCGTCCAGTGGCGGCTGTTTTTTTGGGGGGGGGCAGCACACAAGCACCCATCCCACACAAGCGATGATTACACCATCGCTGTTTGCCGGTCGGTCTGGCACTTACCCCATCGTGGCGGGTGCCAGGCAGCGTGGTACAGTGACTCTCCTCCATGGCGGCTTCCAGCTCCTCCCCTCCTCCTCCTAGGCATCCAATAGGATCGTCTGTCCTTTAAGTCAGTTGGGTGACCGGTATCAAAACCCGCTTCCTGATTGGCCGGGAGAAGGATCAGTGTTACAACAGCGAATATTGATTCGCTGTTGTAACACACCTGGGTGGGCTCAAAGCGCAGTCTTTGCGACCTGAGCCCACCTTAAATTGAAGCCAAGTAGAGCCTCTGGCTCTAATCGATGCTTCAAAAAAACAGCCCCCCCTCATTGGAATCCATGTGCTGGTGTTCTGAAAGGGGTCGGACGCATGAATAGGAGAGGCAGCGATGGACAGGGGGCAGCGCCCTTAATGAACGCGCCACCCCTGGTACCGTCACAATGTTGAATGTCATATGAACACGGCCCCTCCTGGTCCCGGGCATTGATGAGCACACACACGTGAGAAAAGTAGGCCTCACCCACAGGCTTCTCTTCATCCCTGCTACAATCTACATATCCAAACCATTCATTGCCCACCACCCCTCTCTGCCAATCCCTCCATTGTCTTCTGATTGCCTAACAAATAAAATTCAAAATACTAACAGCAACATACAAAGTCATCCACAACTCTGCCCCGAGCTACACCACCAATTTTGTCTTAAACTATCACCCAAACCATCCTCTCTGCTCCTCCCAACACCTCCTGCTCTCTAGCTCGCTGGACTCTTCCTCCCATGCTCGTCTCCAGGAATTCTCCAGTGCTTCTCCCATCCTGTGGAAATTTCTGCTCCAATCTGTCTGGCTATCTCCAACTCTGTCTTTTAGGCAATCCCTGAAAACTCATCTCTTCAGGGAAGCCTATCCTGCCTTCAGCTAATATAAGTGAACTTTTTACTTCTCCCGTCAATTCATCTCTCACAGTTATTAACTTTTGTACCACTTGCCTTCCCAATTGGATAGTATGCTCTCAGGAGCAGGGCCCTCCTGACCCTCTTGTATTGTATTGAATTGTATTGTAACAGTACTGTTTTCCTTTATAATGTAAAGTCATGCAAAGTAATGTAAAGCCAACCCTCTCACTGCCAATTTTGCAGAACATTATGGTCTACGTGTGACTGTAGAGAAAAGTATATTTCAGGAGCAGATGAAATGAAAAAATTACATGTACAGTATTACTCATTGTGAAAGGGCTAGGCTCTACCATGGTGTGCATTTGGGGAAAAGACACAGGATTCACATTAAGGCAGAGTCCGACTCTCCAGAGGACTATTTGTGAGTGGAGGAGACTGGCTAATCAGTGTTTTCCGGATTTTGTTGCTTAGGAACTTCAAAGAGACTTTGGTGGGAAGAAGTCTCTAATCGTGTGTCCAGGCCTTATTGGAGATCTGCAGGCAGTGTGAGTGCACGGGTGTGTACGATCATTTTAAGCAACGCCTGATCATAGCATAGGGCTCTCATTTTGGAGACAGAGCCCTGTCAGGAGAGAGCTGCATGTTCCTGCCAAGAGATTGCACCCCATGTTGGGGGTATTCCTTGACCACAGGACTGGGGGAGTTGGGAGTCAGTGGAGAGTGAGAAAGCTGAGGAGGCTAGTGAGTCCAGGGGCCTAGAGAGTCTGTAAGTTTAAGGAGGAGGTTGCCTTGAGACCTCACATTGAGGGGCCAGGGAGTGCTGCTTCTGTTCCTGCTGAGTGAGCCAAAAGCCAAAATGTGTGCTAGGCTCAACCCTTCCTTCTCTGAGCTGGCCGCTCAACTGTCTGCTAATTGGCAGCTCTTATCTCTCCACAGGTACTCAGCTGTTGATGATATCCTGCTCGTCAGTCCTGCCTACTTAAGCCGTCCAGTCCAGAGGATCTCTGCCTTCGCCTTGTTCAACATCACAGAAACTATCTCCTGCGATCCTGTTCAAGGCTTGCTTTGCTGACATCCTTACTGGCTCCAGATTCTGCTTGCTGTTCCACTACATTGATCCCTGACTTCTGGCTTGGCTGACTATCTGTTCTGGTTACTGAACTTTGGTTATGTTTTGACTATGTTTGTTCTTTTTACTTTTATTTTTAAACAAGTGTGATTTAACTGTACTTCTGTCTTGGCCTGATTTCTGGTTTCTGACAGTCGGTTGAGACAGGTCTAAGAGACCAAAGTAGAGCAGCAGTACTGGAGGGACCATTGATCATGTACAAAAGGGTCCTGTCATTGAGGTCCCCTCGAGACTGCAGGTGGGAGACTGTGCACATTGGTTGGTGAAAAATCATTTGCTGTTCCTTACCCAGATAAGATCTCACTGAAGCTGCATGTCCAGACCTGTGTTGCTGTAGGACTGCAAGACCTGTATGCTGGAAAAAAGAACACCTGCACCCAGGTTCAGGGTCTCCAGAGCTGCAGCCATCATTCATAGAAGCTGCATGAGGTAGCCTGCCTATGTATTCAGTGTCCCGGAAGCCCACAGGAGGGAGATGACTTTGCAATGGGCTTCAAAGTGTTGGTAAGCCTTTGGCCACCATCTTTGCTATACACCTGAATAAAGAGACAGCACCACCTTTTTTTGGGGACCCTCAGGGATTTGCTGTTTCCCATTGGAATTACAAAAACTCTTAAAGATAGTCTTGGGCTCCAGCGTTGGCCACCGACAGGTATTCCACTGGCCAGTGGGAGGGCGATAAGGAGGGGCTGTGACTCAGAGCCTTTGCATGTGTATATCCTATATTTGGGGCAACCCCACAAATCAGAGCCTAGGAGGTAGAGACTTTGCTCTTTTGTAGCAAACCTTTGTCGAGGTTTTGGTATCCATCGCATATGGTTTTGATATTATCTTGCTTGAAAACTGTGTTGTGGTACAACTGTCTTTTGCTTTTCTTTTTGCCATTGTTATTATTGTTACTGATATTTGATCTGCTGAGCACGTTGCCAAAATAAACAGTCTTTCCTTCAGTCTCGGTGTATCAGAGAGTGTGGCTTTGCCTGAGGTGTTGTTATCACTGGAAACAGGGGAACCCAAATTCAGCAAGTCCTTTGAGGGTAAGCGCTACATTTGCATAGCTCTTTCCAAAAGCCAGTCTACTGCTTGCATCAGAGTTGAGGTATCTTGAGGATGTTGTGATGTTTGCAGGAAGCTACAGTGCCTTGAAAAAGTATTCATACCTCTTGAAATTTTCCACATTTTGTCATTTTACAACCAAAAACGTAAATGTATTTTATTGGGATTTTATACGATAGACCAACACAAAGGGGCACATAATTGTGAAGTGGAAGGAAAATGATAAATGTTTTTTCAAAATTATTTACAAATAAATATCTGAAAAGTGTGGTGTGCATTTGTATTCAGCCCCTTTACTCTGATACCCCTAACTAGAATCTAGTGGAACCAATTGCCCTCAGAAGTCACCTAATTAGTAAATAGAGTCCACCTGTGTGTAATTTAATCTCAGTATAAATACAGCTGTTCTGTGAAGCCCTCAGAGGTTTGTTAGGGAACCTTCGTGAACAAACAGCATCATGAAGGCCAAGGAACACACCAGACAGTTTAGAGATAAGGTTGTGGAGAAGTATAAAGCAGGGTTAGGTTATAAAAAAATAATCCCAAGCTTTGTACATCTCACGGAGCTCTGTTCAATCCATCATCTGAAAATGGAAAGAGTATGGCACAACTGTAAACCTACCAAGACATGGCCGTCCACCTAAACTGACCGGCCGGGCAAGGAGAGCATTCATCAGAGAAGAGCCAAGAGGTCCATGGTAACTCTGGAGGAGCTGCAGAGATCCACAGCTCAGGTGGGAGAATCTGTCCACAGGACAACTATTAGTCGTGTTCTCCACAAATCTGCCCTTTATGGAAGAGTGACAAGAAGAAAGACATTGGTAAAGGAAAGACATAAGAAGTCCCATTTGCAGTTTGTGAGAAGCCATGTGGGGGACACAGCAAACATGTGGAAGAAGGTGCTCTGGTCAGATGAGAACAAAAATAAACTTTTTGGCCTAAAAGCAAAACGCTATGTGTGGGGGAAAACTAACACTGCCCATCTCCCTGAACACACCATCCCCACCGTGAAACATGGTGGTGGCAGCATCATGTGGTGGGGATGCTTTTCTTCAGCAGGGACAGGGAAGCTGGTCAGAGTTGATGGGAAGATGGATGGAGCCAAATACAGGACAATCTTAGAAGAAAACCTGTTAGAGTCTTCAAAAGACTTGAGACTGGGGCGGAGGTTCACCTTCCAGCAGGACAACGACCCGAAACATCCAGCCAGAGCTACAATGGAATGGTTTAGATCAAAGCATATTCATGTGTTAGAATGGCCCAGTCACAGTCCAGACCTAAATCCAATTGAGAATCTGTGGCAAGACTTGAAAATTGCTTTTCACAGACGCTCTCCATCCAATCTGACAGAGCTTGAGATATTTTGCAAAGAAGAATGGACAAAAATGTCCCTCTCTAGATGTGCAAAGTCGGTAGAGACATTACGAAAAAAGATTTGCAGCTGTAATTGCAGAGAAAGGGGGTTCTACAAAGTATTGACTCAGGGGGGGGGCGCCATACAAATGTACCCCCCCACACTATTCACATATTTATTTGTAAAAAAGTTTGAAAACCATTTATAATTTTCCTTCCACTTCACAATTATGTGTCACTTTGTGTTGGTCTATCACATAAAAACCCAATAAAATACATTTATGTTTTTGGTTGTAACAAAATGTGGGAAATTTCAAGGGTATGAATACTTTTTCAAGACACTGTATGTACAGCTAACTGCTGGCCTCTCCCAGCCATGGCTGCATTTTGTAGAGAAGCAGAAAAACCCAGTTATGACATCATCTTCACTAAATGCCCGACGATGGTGATGTATGTTATGAGAAAAGTGACTATATCTAAGGACAATGGAAGAGTGAAGACCATTATTTGTAATTGGCTTGTGGTGTTAGAAAAAAGTCATTCAATGCCAGCAAATTACAATTATATTTGGAAATTTTGAGCAAATTTTTGCCAATAATAAATGTAACTTATTTAAAAAGTCTCATATTTTTTCTAAATGAACATATTTTGAAAGAGTACAACCAAACGCCACCCTTCTTGAGAATGAAGTTCGGCTTTCCAGTATAAAATTTATAAAATGGTTGTTTTTCGTGACACCAAAATAAATGACAAGAACTTCATCAAAGTTACAGATGTGATCGATTTTAGTTTCTGGGGGAAAATGTTTTCTGACTTTGATCGCCCTTCACGGTCCGCCTCTCCTGGCAGAGATCAAAAAAGTCTCCATACACGTGTTCTATGATTAATGCGGCAACGAGGGGGAGGAGAAAGGTCAACGTTCTCAACATCTAAACCAATCTTCACGGCACCCTGAGCAAGTCACCGCTCACAATGAACCTGTCACTTAAAAAATAATTTTATTTCTTGGAACCCAGCATTGAATGTACGTGATGAGGCTTTTGGCGTATTTTTATTTATGTTGTAGATATGTCTCTGCGTTCAAGGATAAATCTTTTTTGGTTGTCCTATAAGGAGGTTGTGTTCCCGATCGTTACTACAGGGGGGCTACTATATGGAGTAATAATTGTTCAGAGTATATGGGCCCTGTAATTGTAGGTCACTTACAAATGGTTCCAAGGCTTCGTTCCAGGCAGCACTATCTTATTCTTTAGACTATGAAAAGTTTTATAGCATTCTTGGTAAAGCCTTCAAAATGTTTAAGGGATTACTACAAGAATTTGTGATAACTGAACCATGACTATATTAGGCAGTGTGATGGGTAACCAGGTACAGTGCCTTGAAAAAGTATTCATACCGCTTGAAATTTTTCACATTTTGTCATGTTACAACCCAAAACTTAAAGCGGAGCTCCGCCGAAATTTTTTTTTTTTTAAAAGTCAGCAGCTACAAATACTGCAGCTGCGGACTTTTAAAACATGGACACTTACCTGTCCAGGGCGCCCGCAATGTCGGCACCCGAGGCCGAACCGTCTCTCGGTCCTCGGGTGCTGCCGCCTCCATCTTCGGTAAGGGAATCAGGAAGTGAAGCCATGCGGCTTCACTTCCCGGTTCCCTACTGCGCATGCGCGAGTCGCGCAGCACAATACGGCTGGTCCCTGCTGTCTCTGGAACCCGTGTGTTTCCCAGCAGACAGCGCGGGGGGGGGGGGGACAGGAAGTGGCGTAAATAACCGCAGATTCTGCGGCTATCGATGCCGAAAGTGGGTACAGATACCTGTAATAAACAGGTATCTGCACCCCCCTCCCCCCTGAAAGGTGCCAACTGTGACACCGGAGGGGGGGAGGAATCCGATGAGTGGAAGTTCCACTTTTGGGTGGAACTCCACTTTAAATGTATTTTATTGGGATTTTGTCAGAAACCACAAAATCAGGCCGAGACAGAAGTACAGTTAAATCACACTTGTTTAATAATAAAAGTTAAAAGAACAAAAATAGTCAAAAACATAGCCAAAGTTCAGTAACCAGAACGGATAGTCAGCCAAGCCAGAAGTCAGGGATCAATGTAGTGTAACAGCAAGCAGGATCTGGAGCCAGAAGGGATGTCAGCAAAGCAAGTCTTGAACAGGATTGCAGGAGATGTTTCTGTGATGTTGACTAAGGTGAAGGCAGAGATTCTCTGGACTGGACAGCTTAAGTTGGCAGGACTGACGAGCAGGATATCATCAACAGCTGAGTAACTGTGGAGAGATAGGAGCTGGCAATTAGCCGACAGCTGAGCGGCCAGCTCAGAGAAGGGGGGGCTGGGCCCAACCCTGACAGATTTAGTGTGATAGACCAACACAAAGTGGCACATAATTGTGAAGTGGAAGGAAAATGATAAATGGTTTTCAAAATTTTTTACAAATGAATATGTGAAAAGTGTGGCGTACATTTGTGTGGCTTTTTGGCTTTGTAGAACCGCTTTTCTCTGCAATTACAGCTGCAAGTCTTTTTGGGGATGTCTCTACCAGCTTTGCACATCTAGAGAGGGACATTTTTTGCCCATTCTTCTTTGCAAAATATCTCAAGCTCTGTCAGAGTGTCTGTGATCAGCAATTTTCAAGTCTTGCCACAGATTCTCAATTGGATTTTGGTCTGGACTGTGACTGGGCCATTCTAACACATGAATATGCTTTGATCTAAACCATTCCAATGTAGCTCTGGCTGTATGTTTCGGGTCGTTGACCTGCTGGAAGGTGAACCTCCACCCCAGTCTCAAGTCTTTTGTAGACTCTTATGCCGCGTACACACGGTCGGACTTTCCGGCATACTTGGTCCGGCGGACCAGAGTGTGCCGGACAATCCGCCCGTGTGTGGGCGCCGGCGGACTTTTCCGGCGGACTTTTTCCCAAAAGCCCGCCGGACCTAGATTTGAAACATGTTTTAAATCTTTCCGTCGGACTCAGTTTCGGGCGGAAAGTCCGCTCGTGTGTGTGCTGGTCCGACGGAAAGCCCGCTCGTGTGTATGCTGGTCCGACGGACCAGATACGACACGAGGGCAGGGTATTGCATCTCGCGCTCGCTGCAATAGAAAAAACAAATGTTCCTATTGCGGCGAGCACGGGTCATACCAGGCCCTTATGTCTGGTATGGATTGTAAAGGGAACCCCCTACGCCGAAAAAACGGCATGGGGTCCCCCCTAAAATCCATACCAGACCCCGATCCGAGCACGCAGCCTGGCCGGTCAGGAAAGGGGGTGGGGACGAGCGAGCGCCCCCCCCTCCTGAACCGTACCAGGCCGCATGCCCTTAACATGGGGGGTGGGTGCTTTGGGGGAGGGGGGCGCCCTGCAGGGCCCCCCCACCCCAAAGCACCTTGTCCCCATGTTGATGAGGACAAGGGCCTCTTCCCGACAACCCTGGCCGTTGGTTGTCGGGGTCTGCGGGCGGGGGGCTTATCGGAATCTGGGAGCCCCCTTTAATAAGGGGCCCCCCAGATCCCGGCCCCCCACCCTATGTGAATGAGTATGGGGTACATGGTACCCCTACCCATTCACCTAGGGAAAAAGTGTAAGTAATAAAACACACTACACAGGTTTTTAAAATATTTTATTAAACAGCTCCGGGGGGGGATCTTCCTCCAGCTTGGGGGGTCCCTCCGCTTCATCTTCTCCCGGCGTCCTGTTGGTTCTTCTCCGCTCTCTTCTCCCGGTGTTCCAGTTCTTCGGCCGGCTCCTCCGCTGTCTTCAGGTAGCTCTCTTGCCAGCAGAGGTCCGGACTTCTGGGCTTCTGGGCTTCTGGGCTTCTGTTCTCTTCCCCAGATGTTGACACGACGCTCTCTCCGGCTGGACTGCTCTCCGAGGGCTGCGTTGTGACTTATATAGGCGGAGACCCCGCCCCCTTTTGATGTCACAGTCCCTGGGCATGCTGGGACTGTGACGTTTTAGGGGGCGTGGTCACTGGGTGATGTTGACCACGCCCCCTAAAACGTCACAGTCCCAGCATGCCCAGGGACTGTGACATCAAAAGGGGGCGGGGTCTCCGCCTATATAAGTCACAACGCAGCCCTCGGAGAAGAGCAGTCCAGCCGGAGAGAGCATCGTGTCAACATCTGGGGAAGAGAACAGAAGCCCAGAAGCCCAGAAGTCCGGACCTCTGCTGGCAAGAGAGCTACCTGAAGACAGCGGAGGAGCCGGCCGAAGAACTGGAACACCGGTTGTACCCCATACTCATTCACATAGGGTGGGGGGCCGGGATCTGGGGGCCCCCTTATTAAAGGGGGCTCCCAGATTCCGATAAGCCCCCCGCCCGCAGACCCCGACAACCAATGGCCAGGGTTGTCGGGAAGAGGCCCTTGTCCTCATCAACATGGGGACAAGGTGCTTTGGGGTGGGGGGGGCCCCGCAGGGTGCCCCCCCTCCTCCAAAGCACCCACCCCCATGTTGAGGGCATGCGGCCTGGTACGGTTCAGGAGGGGGGGGCGCTCGCTCGTCCCCACCCCCTTTCCTGACCGGCCAGGCTGCGTGCTCGGATCGGGGTCTGGTATGGATTTTAGGGGGGACCCCACGCCGTTTTTTCGGCGTAGGGGGTTCCCTTTATAATCCATACCAGACCTAAGGGCCTTGTATGCTCCGCGACGGGGCTCGCAAGGTGTCCATCTCGCCGATAAAAGCGGCAAGATTGACATCCTTTTCTAGTCCCGTCGCACCTGAGTCACGTTCAAAATGAACGGACTTGTCCGTGTGTGGGCAAGTCCGTTCATTCTGAAAGTCCGCCGTAACTCCGGCGAAAGTCCGTCGGAAAGACGGGCGGACTTAGCCCGCCGCAAAGTCCGGGCATGTGTGGGCAAGTCCGTCCGTTTTAAAGTCCGGCGCACCTGGCGGACAAAGTCCGTCACAAAGTGTGCCGGACCAAGTAGGATAGAAAGTCCGACCGTGTGTACGCGGCATAACAGGTTTTCTTCTAAGATTGTCCTGTATTTAGCTCCATCCATCTTCCCATCAACTCTGACCAGCTTCCTTGTCCCTGCTGAAGAAAAGGATCCCCACCACATGATGCTGCCACCACCATGTTTCACGGTGGGAATGGTGTGTTCAGGGTGATGTGCAGTGTTAGTTTTCCGCCACACATAGCGTTTTGCTTTTAAGCCACAAAGTTCAATTTTGGTTTCATCTGACCAGAGCACCTTCTTCCACATGTTTACTGTGTCCCCCACATGGCTTCTCACAAACTGCAAATGTGTCAGGGCTGGGCTCAGTCCTTCCTTTTCAGAGTAGGCCGCTCAGCTGTCGGTTATTTAAGCTGTTCAGTCCGGATCCTTTCTGCCTTCACCTTGGTTAACATATCAAGAGACTCTCTCCTGTGTGCCTGTTAAAGACTTGCATGGCTGACGTCCCTTCTGGTTCCAGATCCTGCTTGCTGTTTCACTACGCTGATTCTCCGGTTTCCTGATTTCCTGGCCTGTTCTGAATTACACTGATCCCTGGCTCCCTGACGTCCTGGCTTGTCTGACTATCCGTTCCTGTTACCGAACTCTGGCTGTTTTGACTATGTTTGCCCTATTTACCTTTAACCATTATTATTATTAAACAGTGTGATTTTACTGCACTTCTGTCTCAGTCTGATTCATGGTTTCTGAAAAAACGTCACTTATGACTTTCTTTCTCCAATGTCTTTCTTCTTGTCACTCTTCCATAAAGGTCAGATTTGTGGAGAACACGACTAATAGTTGTCCTGTGGACAGATTCTCCCACCTGAGCTGTGGATCTCTGCAGCTCCTCCAGAGTTACTTTGGACCTCTTGGCTGCTTCTCTGATGAATGTTCTCCTTGCCCGGCCGGTCAGTTTAGGTTGACGGCCATGTCTTGGTAGGTTTGCAGTTGTGCCATACTCTTTCCATTTTCGGATGGTGGATTGAACAGAGCTCCGTGAAATGTTCAAAGCTTGGGATTATTTTTTTATAACTTAACCCTGGTTTAAACTTCTCCACAACTTTATCCCTTACCTGTCTGGTGTGTTCCTTGGCCTTCATGATGCTGTTTGTTCACTAAAAATCTCTAACAAACCTCTGAGGGCTTCACAGCACAGCTGTATTTATACTGAGATTAAATTACACACAGGTGGACTCTATTTACTAATTAGGTGACTTCTGTAGGCAATTGGTTCCACTAGATTTTAGTTAGGGGTATCAGGGTAAAGGGGGCTGAATACAAATGTACCCCACACTTTTCACATGTTTATTTGTAAAAAAAAATGAAAACCATTTATCATTTTCCTTCCACTTCACAATTATGTGCACTTTGTGTTGGTCTATCACATAAAATCCCAATAAAAAACTTTTACGTTTTTGGTTGTAAACATGACAAAATGTAGAAAATTGTATGAATATATGAATAGCACCGGAATACGGCTGAACTGCCGCTATGGTTGTTCTTATGGTAAACAGAATCACCGGCAGAAAAAAATTCTATCTGAATGATGCTTGTAGCTGCAGGCATTATCCAGATATCGCCACTCAAATGACATGACGTCATATGACGTACTGCCATCGGGAAGTGGTTAAGAATGAATCTATGTTGGCCAGCTATTGTATCTGACTTTGGCATGGGGGTGAGTGTCACAGTATCTAGAATTTTCATAAGAAACCTAGCAATGGCAGCCCCCCATACTTCTCTCATGGCAGAGTCACTTTCAGAATGAAGCAAGACCTGCTAACTACAGTATCTGATCTTGGCAAGAGGACAAGTGTCACAGGATTTAGCATTTTTTGAAGAAACTCAGCAATGGCAGCTCCCATAATTCTCTCATGATGGAGTCACTTTAAGAATGAAGCAACACTGGCCAGCTATAGTATCTGACCTTGGCATTGGATCGAGCATTACAGCCTCTAGCATTTTCAGAAGCAACCTAGCAATGGCAGCCCTCATACTTCTTTAATGACACAGTCACTTTAAGAGTAAAGCAATGCCTGCTAACTATAGTATCTGTATACTATAGTATCTTGGCAACAGGGTTAGTGGCACAGCATCTAGCATTTTCAGAAGGAACCGAGCAATGGCAGCCCCCAGACTTATCTCATGATGGAGTCACTTTAAGAATGAGGCAACACTGGCCAGATATATTAATTGACCTTGGCATTGGGGTGAGTGTCACAGGTGCTAGAATTTCCAGGACAACCTAGCAATGGAAGTCCCCATACTTCTCTCATGATGGAGTCACTTTAAGAATAAAGCAACACTGGCCAGCTGTAGTGTCTAACCTTGGCATTGGGGCGAGTGTCACAGCATGTAGAACTTTTAGAAGGAACTCAGCAATGGCAGCACCCGTACTTCTCTCATGATGGACTCACTTTAAGGATGAAGCAACACTGGCCAGCTATAGTATCTGACCTTGGCATTGGATCGAGCATTACAGCCTCTAGCATTTTCAGAAGGAACCTAGCAATGGCAGCCCTCATACTTCTCTTATGACAGAGTCACTTTAAGAATAGAGCAATGCCTGCTAACTATAGTATCTGTATACTATATAATATCTTGGCAACAGGGTTAGTGGCACAGCATCTAGTATTTTCAGAAGGAACTGAGCAATGGCAGACCCCATACTTATCTCATGATGGAGTCACTTTAAGAATGAAGCAACACTGGCCAGCTGTAGTATCGGACCTTGGCATTGGGGCGAGTGTCACAGCATGTAGAATTTTTAGAAGGAACTCAGCAATGGCAGCACCCATACTTCTCTTATGAGGGCCTCACTTTAAGGATGAAGCAACACTGGGCAGCTATAGTATCTGACTTTGGCATGAGGGGAGCATCGCAGCACCTAGTGTTTTTTTAAAAAAACAGCAATGGAAGCCCCATACTTTTCTCATGATGAAGTCACTTTAAGAATGCAGCAACACTGGCCAGATATATTAATTGACCTTGGCATTGGGGTGAATGTCACAGCTGCTAGAATTTCCAGAACAACCCCAGCAATGGCAGCCCCCATACTTCTCTCATGATGGAGTCACTTTAAGAATGAAGCAACACTGGCCAGCTGTAGGATCTGACCTTGGCATTGGGGCGAGTGTCACCGCATGTAGAATTTTTAGAAGGAACTCAGCAATGGCAGCCCCCATACTTCTATCATGGTGCAGTCACTTTAAGGATGAAGCAACTCTAGCCAGATATAGTATCTGACTTTGGCATGAGGTGAGCATCACAGCACCTAGTGTTTTAAAAAAAAACAGCAATGGAAG
The DNA here is from genome assembly GCA_037952835.1 of Lithobates septentrionalis. Classification (NCBI taxonomy): domain Eukaryota; kingdom Metazoa; phylum Chordata; class Amphibia; order Anura; family Ranidae; genus Lithobates; species Lithobates septentrionalis. The sequence goes on along the minus strand of JBBDGP010004798.1, from coordinate 269,284 downwards.
TCCCCGTACTTTTCTCATGACGGAGTCACCTCAAGAATGCAGAAACACTGGCCAGATATAATAATTGACTTTGGCATTGGGGTGAGTGTCACATCTGCTAGAATTTCCAGAAAAACCCCAGCAATGTCAGCCCCCATACTTCTCTCATGATGGAGTCACTTTAAGAATGAAGTAACACTGGCCAGCTGTAGTGTCTAACCTTGGCATTGGGGCGAAAGTCACAGCATGTAGAATTTTTAGAAGGAACTCAGCAATGGCAGCACCCGTACTTCTCTTATGATGGACTCACTTTAAGGATGAAGCAACACTGGCCAGATATAGTATCTGACCTTGGTATTGGATCGAGCATTACAGCCTCTAGCATTTTCAGAAGGAACCTAGCAATGGCAGCCCTCCTACTTCTCTTATGACAGAGTCACCTTAAGAATAAAGTAATGGCGGCTAACTATAGTATCTGTATACTATATACTGTAGTATCTTGGCAACAGGGTTAGTGGCACAGCATCTAGCATTTTCAGAAGGAACCAAGCAATGGCAGCCCCCATACTTCTTTCATGATGGAGTCACTTTAAGAATGCAGCAACACTGGGCAGCTGTAGGATCTGACCTTGGTATTTGGGGCGAGTGTCACCGCATGTAGAATTTTTAGAAGGAACTCAGCAATGGCAGCACCCATACTTCTCTCATGATGGAGTCACTTTAAGGATGAAGCAACACTGGCCAGCTATAGTATCTGACTTTGGCATGAGGTAAGCATCACAGCACCTAGTGTTTTAAAAAAAACAGCAATGGCAGCCCCCATACTTATCTCATGATGGAGTCACTTTAAGAATGAAGCAACACTGGCCAGCTGTAGGATCTGACCTTGGCATTTGGGGCGAGTGTCACCGCATGTAGAATTTTTAGAAGGAACTCAGCAATGGCAGCACCCATACTTCTCTCATGATGGAGTCACTTTAAGGATGAAGCAACACTGGCCAGCTATAGTATCTGACTTTGGCATGAGGTAAGCATCACAGCACCTAGTGTTTTAAAAAAAACAGCAATGGAAGCCCCCGTACTTTTCTCATGACGGAGTCACCTCAAGAATGCAGCAACACTTGCCAGATATAATAATTGACCTTGGCATTGGGACAAGTGTCACAGCTTCGAGAATTTCCAGAAAAACCCAGCAATGGAAGCCCCCATACTTCTCTCATAATGGAGTCACTTTAAGAACGGTTCTATGCAAATTGTCAGACCTTTGTACTGTGACTCTGTACAAACATCATCTGGTAAACAATTCAGTCTGGCGCTCGATATGTCAAGCCGCCCAATCTAAAACCAACAACACCACGTCCGTCTGTGTACGCGCGGATGAGATGACTTCACCCGGCCGCGTCTCACTGCACCAAATTACAAGTCAATTTGGCTTACCTGAGCCTGTAATGCATCCTACGCCGCTCTAATTTCTTTCTCTTTTTTTTTTTTTTCTTTTTTTTTTTTAATCCTCCTGGGTCAGGGGGAGCAATCAAATAATTGAACGGAGTTGGAGAGATGTACAAATAACCCGGGCTGCTTTCAAGTTGCGAATTAGCAGAGAAATAGATTCGTCGCTAGAACGGTTGGAGCTTTAATCGTAATAATGACATTCTGTTTTGAGGAGGATTCTTCACAATCTTTTTTCAGAACAATCTGTTCTGGCTTTCATTTCCCATCAAAGGGCGGAAAAAAAAATAAAATATATCGAACGGCAATTTCTTTTTTTGTTTTGTTTTGCATCTTGGAAGGTTTTGCATTGAAGAAGTGTACCTGTTAAATTAAAGGTGCGCCGCGGTCAAACAGGAAAATTTTGCATTTAAATGAAGTCGAAAGAATCGAACTGTCTGCTGGCGGCTCCTTAACTTTTATGGTTTGCAAGTTCACCTTTATCATTTTTACCCCATAGATATAAGATAACAGACTAATGCCCCGTACACACGGTCGGACATTGATCGGACATTCCGACAACAAAATCCTGAGATTTTTTCCGACGGATGTTGGCTCAAACTTGTCTTGCATACACACGGTCACACAAAGTTGTCGGAAAATCCGATTGTTCTGAACGCGGTGACGTCAAACATGTACGTCGGTACTATAAACGGGGCAGTGGCCAATAGCTTTCATCTCTTTATTTATTCTGAGCATGCGTGGCACTTTGTCCGTCGGATTTGTGTACACACGATCGGAAATTCCGACAACGGATTTTTTTGTCGGAAAATTTTATATCCTGCTCTCAAACTTTGTGTGTCGGAAAATCCGATGGAAAATGTGTGATGGAGCCCACACACGGTCGGAATTTCCCACAACAAGGTCCTATCACACATTTTCCGTCGGAAAATCCGACCGTGTGTACGGGGCATAAGACTGCAGTTAAGATGTGCGGCTAACACTGACACACCTCTGAAAAAGCGATCGCCACTCGACAGGCGGAGAGCAGGCGGTATGGCGCCTCTTCACTGCAGGTTTTGGGTTCCATTCACATCTGAGGAATTTGGAATCGTGGAGCAGAATTGAGCCAATTCCAAATCGCGCAGCAAAATGAGTGACGTGGGCCTGGGTGGTCATTCATTCCTAATGGCACCCCAAACGTGGTGCAGTTCTACCGTGATTGTCAATGCAAGAAATTCATGGCGAAATGCCATGTGAGAAAATGCGCCTGGCATTGTTACACCGGAGTTTACATCGCCATAGTTGCGTTTTTAGTATGCGGTTGCGGCGCAGTACAATTATTTTAACAGCTTGCTTAACGGGCACTTATACCCCCCTTCCTGCCCAGGCCAGTTTTCAGCTTTCAGCGCTCTCACACTTTGAATGACAACTGCGTGGTCATGTAACACTGAACACATATGAAATGTTTATAATTTTTTTCACACAAATAAGAGATTTCTTTTGGTGGTATTTAATCACAGATGGGGTTTTTATTTTTTGCTAAACAAACAAAAATAGACCAAAAATTTTGAAAAAAGAAAAAAAAGTTTTTCATATTTTGTTATAAAATTTTTCAAATAGGTAATTTTTCTCCTTCACTGATGGACACTGATAGGTGACACTGATGGGCACTAATGAGGCGGCACTGATCGGCACTGATAGGTGGCACTGATAGGTGGCACTGATAGGCGGAACTGGTAGGTGGCACTGAAAGGCAGCACTGATAAGTGACACTGATGGGCACTGATAGGTGGCACTGAAAGGCAGCACTGATGGGCAATGATAGGTGGCACTGGTGGGCACTGATAGGTGGCACTGATGAGCACTGATGAGGTAGCACTGGTGGGCACTGATCAGGGGGCACTGATAGGTGGCACCGATAGGTGGCACAAATAGGTGGAACTGATGGGCACTGATAGGTGGCACTGATGGGCACTGATAGGTGGCACTGGTGGGCACTGATAAGTGGCACTGATGAGTACTGATGAGGCGGCACTGGTGGGCACTGATCAGGAGGCACTGATGAGGCTGCATTGATAGGTGGCATTGATAGGTGGCACAGAGAGGTGGCACTGATAGGTGGGTGGCACTAATAGGTGGAACTGATGGACCCCGATAGGCAGCACTAATGGGCATTGATAGGCACTGGTAGGCGGCCCTGATAGGCAGCACTGATAAATGACACTGATGATGAGGCACTGATGGGCACTGATTATCAGCACTGATTGGGCACTAAGGGGACCGATGTCCCTCTAACAGAAGTCAGTTAACGGCTTTCTTCTTTTCTTCACGCTGACAGCGCAAGGAAAAAAAACAGCCGATTACCGGCTTCTGTTTACTTCTGTGGTCAGCTGTCATTGGCTGACAGCTGATCACGTGGTAAAGGGCAGCTGTGATTGACCCTTTACCCCGATCTGTGATCAGCCGAGTCCCCTTGGGGCACGCGGGCAACATGAGAATGGGAGGACGTCCATGTACGCCTTCCCGGGAAAGGAAGCACACACTTTAGCTGTCTTTCGGCTTTAGTGTGGGCACCAAGTGGTTAATGGACATGTTGGGCAGGCATAACGCCTGCCACACGCTACATGCCAAAGTTAAAGCGGAGCTCCAGGGTCCTTCTGAAAAAATGTAAAGTCAGCAGCTACAAATCCTGTACAAATCCTGTAGCTGCTGACTTTAATATTAGGGCACTTACCTGTCCAGGAATCCAGCGATGTCTTCACCTGAGCTGATTTTTCAGTCGGCCCTCTGGCGTTTGCGCCGCCATCTTGGCTGGTTCCCCACTGTGCATGAGTGAAACGCGCTGTGCTTTGTTACTGGCCTGGCAGCGGGGGGAAGGAGGAAGGGGGCTGAACTTCCGAATGAGTTTGCCACGGCAAAGTCAGCCATAAGTGGGAGTGGGTACCTGTCAAAACCAGGTACCCGCTCCCCCCCTCCCAAAAGATGTGGCAGCGGAGGGGGGAGCAGGCAAATAAGTGTAGCTTCCCTTTTTTGGGTGGAGCTCTGCTTTAATACCTATTGATCCGGGCTGGAATGTCCTAGTCTGAACTGCCCCAGGCAAGGTAAACAACAGATGTAGATGTCACTACCATGACGCAAACGCCTGCTTTTTACCACCTTCTGTAAGTGTGAACAAGGCCTTAAAGTAAATTGGACACTAGAGGGCGCTTCTAAGTGTAGCAAGTTAATTGTTTATTATTAAACAGTAAAAAATGCAGTCAGAAGGGACGTCATCTCAGGGACTCAGACAGCAGCAATCCAGGGAGGTGTAGAGAGACGCTGCCTGCAGCATATAGAGCTACAACATGTGGGCGTATACATAGTGATAATTGACAGCCCACTTCCTCCTTCCTCCTCCATGCCCACTAATCAGCTAAGCACAATGTGGGGCAGGATATTACATGTAGATTAATGGAGGCTTTACCTCCTTCTTTTTCTAAGACATAGGCTGGAAGGGCATGACACAGCCTGTGACTGGCAGAAATCCACCCACACCATGTTATTGCCAAAAATAATAAAGATTTGATTTCAGATATATATATATATATATATATATATATATATATATATATAATTTTTTTTATATATGACAATTTAAAACAGTTTATTGATATTAATTATTTATTTTTACTCTGTATTCCAAAGGCTTTTTTTTTTTTTTATTTGAACATGTGATCAGCAGCAGAGGACTAGTAGCTCCTCCTGCTTATGTTTTCCTGCAGACAGGCTGGGAGAGAGCCGGGGTCATAGACATGTGTGGTTAGTTTAGTTCCAAATTGAAATTCGAATTTTTCATTATTCGGAAATTTGGATGTATCCAAGTTTTCGAATTACAGTTAAAAATTAAAAACAAAAAACAAAAAAAAATGGTAAAAAATGTAAACTTATCCGAAATAATGAAACAAATTTGGGATGAAATTTGAATTGAAATAGTTCTCGAAATCAAATTTGAATAGTTTTTGAAGTCTAATCATTTTCAAATCGAATTCAAATTTCCGAAGAGAATAAAATTGAATAGAAAATAAATAGAATAGAATAGAAAGTGAAAGAATAGAATTTAGTAGAGTAAAACAGAACAGACTAGAGAATAAACAAATAGAAAAATAGAAAAGAATAGCATAGAAAATAAAAGAATAGAAAATAATAGAAAAGAAAATAAAGGGAAAGGATAGAAAGAATAGAATAGAAAATAAAATTATAGAATATAATAAAGTAAAACAGAATAGCATAGAGAATAAAAAAATAGAAAAAAAATTGAATAGAAAATAAAGGAATAGAAAAGAATAGAATAGAAAATAAAAAAAAATTGAATATAATAGAATAAAACAGAATAGCATAGATAATAAAAGAATAAAAAAAATAGAACAGAAAATAAAGGAATAGAAAAGAATAGAATAGAAAATAAAAGAATAGAATATAATAGAGTAAAACAGAACAGCATAGAGAATAAAAGAATAGAAAAAATAGAATATAAAATAATGCAAAATAATAGAAAAGAATAGCATAGAAAATAAAAAAATAGAAAATAATAGAATATAAAATAAAGGAATAGAAAAGAACAGAATATAAAATAAAGATTAGAATATAATAGAGTAAAACATAATAGTATAGAGAAAAAAAGAATAGAAAAAGTAGAATAGAAAATAAAGGTATAGAAAAGAATAGAATAGAAAAAAATAGACTACAATAGAGTAAAACAGAACAGCATAGAGAATGAAAGATTAGAAAAAAATAGAACAACAAATAAAAGGATATAATAGAAAATAAAAGAATAGCATAGAAAAGAATTGAGTAAAACAGAAAAAAATAGAATAGAAAGTAAAAGAACAGAATAAAATAGAATAGAGTAGAATAAAAAATAGAACAAAATAGAAATATTATAACCGTCTCCTGAAGTTCGAATTTCAAATTTAATCAATTCAAATTTGAATACAATAGAAAAGAATAGAATATTAAAGAATATAATAAAATCGAAAAAAAGAACAGAATACAATTAAATAGAAAGAATATAACCTTCTTCCGAAATTTGAATTGTGAATAGAACAAATTTAAATTTGAATAGAATAGAAAAGAATATAATAGAAAAGAAAAGAATAGAACAGAAAATAAAAGAATGGAATGGAATAGAAAGAATATAACGATCTTCCAAAATCCTAATTTCAAATAGAATAAGTTTGATTTAGAATGGAATTTTGAATTCGAATGGATTCAAATTTTCTGAATTCGCTCGAATTGAGTTCAGTTCGACCGAATTCGTAAATTTCGGATAGATTGGAATAAACTAAACAAATTTTGAAAGCGAATTAAATGAATTAAACAAATTTAAAGAAACTATTTTTTGGTAATATCGAATCGAAACAAAACGAAGCAAATTTTTTCCTTCTGCACATGTCTACTGGGTCATGTGACAGCTGGATATCGATTAGGAAAAAAGATACTTAGAGGTTTTTGTTAAATTAAAATAATTACAGCGCCGTCATCCACATACAGAAATAGAAGGGGGAATGGAGATTAAACAGTGTGTGTTTAGTATCACTTTGAATAAAAGAATAAATAAAAAAAAAGTTTAATTAAAAAAAGTAAACATAATAATAAAAACGTTGGTCCAACACACACATATGTAAACGGTGTTGGCACCACACATGTGCGGTATCGCCGTGAACGTCCGAGTGGAAGCAATAATTCTATCTCTGTAGCTCCATAGATAACGCTACACTAGTAACTTGGAAAAGCTTTTGTCCCCTTTGGAGAGTTTTAGTTGCCGTAGTTTGTTTGTTGCCATTTTCAGTATCTATTTCCTCGATGCCACATCATATTTTATATAAAAAAAAAATGGGAATTATATTGTGTTTGTGTGCACTTAAATTCCTTTAAGTGTATTTTTTTTTTCTGAAAACTTCTTGTTTAATAAACAGCTGTGCAAATATCGTGGGACATGTAAAAATCGCAACAGCCACCATTTTATTCTCTAGGGCCTCTACCTTTAGAAGTGATATAAAGTTTGCGGGTTCTAATAGTCTTTTTCTATTTAAAAAAAAATGCTGATTTTTACATATATGCAAAAATTTAATTTAAAAAAATGCCCCGGTAGGCAAGCCGTTAAACTTCAAGTATTAAACACAAAAGGAAACATTTATTATGTTGCAGCTGTCCAATTCTTAGATGTGACAGCTGCATTCGTTTTCTATTTTAGGCTTTCTTAATCCTATTTTTACCCAGAGTGGGAGCGCTCTAATACAGGAGGTGTGTTATTGGCCAGATCACCAGGGGAAAAAGCCTAAAAAAAAAGAAAACGAATGCAGCCATCACATCTAATGATTGGTAAGCTGCAAAATATAACATTTTTGGTTCTGGGTTCAATATCGCTTTCTGCCCGTGCTATATCTCATAGACGGCCACAGCGCGGGCTTCCATGCCAGGAGGGCGTCAATAGATTCCTTTGGACTCGGCTGATCACAGAGCAGGGTAAAGGGCCAATCACAGCGGCACTTTACCATGTGATCAGCTGTCAGCCAATGACAGCTTATCACGGAAGTAAACAGAACCCGGTTATTGGCTTCTGTTACAGGGATATTGGCTCCACACAGTGCCCATCAGTGCTGCTAATCAGTGCCCACCACTACCACCTATCAGTGACCACCAGTGCTGCTAATCAGTGCCCACCACTGCCACCTATCAGTGCCCATCGGTGCTGCCAAACAGTGCCCATCAGTGCCTCATCATCAGTGTCACATATTAGTGCTGCCTATTAGTGTCACCTATCAGTGGCCATCAGTGCCACCTCTTAGTGCCCTTCAGTGCCAGTGCCACCTATCAGAACCCATCAGTGCAACCTATCAGTGCCCATCAGTACCACCCATGAGTGCCCATCAGTGCCGTCTATCAGTGCTGCCTATCAGTGCCACCCCTTAGTGCCCTACAGTGCTGCCTATCAAAGCCCATCGGTGCCACCTATCAGTGCCCATCGGTGCTGCCAAACAGTGCCCATCAGTGCGTCATCATCAGTGTCACATATCAGTGCTGCCCATCAGTGCCACCTATCAGTGCCTATCAGTACCCCCTATCAGTGCCGTCTATCAGTGCTGCCTATCAGTGCCACCACTTAGTGCCCTTCAGTGCCACCTATTAGAGCCCATTGGTGCCACCTACGCTGTTTCCCCAAAAATAAGACCTAGCGTGATTGTCGGTGATGGCTGCAATATAAGCCCTACCCCCCAAATAAGCACTAGTTAAAGTACTTGTAGGTCTTACTTTCAGGGTTGGGCTTATTTTCGGGGAAACAGGGTAGGGCTTATTTTCGGGGAAACAGGGTAGGGCTTATTTGGGGGTAGGGCTTATATTGCAGCCATCACCGACAATCACGCTAGGTCTTATTTTCGGGGAAACAGGGTATCAGTTAGGGTGACCACATTTCCAAACTGCCATTTAGGGACACCCCCCTGCCCCACTTCCCAAAAAAAGATGGGAGGGGTTGGGTAAATGTAGTCTCGGGTTGGCGAGGAATTCGGCGGCAGGGGTGATTTATCGGGTGAATGGCTGGTGTTGTACTACATTGTAATATATAATGAAATTGTTCAACTCACCATAATGCAGAATCAGTGAGGACCCTGAGCTTGTCACTTACCACCAGATGCAGTGTGCCACTTGCCACAGTTGCCTGCCACTAGATGCAGCTTGTTACTTGCCACCATTGCCTGCCGCCAGATGCAGCATGTCACTTGCCACCAGATGCAGTGTGCCACTTGCCACAGTTGCCTGCCACTAGATGCAGCTTGCTACTTGCCACTGTCGCCTGCCCCCAGATGCAGCTTGTCACTTGCCACCATTGCCTGCCGCCAGATGCAGCTTGTCACTTGCCACCATTGCCTGCCGCCAGATGCAGCTTGTCACTTGCCACCATTGCCTGCCGCCAGATGCAGCTTGTCACTTGCCACCATTGCCTGCCACCAGATGCAGCATGTCACTTGCCACCAGATGCAGCGTGTCACTTGCCACCATTGCCTGCCGCCAGATGCAGCGTGTCACTTGCCACCATTGCCTGCCACCAGATGCAGCATGTCACTTGCCACCATTGCCTGCCGCCAGATGCAGCTTGTCACTTGCCACCATTGCCTGCCGCCAGATGCAGCTTGTCACTTGCCACCATTGCCTGCCACCAGATGCAGCTTGTCACTTGCCACCATTGCCTGCCACCAGATGCAGCGTGTCACTTGCCACCATTGCCTGCCGCCAGATGCAGCTTGTCACTTGCCACCATTGCCTGCCACCAGATGCAGCATGTCACTTGCCACCAGATGCAGCGTGTCACTTGCCACCGTTGCCTGCCGCCTGATGCAGCGTGTCACTTGCCATCAGATGCAGCGTGTCACTTGCCACCATTGCCTGCCGCCAGATGCAGCGTGTCACTTGCCACCAGAGGCAGTGTGCCACTTGCCAGCGTTGCCTGCCCCCAGATGCAGCGTGTTACTTGCCACCAGATGCAGTTTGTCACTTGCCACCAAAAACAGTGCGCCAATTGTAACCCATTGCCTGCCACCAGATGCAGCATTTCACTTGCCACCGTTGCCTGACGCCACAAGCAGTGTGCCGCTTTTCATCCGTAGCCTGCCACCAGATGCAGTGTGCCACTTGTCACCTATAGCCTGCCACCAGTCTGATACACCGGAGCCCCGGGAAAGTGAACGCCCCTCCCGCCGCTGGCTGCTGATGTGACTTCTTCCATGCGGGGGCCGGGGGGGATGTCACATCTTCAGTTCTGAGGGGTTCATGCTGGGACCTGTAGTCCTTCACTTTTTGGGGGGTCACATCCCCCAAAAGTGAAGGACTACAAATCCCAGCATGAACCCCTGATATCTAAGGATGTAATCCCCCCAAATTGAAGGATTGCAGGTCCCAGCATGGACCCCTGAGAATTAAGGGTGTGTCCCCATAAATTTCACATGCTAATGCTGGAACTTGTAGTTCTTCACTGATTTGGGGGATCACATCTTCAGTTCTGGGGGGTTCGTGCTGGGACCTGTAGTCCTTCACTTTTTTGGGGGGGGGTCACATCCCAGCATGAACCCTGTCCTGATATCTAAGGATGTGTCCTCCTTCCATCCCTCCGAGGGTATCATCTCATCTGTCAGTGTCCTCTCCTCTTCTGAAGACCCCTTATCTGCCTACTGTCCTCTTATCAGTGCTAGCTCCAGGCTGACACACACTGGGAGCTCCTGTGAAGTGCTGACAGTTCAGCACAGAATGCTGGCTGCTGGGGGAGAGCTGAGGATTTTAACCCCGATCTGTCCATGGTGAGTGCTTTGGATTCACTTGCTCACCTTTCTACAAAACTCATCTCTCCTTCGTGCACTTCTGCATGCTGCTGGCTGAACGATGCAGGGAGGAGGTGGGTGGAGCGAATCAGTCGGCGCGGAGGAGGAAGTTAAATCTTCCCGCTGTGAATGCTGGGGCTCTGTCTCTCTCCTCCTCATGACGTCACCGGTTGCTAGATGCGAGGCCGGCAGTGGCTAGCAACCATTTGGGCACTGAGCCAGCGGCTCATGTAAAAGGGGTCTCACCAGCCAGGGATCCATTACAGGCTGTCAGTGAGTGACAGCAGCGATGTGAGGGATGTGTTAAAGGGCATCAGAATGGTCCAGGGCCAGGGGGCAATTTCCGGGACACTGTATTGTCCCAGAATGAGGGTGCCCGGGACCCAGGACAGACCTACTAATTGCGGGATTGTCCCCTATTATCAGTGCCACCTATCAGTGCCCATCGGTGCCACCTATTAGTGCAGCCTCGTCAGTGCCTCCTTATCAGTGCCCACCAGTGCCGCCTCATCAGTGTCACCTCATCAGTCACTATCAGTGCCCTTTAGTGCAGCCTATCAGTGCCCATTAGTGCCGCCTCATCAGCGCCACCTCATCAGTGCCCATCAGTGCAGCCTATCAGTGCCCATTAGTGCCGCCTCATCAGCGCCACCTCATCAGTGCCCATCAGTGCAGCCTATCAGTGACCATTAGTGCCGCCTCATCAGCGCCACCTCATCAGTGCCCATCAGTGCAGCCTATCAGTGGCCATTAGTGCCGCCTCATCAGCGCCACCTCATCAATGCCTATCAGTGAAGAAGAAAAAATACCTGTTTACAAAAGTTTATAACAAACTATGAAAAAAAAAAATTCTACATTTTTGGTGTTTTTTTTTTTTGTTTGTTTCTTTAGCAAAAGATAAAAAACCCCAGCGGTGATTAAATACCACCCAAAAAAAGCTCTATTTGTGTGAAGAAAATTATAAAAATGTCATGTGGGTACAGTGTAGCATGACTGCGCAATTGTCATTCAAAGTGTGACAGCGCTGAAAGCTGAAAAATGTCCTGGCAGGAAGGAGTGGGGTGGGGGGGGGGGGGGGGGGTGGCAAGTTCCCGGTAAGAAAGTGGTTAAGAAACACAAAATATTTACAGAAGAAAGGAAATAAAGATACAATTTACAATGTTGCAATATTTCTTCTTTGTTGTTTTTATTTGTCTTGTTTTGTGTATTTGTATCTCTCTTAGATCGGGATTGTCCCGGGACGACCTCACCTACATGAAGTGCTTTAAACGATACAAATGGACATCTGCGCCTTTCCCGCGTCCCCGGCAATTACTCTTTGCGGGTTTCTCTGCTGTCGTTGTTTTGGCGGCTCTGAAGCCGGCGGTGGGCTGAGTGCATGGCGGTACATTCATTAAGCGCTCTCCACAAGACATTACGGGCTTTCCTAAGAAGTGGGAACATTATTCAGCTTCGGCTCCAACTCCCCGGAGCCGGAATCTGTGTTCCGTCCTTCTCGGCGGCTCTTATCGCCGATCGCTGAATCCTTGCCGAGGTCAGCCTGGAACACCCGCCCCTCCTCCAACACTTTATATAACCGGCTCTGAGTGCTAATGGTCGGACAGCTTCTCCCCTCCCCCTCCCCCCGGGTGCCATTCTATCCACTACTTTGTGAAAATATCTTTTTAAAATAATTGGGTGCAACTCACGGAGGGATCTGAATATTAAATCTTAAAGGCGAGAAATTTGGGGACGCCATTGCTGATCGACTTCAGTCTTGCACAGTTGTACCAGCTCCTCTCCTCTACTGAAATGACTTACTTGGATTTCACTGCACACTGTGAGCTTCTCACAATGTGCATTAGAAGCTGCAGCAAGTCAGACAGAGACCCCGCTTCATTTCATGGCTTGAGGAGGCCCAGCATCATCTAGCTCTTTCCTCCCCAGCCTGACTGTCCCTGGCCCATTCCTTTCATTCATTGGATTTCAATTCTTCCAATCATGGAGGCCAATTCTTCCAATCACAGAGGCCATGGGTGTGCACCCTAAAGCTCAAACACACGTGTGTGTCTACATCAGGGGTTTTCAAACTGGAGGCCCCCCTGCTTTTACGAAACTACAGGTCCCATGAGGCCTTGCAAGGCTGACAGTTACAAGCATGACTCCCTCAGGCAAAGGCATGATGGGACTTGTAGTTCTGCAGCAGATGGAGGGCCACCAGTTTGAGATCCCTGGTCTACATGTACACTATATTTACATGTACACTATATTACCAGAAGTATTGGGACACCTGCCTTTATACGCTCATGAAATTTAATCACATCCCAGTCTTAGTCCGTAGTGTTCAATATTGAGTTGGCTCATATTTTGCAGCTATAACAGCTTCAACTCTTCTGGGAAGGCCGTCCACAAGGTTTAGGAGGGTGTCTATGGGAATGTTTGACCGTTCTTCCTGAAGCGCATTTGTGAGGTCAGGCACTGATGTTGGACGAGAAGGCCTGGCTCCCAGTCTCCGCTCTAATTCATCCCAAAGGTGTTCTGTTGGGTTGAGGTCAGGACTCTGTGCAGGCCAGTCAAGTTCCTCCACCCCAAACTCATTCATCCATGTCTTTATGAACCTTGTAGTGTTGTCACCCCTTTCCTAGGCAGGATCATCAGGTGTTAGCCACCGGACCACCAGGTGAAAAATGAAGGGATAAAAAAACCTGAAATAAGAAAACGAATGTATCCAGCACATCTAAGGACTGCTTAGCTGCATTATATGACAGCAAGGGAGTGTTGTCACCCTAGGACAGCGTTGTTACCCCTTTCTGGACAGGATCACCAGGTGTTACCAGCAGGACCACCAAGTTAAAATACTGTAAGACCCCTTTTTTTTTTTTAACAGTGAATTTTTATTTTATTGAACATATAAGACAGTACATACATCTTCAGCATCATATTAGGATCTAACAGCAGACAGTAGCCTACAATATGCGATCATACATATAAAGAGGTTCTTCCATTCCATTTCAATTTGCGGCAATGGATGAAACATATACAGTACATGCAGTGTGACATCTTACTAGAGCGAAACAGTATTGATAAAGAGGTCTCTAGGGAAATATCTGACGTTACTTCAAGGTGTAAAATACCCAATTTAACTTACCCCCTCCCAAGCGAGGGGGGGGGGATGTAAAGGGTGGACACATGGGGCCACCCCCTTTCAGAGGCGACCACAGGCATCCACCCAACTCGACCACACCTTATCGAATTTTTGAGGACAGTTCCTGCTCTCATAGGTTAGGCGATACAGCGGCAGAACATTGTTTACCGCTGCTTCCCATGCCTCTGCGGTGGGTGCCTCCCTTTTCTTCCAATTAAGGAGTATTTCTCTCCTTGCGTAAAATAAGGAAAAAGTTAGGCACTGTTTAGTATAGCGGTCTCCCTCTATCTCACCTAAGTAGCCGAGCAAAAAAATTAAAGGATCCATTGGTATCTCTGTACCACTCACCACCTCCAGCTTGTTTGCTACCGCAGTCCAAAACGAACCTAGTTTGGGACAGGACCAGACCATATGAAAGAAGGAGCCCACCTCTGCCCCGCATCTAGTGCACTCGGAAGTCTTTTCAGGGTAGATTTTGGCTAGGCGTTGGGGCGTGTAGTAAGCTCTGTGGATAAATTTTAACTGAATAAATCTATCCTTGGCAGCAATCATGGACGGGATAAATGTAGTCAGACACTCCTCCCACTCCTCCTCCCCCAGCGTGGGAATATCCATCTGGCCCTAGTTTTGTCCGTTTTAATGTCATGAGCGACTGTTAAATATAAATAGAGGGAGGATAGGGGCTTCTCCAGCATCCCGGAGATCAAGAGGCGCTCGATTGAATCTGGTTCGAGCGTCACCCGAGAGGGAAACTGGGCCCTGAGGGCGTGTCTTAGCTGCCAGTATTTGAAGAGAAAGGAGTTTGGTAGGTTGTGGGCCTGTTGTAATTCTCTAAAAGGTTGCACTACACCCCTTGACATCACCTGTTTTAATTTAGTGATACCTCGACTGGCCCACGCCGCCGGGTCCGGCAGGCGAAGGAGGTGTGGGAGCATCGGATTTGCCCACAACGGGGTGTGCGGGGACACCGTGAGTGGTTGTAGCAATGCTGCTCTAGAGGCTTTCCACACTTGGATTGTGGTCTTCATAGGGCCCGTGACCGCAGGAGTAGCCTTCATTCCCCTGTACGGAAGATTGGACAGCGCTGCATAAGAGCCCATGACTGCCGCCTCCAAGGTGACTGCTGGGTTCTGGCGAGGCTGCGAAAACCACCACCTCACCGTCACTAAGACGGCAGCCCAATAGTAAATTAGGAAGTTTGGCAGCGCAAGTCCACCCCCGGACAGCGGAAGATACAAAATGGCTTTAGCCACCCGTGGGGATTTCCCTGCCCAGAGAAAAGCTATCACCACACCCTCCAGCCTACGAAAAAAGGATTTTGGTATGGGGACTGGGGTGTGTCTGAAATAGTACAGAAATTTAGGTAGATATATCATTTTTAGCAGGTTCCCTCTGCCTACCGGGGACAGGGGGAGGGACCTCCAGGTGGAGCATTTTTGTTGAAGCTGAGAAAGTAATGGATAGACATTCCTGTCTAGGTATCCTTTCAAGTCGCCTCCTACTCTAACTCCCAGATACGTAAACTCGTCTACCCACTGCAAAGGGGTATTTGTATCCGGAGGAGGCCCTGAATTGCAGAGGGGGAAGAGCACCGACTTGTTCCAATTTATACGGATACCCGAGAAACGGCCGAATAAATCAAAAAGGGCTAAGGCTGCTCGCAGGGAGTCCGAGGCGTCCGCCAAGTATAATAATGAGTCGTCGGCATACAGAGAGATTTTTTCCGTAATCGCACCGACCCGTATACCTCTGACCGCCTCGTCTGCTCTAAGTGAGATTGCAAGCGGTTCCAGTGCCATAGCGAACAGGGCCGGGGAAAGCGGGCATCCCTGTCTCGTGCCCCTCTCCAGGGAGAATCTATCCGACAGGGTACCATTGGTGCGAATACGGGCTGTAGGTTTGGCGTATAAAAGTTGGATCCAGGTCAAAAGTTTAGGCCCAAACCCAAATCTGGCGAGGACTTCCCACAGGTAGCCCCACTCGACCGAATCAAACGCTTTTTCCGCGTCGAGTGAGGCCACCACCCCCGCACCCCCATCCGAGGCCAGTGCAATATGCGTGTGCAGCCGTCGAAGGTTGATGTCTGTCCCTCTTCCAGGCATAAAGCCCGTCTGATCTGGATGTATTAGGGCTGTGATCACCGTGTTGATTCTATTGGCCAAAATTTTTGATAGGATCTTAGTGTCCACGTTAAGTAGGGAAATGGGGCGGTAAGACGAGCATAGCATCGGATCTTTTCCTGTCTTGGGGATGACTACAATCACCGCCTCATACATAGAGTCAGGAATGGATCCCTCAGCCATGGACTTAGCCAATAAAGATTGAAATTTAGGGGCCAATTGTTCAGCATACATCTTATAAAATTCGATCGGGATACCATCCGGGCCTGGTGTCTTGCCCGTCTGCATCATTTTCAGTGCTTTTAGAATTTCTTCAATGCTAATAGGGGCATCCAATTTATTAGCGTATGAGGGAGTGAGGGTCGGTATATCTATTTTATCTAAATAAGACCTCAGTTCTGCAGGGTCATAATCTACTCTAGAACGGTATAGGTTCTGATAGTATGTGGCAAACTCCCTATTGATGTCTATCGGGGAGTTAAGAGTGGACCCCCCATCCCCACGAATTTGACCTATCGACATCCCCCCCGGCTGCTCCCTAGCTAACCACGCCAGCAGGCGACCCGTCCTCTCCCCCTGTTCAAATATCCTTTGTTTTTGGTGTAGTAATTTCTTCTGGGTCAGTGAGGTCCGTAACATGAGGACTTCACGCTGCACCATTTGTAGTCTCTCATATAGCTGGGGGTCAGGGGAGCCAATGTACCTAGCTTCCTGTCTCTCTGCCTCAGCCTCCAGGTCTGTAAGTTCCCTTTTCCTGTCCCTGCGGGTCTCTGAGATAATGGTCTGGTACTGTCCCCTGGTGCATGCCTTAAAAGCATCCCAGACAGAAGTCGCCGAAGCAGACCCTTCATTGGTTTCCCAATATGCTTCCAGCTCTTGTCTGTACTTCGGCTCCACCTCCTCGTCCGAGATCCAGTACCTGGACAACCGCCAGAGTCTATCCGATGCGGCGGCCGAGGCATCTAGATCAAGGAGAAGCGGGGCGTGGTCCGAAATTCCCCGGGGGAGAATTGTAATATCCCTAACTCTAGGCAGGACAGAACTCCCCGCATAGACCAGGTCTATACGCGAGAAGGTTCTGTGCGACGCAGAGTGGCAGGTATATGCCCTCTCTCTAGGATATTTCCACCTCCAGAGGTCAATCATACCATAAATGTCTGCCCAATCCGCAAGCCCCTGGGAGGACACACCAGTGGGAGTTAGCCTGTCTAAACGTGCATCCGGTACCAGATTAAAATCTCCCATGATCACTACGTTTTCAGTAGAGAATTCCGCTATTTTTGCAGTTATCTGGTTTAATATCTGAAGGGAGGCCGGGGGTGGCAAATAGAGGCCCACAATAACCCACGGTATATTATGGAGCAGTGCATGTATTATCACATATCTGCCGCCCGGGTCCAGAGCCAGGTCAAGGAGTTTAAATGGAAGTGTCTTAAGGACTAGTATACTCACTCCCCTTGAAAAGGTGGAGTGTGTCGAGTGGTAGTGATATCCTACCCACGGTTTTTTGAGACTGAGAGTCTTTTTTCCCACTAAATGCGTCTCCTGGAACACGCACAGATGGGGCTGGTATGATTTGATAAACTGAAATACCAGCGAGCGTTTCACCGGGGAGTTTAGGCCCCTCGTGTTCCAGGAGAGCAGTCTAAGGGAGGTCATCTAGGAGGACCAAAATTGCAGTAGGATCTATGGGAGGTGTAGGCTCCTTGTCTGGAGGTCCGGGCCCGGGTAGGCCATTCGTCACAATAAGCGGCATGGAATGATATTCAGGCATTCGGTCTGTTGTACTGTAATAACTAAAAAACATAAGAGCAGAAAAGAACAAAAAAAGTGGGTCTGCAACCGCAGGCCAGATAAACCAAACATCCCCCCCCCCACCCCGCCCCCCCCCCCAACACAGTAAGAGGGGCCTCATTCCCAGCCAACAAAAGGAAGGCTCAAGGCCTAATGTGAGGGCAATGTGCGTTCGGCGCTCAGCCTTCACTTACGCTAATGCGGTTCGTTATCCGGCATGGATAATTAGTGTGGATCACCCGGGTCCCCGGGGGCGCAATCTTAAACTTATTTGAGGGCAAACCCCTATCCAGCTATCTTAACCACAATAAAGTGCTCCTCAGATTTGAGCTATGCATAACCACCATACCAAAACCCAACATAGGAAGTCCAGGACAGGTGCCTCCAATAGGAGATTCTCTGCAGCTCTGACTCCGGGGGGGGGGGGGGAGGAGAAGGGAGGGGGGGGGGAGGGGGGGGGGAGGGAGGGGATGTGGGGGGGGGGGAGTGAAAGGGAAGGGAAGGATGGGGGATCTGGACTGTATCCCGGGTCAGTCATCGCATCCCTCACTCAGTGCAGATGGTGTGGCCAAAAAGGAGATGGTATGGACAGTCCACATCGGGGCCTCTCAGACAGTCCTCCGGTTCACAGTCAAGGAAGAAAAGCCCCATATCTCCTCACCTCAGTCCGGGTTCGGTAGTACATTCAGTGGGGAAGCTCGAGAGTCTCCTCTTAGGGTAGCAAACTGCGTCTTATGAACTTCTCCAGGCGAAATCCGGACCCAGCGGCGGTTGCCTTGGTTACTGGATATAGCTGCTGCAAAAAGTGTTTTCGCTTCCTCCAACTTAGATTATGCATAGGCAGGGTCGTGCAAAAAACTCAGTAGGGATAGTAGGTCCTGGGATTCATGAAGCACTTGGGTCATTAGGCATTAGATATAAGGCTAATCAGAAAAAGAGTATTTGCCTGACTCTATCCTGGGTTCAATTGCGGAGTGTTTCCGCCCAGGCTATAGCTTCTCTGGGGGAGGTAAAAAACTGCACTCTCTCCCCGTCTTGAACACGCAGCCTGGCAGGGAAAAGCATACTATATCTCACCCCCTTTTGTCTCAGCACGGCTCTGACCTGATCAAAGGACTTACGGCGACGCTGTGTCTCCACCGAGTAGTCCGGGAATATCAGGAGGGTTACATTGTTGAATTTCAGTTCTCCCTGGAGTCTAGCTTCTCTTAGGATAATGTCCCGATCTCTGTAGTGCAACAGTTTAAATATAAAAGTACGCGGCGGTGCGCCTGGAGGGCCTCTAGATGCCGGCATCCGATGAGCTCTCTCTATGGAGAAGTGAGGAGAGAAGGTGGCTCTGGGCAGCAGTTTAGGCAGAAGCCCCTCCATGAAGGACACCGGGTCTGCCCCCTCCGCACCTTCCGGAAGGCCCAGAACCCGCAGATTGCTTCTCCTATTGCGGTTCTCGGCGTCCTCGGCCCTACCCTCCAGGTGTTTGACTTTCAATTTCAGTGCCTGAATGTCCGCATGGTGGTCCCTCTGTATATCCTCCGCCTCAGAGATTCGGCGCTCCGCTTCGGAAACCCGGTCTCTGAATTTGTCCATATCTCTCCGGATAAGGGCTGTTTCTGTCTGCACATGTTCGATTTTGGTAGTCAATGTGGCCTGGCAGGTGGTTATGGCCAGCATTAGGGCATCGAACGCCGCCGAGCCCGCTTGTATCGCTCCGTCCGGAGGGAGGTCTGCCTGTGACGCCATCTTGGACGCCTCGTGTGCCGCTGAGTTCGGCCCAGAGCGGGTTCTGATCGGGGTGTTGTTGTACCTGCCCTGGTTCGGTTTTTTGCCTGCGGGCATCGCCCAATCCTCCCTCAGATGGTCCGGGGCTTAATAGCGTTATAATTCGATCTTCCACACTAGGATAATAAGAGGATTTCTGGCCGGAGACGGGAGCTCAGCTAGCACACGTCTGCTCCCAGCGCCATCCCGGACACGCCCCTGTAAGACCCCTTTTACACTGAGGCGCTTTACAGGCATTTTTGCGCTAAAGAATAGTGCCTGTAAAGTGCCTCTTTTGCAGCCCCAGTGTGAAAGCCCCAGTTTTTTCACACTGGGGGCGGTGCCCTTGCGGGACGGGAAAAAAAGTCCTGCAAGCAGCATCTTTGGGGCACTGCAGAAGCGCTGTATACACCGCTCCTCCACCGCCCCTCCCCATTGAAATGAATGGGCACCGCTTTCAAATCGCCTTAAAAGCGCTTTGAAAGCAGCGCTAAGCGGGCACTTTGAACCCCTTTTTAACCCCTTCTGGGGGGTTAAAAGCTCCCTGATAGTGGTGCTTTGGCGCCGCTATAACAACAGTAAAGCGCCGCTAAAACTAGTGACGCTTTGCCGCTAATGGCCGCACCGCCGCAGTGTGAAAGGGGTAATCAGGGTAAGAAAAACTAAAAAAATAAAACAAATGCAGCCACCACATCTAAGGACTAATTCGCTACAATATATGACAGTGAGGGAGTTTTGTCCCCCTAGGACAGCATTGCCATCCAGTCCTAGGAAGGGACCACTAAGTGAAAATAAGACCCCTTTCACACTGAGGAGTTTTTCAAGCACTTTTGTGTTAAGAAAAAAGCACCCAAAAAGCTCCCGAAAACTGCTCCCCATTAAAATCAATGGAGCATGGGGCACTGGGGCGGAGTGCTGGCAGGGAGGTGAAAAAACTCCTGCAAGCAGCATCTTTTGGAGCATGTTTGGAGAGCTAAAAAAAGCACCTCAAAAGCGCTCCTCTCCATTGAAATAAATGGGAAGCACCTCAAAAGCTCTTCAAAAGCGCCTGTAAAGCACCGCAAAAGCGCTCGGTGTTTTACTGGCAGTTTAGAAGCACCTCAGTGTGAAAGGGGTCTAAGGCTACTTTCACACTGCGGCCGCGTTGATGGTAAAACGCTGCTTGTTTTAGCAGGCGCTTTACCGTCATTTTAACTGTGCTTTTCGGACGCTAGCGGGGCACTTTTAACCCCCCCGCTAGCGGCCGAAGAAAGAGTTAAAGCCGCCAGTGTTGCGGTGCTTCGGAAACGCTTTTCAGGCGCTTCGGAAACGCTGCCCATTCATTCCAATGATCAAGGGCGGTGGAGGAGCGCTGTATACAGCGCTCCCAAACCGCCCCAAAGAGGCTGCTTCAGGACTTTTTGTAACGTCCCGCAAGTGCACCGCCCCCCGGTATGAAAGCACTCGGGTATTCACATCTGGGCGGCACGGGAGGCGGTTTTCAGGCGCTTTACAGGCGCTATTTCTAGAGCTAAAAAGCCTGAATACCACCTTCAGTGTGAAAGGGGGTCTTAGACCCCCTTTCACACTGAAAGCGCCCGGGCGTCGGCAGTAAATTTTTAGTGCCTCTTTACTGTCATTTTAGCTGCGCTATTTGGCCACTAGCGGGGTGGTTTTAACTGCAGCGGCGCTTTGCCGGTGGTTCGGCAGCGCTGCCCATTGATTTCAATGGGCAGGAGCGGGGGAGGAGTGGTGTGTTCACCACTCCTCCACCGCTGCAAAGAAGCTGCTGGCAGGACTTTTTGTGATGCCCTGCCAGCGCAGCGCCCCAGTGTAAAAGCATTTGGGCTTTCACACTGGGATTGCAGATGAGGCTTTTTTTTGGCGTTATTTTTAGCGCTGTAGCGCCTGAAAAACGCCTCCATTGTGAAAGGGGTCTTAAGACCCCTTTCCCACTGAAACGTCCGGGCGTCGGCGGTAAAGCGGCGCTATTTTTACTGCCACTTTACCGTTGTTTTAGCGGCGCAATTAGGCCGATTGCGGGGTGGTTTTAACCCCCCGCTAGCGGCTGAAAAAGGGTTAAAACCGCCCGCAAAACGTAGCCACAGAGGTGGTTTGCCGGCGGTACAGCGGCGCTGCCCATTGTTTTCAGTGGGCGGGGGAGCTATAGGAGCGGTGTATTCACCGCCCCTATAGCGCTGCTAAGAAGCTGCTTGCAGGACTTTTTGTGACGCCCTGCCAGCGCAGCGCCCCAGTGTGAAAGCACTCAGGCTTTCACACTGGGTTTGCAGCTGAAGCTTTTTTCGGGCGCTTTACAGGCGCTATATTTAGCGCTAAAGCGCCTGAAAAACACCTCCAGTGTGAGAGGGGTTTTAAGGATAAAAATCCTAAAAACCAATGAATGCATCTCGCATGTCTAAGGACGGGTTACCTGCAATATATGACAGCGAGGGACCGTTGCCACCTGGGACAGCCGCGTTGTCACCTCTTTTCTGGGCAGGACCACCAGGTTAAAATAAAGGATGAAAGAAACGGAAAAAGAAAAGGAATGCAGCCACCACATCTAAGGACTAGTTAGCTGCAATATATGACAGTCACGTAGCGTTGTCTCCCTGTCCTGGGCAGGACCACCAGGTGAAAATAATGCAAAAAAATCATAAAATATATATATATATATATATATATATATATATATATATATATATATATATATCTAATGCATCCACCACATCTAAGGACTTGTAAGCTGCAATATTTGACAGATTTGTTCTTAGGTTAAGATACATTGTAATAAAATTTAAAAAAAAAATCTTAATGTACTTTGCATATGACAAAACTGAATAAACAAGAGGGATTTAAGGTGTTAAACGGAAGCTGGCAATAACAAACATCCTCCATCCATTTGGGGAGCAGAAGTTGACACCTACCACCAATATGTTCCCATGTATAACCTCCAGCTCCCGGTCATACCTCCCAACGACCACTAGGTGTCCCTCCGTCACCTCCTTGGGATTCCCTTGATTACACAAGGATTTTGCCAGATGGATTCAGCTAATTATTCATCCAAAATTGAGTTAAGAGCGTACGATGAAACTGTCAAGGTTCCCAAAGTATTCACAAGCTATACATTTTTTAAAAGCTCTACCGCAAGCCCCGACAATAAAGAGAAGCCTATCAAAGTTTTGGGAAGAACGACGATGTCTTGGGAAAAAAGCCGCATAATGAGAATTGGTGACTTTGTCATTCAGGAAGCCGGGGGACGGGAATGGGAACACATGAACATCGGGGGTGGGGGGGGGGCTGTTCCGGAATAACAGATTACATCTGCTAAAGGAATACTCTGACCAGGAAAATGTGCCATCGAGTAGGCGTACACCCGATCGTTATCATCTCATATCATTTCTAACATGTTACTGTCAGTTCAAATGCCTTTTGAAAACCCTCCGATTTCATTAAAATCATTCCTGGTGATCCTGCCAATTAGGGTCTTGTTTAGACACTTCCTGTTAAGGGGTGACAACATTTTGTCCCTGTCTCCCTCATTTGCATTGCGTTGTCACCCTGTCACATGGGCTTCTGGTGGAGACTACAAGCAGCCATGATGGCACATATTGATGAACAGGCATGGTCCTCAGTATCCAGACCAATAATGTGCAGCAGATGTGGCAGCAACGTGCAAGGATGACAAAGGAAACATACATGTTCACAGAATACAAAAGGAAAATAGTTTATGGTACACGGTGCAAAACTGAGGGGGGGGGGGACTTATGAAGAATTCACATTTGCCCCGTGGTAGTGCATGCACATCTGTCCTGTGTGCATGGGGCAAAAAATAATGGAAATAGGATATATTCTGTTCAGTTCAAATGTAAATGATTGATGTAAAATGGAAAAGACTGCATTTGGCCACTAGATGGAGCTGACAATTATAGGAAATACTTAGCGCCATTTGTCTTCTACACTGGTGGTCAGTGTCATATTCCCTTCATTGTGGTCAGCATAATACCCCCTCTTTTGGTCAGTGTTGTACCCCCTTCATTGTGGTCAGTGTTGTACCCCCTTCATTGTGGTCAGTGATGTACCCTCTTCATTGTGGTCAGTGTTGTACCCTCTTTATTGTGGTCAGTGTTGTACCCTCTTTATTGTGGTCAGTGTTGTACCCTCTTTATTGTGGTCAGTGTTGTACCCTCTTCATTGTGGTCAGTGTTGTACCCTCTTCATTGTGGTCAGTGATGTACCCTCTTCATTGTGGTCAGTGTTGTACCCCCTTCATTGTGGTCAGTGTTGTATCCTCTTCATTGTGGTCAGTGTTGTACCCTCTTTATTGTGGTCAGTGTTGTACCCTCTTTATTGTGGTCAGTGTTGTACCCTCTTTATTGTGGTCAGTGTTGTACCCCCTTCTTTGTGGTCAGTGTTGTACCCCCTATATTAGTGGTCAGTGTTGTACCTCCTTCATTGTGGTCAGTGTTGTATCCTCTTCTTTGTGGTCAGTGTTGTACCCCCATCATTGGGGTCAGTGTTGTATCCTCTTCTTTGTGGTCAGTGTTGTACCCTCTTCATTGGTGGTCAGTGTTGTACCCCCTAAATTAGTGGTCCGTCTTGTACCTCCTTCATTGGTGGTCAGTGTTGTATCCTCTTCTTTGTGGTCAGTGTTGTACCCCCTTCATTGTGGTCAGTGTTGTACCCCCTAAATTAGTGGTCCGTCTTGTACCTCCTTCATTGGTGGTCAGTGTTGTATCCTCTTCTTTGTGGTCAGTGTTGTACCCCCTTCATTGTGGTCAGTGTTGTACCCCCATCATTGGGGTCAGTGTTGTACCCCCTTCTTTGTGGTCAGTGTTGTACCCCCATCATTGGGGTCAGTGTTGTATCCTCTTCTTTGTGGTCAGTGTTGTACCCCCTAAATTAGTGGTCCGTCTTGTACCTCCTTCATTGGTGGTCAGTGTTGTATCCTCTTCATTGTGGTCAGTGTTGTACCCTCTTTATTGTGGTCAGTGTTGTACCCTCTTTATTGTGGTCAGTGTTGTACCCTCTTTATTGTGGTCAGTGTTGTACCCTCTTCATTGTGGTCAGTGTTGTACCCCCTTCTTTGTGGTCAGTGTTGTACCCCCTATATTAGTGGTCAGTGTTGTACCTCCTTCATTGTGGTCAGTGTTGTATCCTCTTCTTTGTGGTCAGTGTTGTACCCCCTTCTTTGTGGTCAGTGTTGTACCCCCATCATTGGGGTCAGTGTTGTATCCTCTTCTTTGTGGTCAGTGTTGTACCCTCTTCATTGGTGGTCAGTGTTGTACCCCCTAAATTAGTGGTCCGTCTTGTACCTCCTTCATTGGTGGTCAGTGTTGTATCCTCTTCTTTGTGGTCAGTGTTGTACCCCCTTCTTTGTGGTCAGTGTTGTACCCCCATCATTGGGGTCAGTGTTGTACCCCCTTCTTTGTGGTCAGTGTTGTACCCCCATCATTGGGGTCAGTGTTGTATCCTCTTCTTTGTGGTCAGTGTTGTATCCTCTTCATTGGTGGTCAGTGTTGTATCCTCTTCTTTGTGGTCAGTGTTGTATCCTCTTCATTGGTGGTCAGTGTTGTACCCCCTAAATTAGTGGTCCGTCTTGTACCTCCTTCATTGGTGGTCAGTGTTGTATCCTCTTCATTGTGGTCAGTGTTGTACCCCCTTCTTTGTGGTCAGTGTTGTACCCCCTTCTTTGTGGTCAGTGTTGTACCCTCTTCATCGATGGTCAGTGTTGTATCTCCTTCATTGTGGTCAGTGTTGTACCTCCTTCATTGTGGTCAGTGTTGTATCCTCTTCATTGTGGTCAGTGTTGTACCCTCTTCATTGTGGTCAGTGTTGTACCCCCTTCTTTGTGGTCAGTGTTGTATCCTCTTCATTGTGGTCAGTGTTGTACCCCTTTCATTAGTGGTCAGTGTTGTACCCCCTTCATTAGTGGTCAGTGTTGTACCTCCTTCATTGTGGTCAGTGTTGTACCCCTTTCATTGTGGTCAGTGTTGTATCCTCTTCATTGTGGTCAGTGTTGTACCCCTTTCATTGTGGTCAGTGTTGTATCCTCTTCATTGTGGTCAGTGTTGTACCCCCTTCATTGTGGTCAGTGTTGTACCCCTTTCATTGTGGTCAGTGTTGTATCCTCTTCATTGTGGTCAGTGTTGTACCCCCTTCATTGTGGTCAGTGTTGTAACCTCTTCATTGGAGGTCACTGTATTGCCCTCGTCGTTCATTAATTGATATGGATTAATCATTGTAATTTGCTTTATTAATAAATTTTTATTGATGAACACAGTTGTGATTGGTACAATAAGCACAGTTGGTGTCAGATCTGTATGTGGTTGAAGTTCCATTTCTCTGGGATTGCAGGCGGAGTACATACACTTGTATTTATATTTGTCAGAAATGACAACCAGGGGTGATCACACGCAGGGAACGCGCTCCGTAATGGAACATCTAAAGTGGCACGGTGAGAGGTAAGTAAATGTATGTACGGTATTTATAGATCCGCTGTAGGATGAGGGAGGAATTCATGTGATGATGGAATCAGTGGTGCAATGATGGGAGGCCTATAAATGGGTGAGGACAGATCCTTGAATACCGGGAAGTGGAGCACTGACTGCCGGAGAACAACGGGTCTTATATGGCAAGATGTTTATTTTCCATATATAGCCTATTTTTACTCTATGAACAGTGCTAGCCTGTATATACTGCATTATACCGATGTGCAAATGTTGCTAATAAATATAAACAACGAAAGTTACCCACAGTGAATACAAAATATACAATATACAATACAAAGTGCCAGCGTGCTGTGCAATACAGTCTTTAGTGTTATATATTCCACATTAAAGTGCAAAATGAACCACTTGAAGACCAAGCCTATTTCTGACACTTGTTGTTTGCAAGTTAAAAATCTGTATTTTTAGCTAGAAAATGACTTAGAATCACCATATTTTATGTCACGCGGTATTTGCACAGCGGTCTTTCAAATGCAATTTTTTTGAAAAAAATACGCTTCATTGAATTAAAAAAAAAAACAGTAAAGTTAGTCCAATTTTTTTGTATAATGTGAAAGATGATGTTACGCCGAGTAAATTGATACCTAACATGTCATGCTTTGAAATTGCGCACGCTCGTGGGATGGCGACAAACTACAGTACTTAAAAATCTCCATAGGCAACGCTTTTTTCTAACGGCTACCAATTTGGAGTTACAGAGCAGGTCTTGCACTAGAATTATTAGACTCGCTCTAACGATCGTGGCGATACCTCACGTGTGTGGCTTGAACACCATTTACATTTGCGGGTACGACTTTCGTATGCGCTTGCTTTGGTGCGCAAACACGGAGGGATGAGGTGCTTTAAAAATATATATATATTTTTGTCTCTTTAAAAAAGAAAACATTTCTGATCACTTTTATGGCTGCCACAAGGGATGTAAACATCCCTTGTGACAGCAATAGGCAGTGACAGTCACTCTTTATGGAGGGATTTGGGGGGTCTAAAAGACCACAAACCCCTCCTTTGCCCTTAAAAGTATTCAAAGCGCCAAGATCTGCATTTTTGAATACTGTGTATTTTTTCAAAACTGGTGCGGTTGGCTGGCGAGTAAGCCGGAAGTGACGTCATGACGTCGTAACGTTGTGATGTTGTGACGTCGTGACGTCGCTTCTGGGTTACTACATCGAAGACCCGATCAAAGCCGATTCCAGCTTTGGTTGGGGACTTCGGCCAGCCCGAGGAATTGCATGCTGGTGGCTCGGGACTCACGATGTGATTTTGGTTCCCAATTTCCTTGTAAACTAACAAGGTCAATCAACATAGGTTTCACCTATAATTTTTTCATCTTTCTCTTTGGTTCCTTCACTATCTCACCCAGGATATAATTTTTTCTTCTTTTCTTTTCTTTCTTCCTCTTTCATATTTGGTGGTTTTTGAGTATCTGTTTTTTCACCTATGCTCAGTTCTTCCGTTCATCTGACCTGGTGTATGGGCTTATACTACTGATCTCAATCCACAGAAGTGTTGGCTCACCGTCACCTACATTTGCACATTGACCTTGGTGAATCCACAGTGCTCCCTGCTTGTCCACGTGTCTCTACCTCAGCTCCCATGCCAGACCTTTCTAACAGCTCTGATCCTCTGTTCACCTATCTATGTAGTTATTGGGGTGTACATCCTGTCCCTTACACTCATTACTTATTCCTATTATTCAGTTACAATATTATACCATATGGTTATGTTTCTTTATAGATCACCATTGCATTCGCCACTAAAGAGTTGGTATACCCCAAACGAAACGCGTCGGACTTACATAGATTCATGATTTCCATACAGATGATTTTATGTCTCTTATATTGTTTTATTCTAGATTTTCCAACACCATCCAGCCCTTCCAGTGGCCCATGTTGTGCAGGACTTGTCTTTACCCTATGATATGCCAAGCACCATGGCGTCAATATATATACGTGGTTTTTAGCATGCCCTTCCTTTATGCGATTCTGTGTATGCCTTTTTTTTTTTTTTGTCATTCAGTATGCTGTACATGATTTTACAAGGTATAATAAAATGTTCTTTGCCAAGACTGCTCTTTGGTATACATCTCTCATTCAAAGTCCCCCAAGAAAACTCCCCCCTTTTTGTTGGATCCCATAAAAGCAATACTGTGTTTTATATCCCACATTCTTACTTTATATAGTGATTGGCCTCATTCAAAGTCCCGCCGACCAAACTTCCTCTCCTTTTCAGGTCTCACGATGGGATGGGAGACCCCGGGCGGAGCGGTGGAAGGCGGAGGTGGAGGGGGCACTTCCCCTCCCGCTGCTTGTAATAACAGCCGTAGGAACTCCAGTTTTGCATCCTACTTGTGAGTCAGTTAGGTATTAATAAAAAGTGACTCGGTATCAGCCTCTTGCAAACCATTATAGAGCGGCACTGAGACAGGGAGTGAGAGGGGCAAGACCTTACAAGTAGGATGCAAGACTGGAGTTCCTACGGAAGTTTACAATTGGTTTGGCCTCTGGGGCGCTAGCCTCAGTCATTAACATCCCATTTGATGTGGCCAAGAGTCGGATTCAGGGGCCACAGCCAGAACCCGGAGTGATTAAATATCGTAGCTGCTGGAAGACTATACTCGTGGTTTATAAGGAAGAAGGCACTATGTGGGGTCTTCTCCTCCTTTTGCATGTTTTCCACGCCATACCCTCTGGTTATCCATCTGCCGGGAAGGTGACTACATATATATCCTGAACATCAGAAATTCCTAGGTCGCCTATGGTCGTCAGCAAGGAATCAGTTGAACCTGTTGCATACGCCTCTTCGCAAGCACCTACCTGGATCGGTTGATCCACAAGCCTGAATGACACCTAGCCATACGGCAAACGTGTCCACCCTCTCCGGTAAGCGTATTTGCTCCTTCCATTTTCTCTTATGGATGCTTAACACAGGAAGATCACTTTTGCGATTCACATTGCACCTATATTATTTTTTTTTGACATCGAAGAACACAGATTGTTTAATTTGATGGACATTCATGCGATTATGAACTTTATTGTTTCCCTTTGAAGCTCACTCCTCTTTTTATTTTCACATATGGTTTCCATACCATCACGCTGAAAGTTTGATCGTTATATATATGCATTGCATTGTGTTTTTATTCTTTGTGTTTAGCGCTGCATTTTTATACACATTCCAGTCTTGTTCACATTGTCACTACACTGTTGATGCTGGCTGCTATTCTTATCTAATTTTTTATAGTAGCGCAACAATACTTTGTACATTTTTACCCAGGATGAAAGGCCACATCCTGGATGCCATAAATATCTAGTTGCTACAGTTATTATGGGATGTGGAATACCTTGGCTTCTTAACAGTCAAGATCTAAGCCATAGCTGGACATAAGCCGGGGGGGTCTTGTGCTCTTCCTGCAACCTATAAGGATTATATATATATATATACATACGTATATATATACATATATACACATATATATATATACATACATATATATATATATATACATATATATATATATATATATACATATATACATATATACATATATACATATATATATACATATATACATATATATATATACATATATATAGGTTCATCTCATAAAATTAGAATATCATCAAAAGGGTAATTTATTTCAGTAATTCAATTCAAAAAGTGAAACTCATGTTATATAGTGTATATTTATTACACACAGAGCGATATATTTCAAGGATTTATTTCTTTTAATTTTGATGATTATGGATTACAGCGAGTGACAACCCAAAATTCGGTATCTCAGAAAATTAGAATATTACAGAAGACCGATAAAAAAAAAGGATTTTTAACCACTTCAGCCCCGGACCATTTGGCTGCCCAAAGACCAGAGCACTTTTTGCGATTCAGCACTGCGTCGCTTTAACTGACAATTGCTGCGTCGTGCGACGTTGCTCCCAAACAAAATTGACGTCGTTTTTTTCCCCACAAATAGAACTTTCTTTTGGTGGTATTTGATCACCTCTGTGGTTTTTATTTTTTTGGGCTATAAATAAAAAAATAGCGACAATTTTGAAAAAAAAAGCAATTATTTTTTAAATTTTGCTATAATAAATATCCCCAAAAAAATAAATAAAAAAAACAATTTTTTCCTCAGTTTAGGCCGATACGTATTCTTCTACATATTTTTGGTAAAAAAAAAGCGCAATAAGCGTATATTGATTGGTTTGCGCAGAAGTTATAGCGTCTACAAACTAAGGGATAGATTTATGGCATTTTTATTAAAAAAATTTTTTATTACTAGTAATGGCGGTGATCAGCGATTTTTTATCATGACTGCGACATTATGGTGGACATATCAGACACTTTTGGTGCTATTTTGGGACCATTCACATTTATACAATGATCAGTGCGATTAAAAATGCACTGATTACTGTATAAATGTGACTGGCAGTGAAGGGGTTAACCACTAGGGGGCACTGTAGGGGTTAAGTGTGTCCTAGGGAGTGATTCTAACTGTGGGGGGGGAGGGGCTGTGTGTGACACGACACTGATCACCGCTCCCGATTACAGGGAGCTGTGATCAGTGTCCTGTCACTAGGCAGAACGGGGAAATGCTTGTTTACATCAGCATTTCCCCGTTCTTCCTCTCCGTTAGACGATCACGGGTATCCCCGCAGACATCAAGTCCGCAGGACCCGCGATCACACTCACCGAGCTTGCGGCGGGCATGCAAGCCGCTTCTTAATGGGCAACGTACAGGTATGTTAATATGCCTGAACGTGCCCTTCTGCCGACTTATATTGGCGTGAGCTGGTCGGCAAGTGGTTAATACAGAATTGTTGGCTTAGTGAGGAGTCTGTCCATGTACAGTATATTATGCACTCAATACTTGGTCGGGGCTCCTTTTGCATGAATTACGGCATCAATGCGGCGTGGCATGGGGGGGATAAACCTGTGGCACTGCTGAGGTGTTATGGAAGCCCAGGTTGCTTTGATAGCGGCCTTCAGCTCATCTGCATTGTTGGGTCTGGTGTCTCTCATCTTCCTCTTGACAATCCCCCACAGATCCTCTATGGGGTTTAGGTCAGGTGAGTTTGCTGGCCAATCAAGCACAGTGATCCCATGATCATGTGACCAGGTATTGGTACTTTTGGCAGTGTGGGAGGCGCCAAGTCCTGCTGGAAAATGGAATCAGCATCTCCATAAAGCTGGTCAGCAGAGGGAAGCATGAAGTGCTCTAGAATTTCCTGCTAGAGGGCTGCGCTGACTTTGGACTTGATAAAACACAGGAGGACCAACACCAGCAGATGACAAGGCTCCCCAAATCATCACTGACTGTGGGAAATTTTACATTTAATTTGGAAATCGCAGTCCCGGAGTCTGGAGGAAGAGGGGAGAGGCACAGAATCCATGCTGCATGAGGTCCAGTGTGAAGTTTCCACAGTCAGTGATGATTTGGGTAGCCGTGTCATCTGCTGGTGTTGGTCCTCCTGTGTTTTATCAAGTCCAAAGTTAGCACAGCCCTCTAAATTCTAGAGAACTTCATGCTTCCCTCTGCTGACCAGATTTATGGAGATGCTGATTTCATTTTCCAGCAGGACTTGGCACCTCCCACACTGCCAAAACTACCAATACCTGGTCACATGATCATGGGATCACTGTGCTTGATTGACCTAAACCCCCTAGAGAATCTGTGGGGTATTGTCAAGAGGAAGATGAGAGACACCAGACCCAGCAAAGGCCGCTATCAAAGCAACCTGGGCTTCCATAACACCTCAGCAGTGCCACGGGCTGATCCCCTCCATGCCGCATTGTTGAAGTAATTCATGCAAAAGGAGCCCAGACCAAGTATTGAGTGTATACTATACTCTACATGGACATAATTTTCAGTAAGTCAACATTTCTGTATGAAAAATCTTTTTTTTTGGTCTTATGTAATATTCTAATTTTCTGAGATACTGAATTTTGGGTTGTCACTCGCTGTAAGCCTTAATCATCAAAATTAAAGGAAAGAAATGCTCGAAATGTATCACTCTGTGTGCAACGCATCGATATAAAATATATGAGTTTCACTTTTTGAATTGAATTACTGTAATAAATTAACTTTTTGATGATATTGTAATTTTATGAGCTGCGCCTGTACAATGCTGTCTGTTCTTCCACTAAAGCACAGACTATAGATTCAAATTAGTATTTTGCTTCTTTGTATCATTGTGGTTGGTTTGCAAGGTTTAACAAAGTCTGGTAATGTGTACGGAGGTATTCGTTACAGGAGACAAGATTTATTCCCCCCGAAAGCTAAGTCAACCCAGTGTCAGCGCACGTTACAAATGACATTTTATGAAATGAACGTGGCCCCCGGGTGGAAGCGGTGGCAGTCACCGGCCTTTTGGCTGTATTTGCATGAATTTACTGCAGGTCAGAGGAGTCAGCCAGGCTGCGGTAAGTCGTAGAACTAACTGGGCATGCTAAACACTCCCAGGGACCAGCCAATAAGAAAACTGCAGTCGCAAAATAATGAAATGCAGGAAAAAGATTTACTGTGCAAGATAATAAAGATATGCAAAAAAAAAAAAAATCTTTCAAACAGTTCATGCATGGACACCAAAACTGTCCCTGTTAGGCTTCATTTACACCATAATAACCAAATCTTGTCCAAAACCAATCCTGCATAAAACCTATAAAAATTTGGGACTGCTGCAAGATCTGCTGCTATCCTCCCAACCCAAACAGTGTTGATTCCAAACCGTGAATAACATACATACAGTATCTCACAAAAGTGAGTACACCCCTCACATTCATGTAAATCTTTTCTTCTATCTTTTCATGTGACAACACTGAAGAAATGACACTTTGCTACAATGTAAAGTAGTGAGTGTACAGCTTGTATAACAGTGAAAATTTGCTGTCCCCTAAAAATAACTCAACAAACCGCCATTAATGTCTAAACCGCTGGCAACAAAAGTGAGTACACCCCTAAGTGAAAATGTCCGAATTGGGCCCAATTAGCCATTTTCCCTCCCCGGCGTCATGTGACTCCTTAGTGTTACAAGGTCTCAGGTGTAAATGGGGAGCAGGCGTGTTACATTTGGTGTTATCGCTCTCATTCTCTCATCACTGGAAGTTCAAAATGGTACCTCATGGCAAAGAACTCTCTGAGGATCTGAAAAAAAGAATTGTTGCTCTACATAAAGATGGCCTAGGCTATAAGAAGATTGCCAAGACCCTGAAACTGAGCTGCAGCACGGTGGCCAAGACCATACAGCGGTATAACAGGACAGGTTCCACTCAGAACAGGCCTTGTCATGGTCCACCAAAGAAGTTGAGGTCACGTGCTCAGCGTCATATCCAGAGCTTGTCTTTGGGAAATAGACGTGTGAGTGCTGCCAGCATTGCTGCAGAGGTTGAAGGGGTGGGGGGTCAGCCTGTCAGTGCTCAGACCATACGCCGCACACTGCATCAAATTGGTCTGCATGGCTGTCATCCCAGAAGGAAGCCTCTTCTAAAGATGATGCACAAGAAAGCCCGCAAACAGTTTGCTGAAGACAAGCAGACTAAGGACATGGATTACTGGAACCATGTCCTGTGCTCTGATGAGACCAAGATAAACTTATTTGGTTCAGATGGTGACAAGCGTGTGTGGTGGCAACCAGGTGAGGAGGACAAAGACAAGTGTGTCTACAGTCAAGCATGGTGGTGGGAGTGTCATGGTCTGGAGCTGCATGAGTGCTGCCGGCACTGGGGAGCTACAGATCATTGAGGGAACCATGAATGGCAACATGTACTGTGACATACTGAAGCAGAGCATGATCCCCTCCCTTCAGAGATTGAGCCACAGGGCAGTATTCCAACATGATAACCACCCCAAACACACCTCCAAGACCACCACTGCCTTGCTAAAGAAACTGAGGGTAAAGGTCTCTAACATCCACCAGCTCCGTGATGTCCTCATGGAGGAGGGGAAGAGGACTCCAGTGGCGACTTGTGAAGCTCTGATGAACTCCATGCCCAAGAGGGTTAAGGCAGTGCTGGAAAATAATGGTGGCCACACAAAATATCCAATTTGGACATTTTCACTTAGGGGTGTACTCACTTTTGTTACCTGCGGTTTAGACATTAATGGCTGTGTGTTGAGTTATTTTGAGGGGACAGCAAATTTACACTGTTATACAAGCTGTACACTCACTACTTTACATTGTAGCAAAGTCTCATTTCTTCAGTGTTGTCACATAAAAAAAATATAATAAAATATTTACAAAAATGTGAGGGGTGTACACACTTTTGTGATATACTGTATATGAACACTCAACTAATATAGAAAAGGAAAAATTCCCCCTGGGGCTTTTTCCTGAACATCGGACAGTATAGCCACAATTCAATTATTGTAGGTTCATTTTTTTCTAACCCATATGGTATTGCTAACATTTTGTTTCCCCTTTTCCAATCCACTAGTCTCGCATTGTATATACCAGAGCTCATGCTTTTAACCCATGTATCAGTATTGTCCATTTGTCTTTTGATAATAAAATTACCTATATATTTTTACACATGTTTTTTGACTCATAATTGCTGCTAAAAAACCCCACAGGGAATTTTTCCTTTTCTACATTATTTGTTATTCCGGGTGTGCGGCCTCTCAGACTCCGTATATGTGTCCTGCTATGCTATGAACACTCAACTACTCAGAAAAAATAATCGTAAGTATTGTAAATAAAGGCTCAAAGTCCAAATAGAAGTCCACGCTTCCAGTGCTCTGTGTAATGTGCTGTTATTTACTCCATGTGCATAAAAATGTGCTGAAAAATAATGCTTCACATTCGTGTTTGGTGCACCTCCAAAATTGCTCTTACAATAAAAAAAAATAAAAATTGTCTGTAACTAGGAAGTTCCACCACAGCGTGCATTCCAAATACCAGAAATGACGTCACTGGAAACCCTGCCTGCACCTGAGGACTTCCACTAATGATGACGAAACACGTTGTTTAGGGTTTTCTGTGATGTCACTTTGGGTATTTGGAGTGCATACTATTATTTACTCCACATGCATATCAATGTGCTGAAAAATTATCCTTCAAATCCATTGTCAGCATTTTCCAGGGATGGATGGTCTCTTGGTCCAATGCTCTTCTATGTTATTCCTAAGATGGCTCCCAATTGCTTGCAGAATGGTCTAGGGGATGTACAGTATATGAGCTCAGAGACGAAACAGGGGAAAACTTTCTATGATGAAATATAGTTTATTCCCAAATCAAAACCATGAAAATTTCACTTGCAAAAGAAATGACAAAATACAAATGTGTGAAAAAACGATGCTTCACATCCGTGTTTGGTGCACCTCCAAGTGATCCCTTCAAGTTCTCTCACACTCACCAGAGAGACTGGACCCACTTGCATAAACAAGTGAGTCAACAGTGCATCAGTATTTCCCAGGGATGGATGGTCCCTTGGTCCAACGCTCTTCTATGTTATGCCTAGGATGACTCAAAATTGCCCACAGAATGTTCTAGGGTAATCATATGAGCTCACAGAGAAAATAAGGGAAAGCTTTCCATGGTGAAATATAGTTTTTTCCCAATACTAACCACTTACAAGAGAAAAAATATAAATAGCCTTTAACCAGGAAGCGCCACCGCAGAGTGCGCTCCAAATACATGAATTGACATCACCAGAAACTCTGCCATGCTCCTGAGGATTTCCACTAATGACGAAACACATTGGGTGGGGTTTTCGGTGATTCTGTGGTCACTTCTGCTTTTTGAAGCACATGCTGATATTTACTCCACATGAAAAAAAAAGGTCTGAAAACGATGCTTCACATCCTTGTTTGGCGAACCTCCAAGTAATCACCCCAACTTCTCTCACACTCACCAGAGAGACTGGACCCCCTTACATAAACAAGTGAGTCAACATTGTGTCAGTACTTCCCAGGGATGAGTGGTCTTTTGGTCCAATGCTCCTCTGTTATCCATAGAATGGCTCCAAATTGGTCACGGAATGGTCTGGGGTAAGTACATGAGTTTAGAGAAAAAATAGTGGAAGCTTTCCATGGTGAAATATAGTTTATTCCCAATTAAAAAAACTTGAAATTTGAACTTACAATAGAAAAAATAAACATTTCCTGTATCCAGGAAGTACCACCGCAGCGTGCTTTTAAATACCAGAAGTGACATCACCGAAAACCCAACCCTACTTCTGAGGATATCCACTAATGATGACGAAACACGTTAGGTGGGGTTTTTGGTGATTCAGTGTTCACCCTTGGTCTGGTATGGATTTTGAGGGGGACCCCCACGCAATTTTTTTTTTAATTCTGGCGTGGGGTTCCCCTTAATATCCATACCAGACCTGAAGGGACTGGTATGAAATTTGGGGGGACCTCACACAATTTTTTTTTAAATTCTTGTTCAGGGTTCCCCTTAATATTCATACCAAACCCAAAGGGTCTGGTAATGGACTGTGGGGGAATCCCATGCTGTTTTTTTCAATTACTTTTTTGTGTATAGCCGGGACCGACAATTCATTATAGCCGCGAGTACTTTTAAATGACTTTTTTTCCTTTTAGAAATGTATTTTTGTGCAGGGACTGTTCTAAACACGGGAAACACGCGCCATTTTACAGGCATACTATAGACACCCCCCCAGGTACGAAATTTAAAGGAATATTTCACTTTTATTGTTTCACTTTAAGCATTATCAAAATCACTGCTCCCGAAAAAAACGTCCATTTTTAAAACCTTTTTTTTGCATTGATACATGTCCCCTGGGGCAGGACCCGGGTCCCCAAACACTTTTTATGACAATACCTTGCATATAAGCCTTTAAAATTAGCAATTTTGATTATTCATGTTCGTGTCCCATAGACTTTAACGGTGTTTGCGTGTTCAAACTAATTTTTTGCCTGTTCGCATGTTCTGCTGCGAACCGAACCGGGGGGGGGGGGGGGTGTGTTTGGCTCATCCCTACCCTACACATGAGAAATGGGCAAAATAAGTCCCTGAGTCTAGCAAAATCACACCAAACTGCATGGTACTGCACCACCATGTAGTTTGGCACACATTAGCAGATATGTGTGACTGCCGTTAACAATTTTTGTCACAGCCACACCTCATGCATGTTGGGAAAGGACTACATTTTGCACACATTCCTAACACAATATAAATAGAAAGAGCCCCCTGACCCTCCATCATTCCCACTTCACAAATTGAACCCACCCAGACAGCACTGCTAAGGGACTGCCCATTTACTAGTTAGTAACACCCAGACTCCACCTCCAAATCTTCAAAAACCACCCACCTTTGGCCTTATTCCACACAATCAATGCCTCCTTGAGTTAATGTGCATCTGCAGTAACTCAATTAAGGTTGATGCTCTGGTCCTGAGACAAGGACCAGGACACACGATCAGCAGGACAGAGGGCCAAGATGTGGGACTGCCCCAGAATATCCAGTTGGCATCTCTCTACTGAGCTGTTTGCACAGATTTCATCTTAGAAAAAAAAAACAGTGTGCCCTCAACAAGAATCAAGATTTGGCAGAAGAAGCAATTTGTCTTTATCAGCTGCTAACAACCATCCTTCTTTTCCATTTTCTTGGCTTTGCACAGCATATTGAGCCAGATGACGATTAATCAACGGCTTTCGCAATCTTTTTTTTTTTTTTTTTCAAACTCTCTTCTCTGAAAAAGGCGACCAGCGTAAAGTAGATTAGAGCAATCACTAAATCTCGACTCTAAGCAAATCCTTGTCAGACGTACACTATGTTTACATGACTGAAACACTTCCTATTACAGAAGATTGAAAATATAATAGAGCGCGGGCCTATTCTTCATTACACGGAATTATAGCAACCTGTTCGCAGGCAGATAATGAAACAATAATTCTTAAATAATGTAATGCCGAGAGACCATAGAAATTATTGATGTCGGAATAAACCTGGAGAAAAGAACCATTTATCAAGTTGAAGAGAGCCTCTATCTGTCACGGAGCTAAACCCAAATACTTAAGACGACAGACGGATGCCTCGGCATTGTAATGTGAGTTGCAGAAATTAGCCATTTTTTGTGTTACACAAAAGAACACACAAACGTGAACAGGGAATGTGACACCAACGATGATATTATACCTGTCAATAGAGATAGAAGATAATTTCCACCTAGACAATAAATGGAATATCGCCAGCAAAAAAGCAGGAGGACAGGTTAGCAGAAGGCCTAGCAATAACACTCAATGTCAAGCAATGTTTGCTAAAGCAGAGCAGAAGGTAAGGTTAGCTGAAAAGCCTAGCTAGAACAAGTGGCATCTGCTAAAGTGGAGAAGAAGGATAGGTTTGCAGAAAGCGTAGCGGCAACACTCAGTGTCAAGTGGCGTCTGCTAAAGTAGAGCAGAAAGACAGGCTAGCAGAAAGCCTAGCAGCAACACCCAGTGTCAAGTAGTGTCTGCTAAGACAGAGCAGAAGGACAGAGTAGCAGAAAGCCCAGCAATAACACTCAATGTCAAGTCAGAGACCAGTATCTATAGTAGCCGAGAGGTTCCCACCAACTAGCAGGATAAGAACACAAGCCGATCTCCCTGGCAGGTGACGCAGGCTCAATCGAGACACAGGGTCTAAGCACTACCCGGTATTTACAATAGCTCTTGATGGTGGAGATGAGTTTTTCTGCCAGTTTGCAGTCTTTAGGATCACCCCCCTCCCCAGGAGGTGAGCAAGCCAGGGTCCAGTAGCAGATGTAGCAGGTAGGGATTAAGCACAAGCTTAGTTAATGGACAGGCCAAGGCCAGTAATGGGTGATGGCAGCAGAAGTGAAAGGAGCAAGATATTGGCTGTCGATGAGCACAATAATCTAGCAAACAGGAAGTGCAAAGGAATGGCTTAAACAGGAAGTTCATGGGAGGAGCAAGGAGTTTAAGGTTTACAGGGAACAATATAGAAGGTATGTTTATCCAAGGATTCAGGCACGGAGCTGTCCAGCATCTCAGGTGACTCAGCAAGAGGATCTACTGCCAGATACAACAGAGGTTGTGGGCTCAGATCCCAGTCCTGACACAAGTGGTGTCTGCTACAGCAGCATAGAAGGACAGGGTTTGCAGAAAGCCTGGGACTCAATGTCAAGAAATGTCTGGTAAAGCAAAGCAGAGGGACATGTACGTTAGCAGCAAGCCCAGCAATAACAATCAATGATCGGATTCGTTCCGTTGGACCTTTGCTGTCGAAAAGTCCGGTCGTGTGTACACGGCACAACAGCAACACTCAATTTCAAGTAGTGCCTGCTAAAGCGAAGCAGAAGGACATGTTAGCAGAAAGCCTAGCAATAACCATCAAAGTTTAGTAGTTTCTGATAAAGCAAAGCAGAAGGACAGGTTAGCACTGCAGAAAGTCTAAAGCCTCGTACACACGATCAGACTTTACGACAGCAAAACCGTGGAATTTTGTTTGAAGAGTGTTGGCTCCAACTTGTCTTGCATACACACGGTCACACAAATGTTGGCCAACAATTACGTTCGTAGTGACGTACTAGACGTACAACGTGGTTTTTCAGCTCTTTAGTGCCACCCTTTGGGCTTCTTCTGCTAATTTTGTTTTAGTAGAAGTTTGGTGTTGATTTTTTTTTCTTTTTGCGTTTTTCATTTAGCACTATTATTATTATTATTATTATTCTTGATATCACTTTAAAAAAAAGCCTTTGAAAATTAGTTTGCAATAAATCACCAGAAGAAGAGAATTGTGCGCTGCATTTGGAGATTTCATAATTTGCCACGTTACGAATGTTAATTCTCCATTGCGAACGCTAGTTTACAAGACTGATCGCTTCTGAGCATGCGTGGACTTTTGTGCGACGGACTTGTGTACACACGATCGGAAAGTCCGACAACAAAAATTTGTTGTGGCGGAAA
The DNA here is from genome assembly GCA_037952835.1 of Lithobates septentrionalis. Lineage (NCBI taxonomy): Eukaryota > Metazoa > Chordata > Amphibia > Anura > Ranidae > Lithobates > Lithobates septentrionalis. The sequence continues at coordinate 229,376 of JBBDGP010004798.1, read as the reverse complement.
ATCTGAGAGCCTGCTAGCCAACATTTGTTGGCGGAAAGTCCGACAACAAATGTTCGATGGATCGTACACACGGTCACACTTTCCGCCAACAAGATCACATCCAACATTTGTTGGAGGAAAATCCGATCGTGTGTACGCGGCATAACAGTTGCACCCAATTTCAAGAGGTGCCTACTAAAGCAGAGCAGAAGGACATGTTAGCAGAAAGCCTAGAAATAACAATCAATGTCCAGTGGCGTCTCCAGCTTTCATATTTAGGGGGGCACATGGGGGGACAGGGACAAAAGTAGGGGGGGCAACTATAAAATGCAATTATATGTATATATATCCTGGGGCCCTTTACTACGATCCTACAACAGCCCTTTCACATGTTCTGCAAAGAGCTCCCTTCCTACTGTATTGGGGCCCCCCAGGGTGGCAGAAAACAAGAGATATATGTCAGCAGCATACCAAGAAAATATAAGGGTCCAAAGCAGTGGGAGAACTATCAGGGTTGCAAAGGATGTCTTGCCACTGGGCCCTGGTGTTCTGCCACTGTGGGGTTCCCCAGCCTCCTCTTGCTGTCCTGCCCCTGCTATTGACTGCTCTGGTCTGGCATCTCTTGGAATTTACAGGCTGGTTCTCCTGTCCTAAGGACGGGAGAAATCAGTCTATTTTTTCAGTAACTGAGAGTCCTGGTGGAGTCCTTCCTGCAACTCGCTCTTCTCCCTGCCAATGAGGATGCAGGGGAAAGAGCAGATCGGGTGGCCGTGGTTGTGTGAGCGCTCACATTATGCAGTGTCAGTGAGCAGAGGGAGGGGGGAGGAATCACCCACAGGAGCTGACTGGGGATGCTCTCCCTCTTAGACATTGCCTTTTTGTAAAAAATAAAAAATTTTAATTGGGGGGGCACATGGTGAGGCACAGCATAATGTTGGGGGGGGGGGGGTCAGGGCCCCCTCTGCCCCCCCCCCTAGTGAAGCCATTGTCAATGTCAAGAGGTGTCTACTAAAGCCGAGCAGAAGGACAGGTTACCAGAAAGCCTAGCAGCAGCATTCTATGTCAAGAAGTGTCTGGTAAAGTGGAGCAGAAGGGCAGGTTAGCAGAAATTCTAGCAGCAGCTTTTAAAGTCAAGTGTTGTAGGTACATTAGAGCAGAAGGACAGGTTAACAGAAAGCATAGTAATAACATTCAATGTCAAGTGGTGTCTGCTACAGCAAACTAAAACCTGGGATGTATAAAAAGGGTAATAAGAAAAAGAGATATAATGTAGTATTATCCCGGTATAGAACACTCATGAGCACACATCTTGGATGAAGGGGATTTGTTCTAATTACATTTTTCACGCAAATGACAGCCCATTCCGTTGCACCTGCATAGGTGTAAACCTTATATTTACATTTCTGTTCTTGGGTTTAGATGTACTTTAAAGAAAAACTCATTGGTTCTTTGGTTAACCTTCAGACGTTCGATCCCCGTACTGAAATGATACATCCCCCCCCCCCTAGCTCCTCCAATCCTGGGGTTTCATTGTTTTAACTGCACCTATGTAAATATTATAACTGCGGGCATTAAGGAGAACGCCATAAAGCGCCTTCCACGCTGACACATACTGCTCACTGACCATTTTATCGATCGCCAGGCAATCACTCTTTCAATTAATGACATGAAAACTCCATTACTGTTAATGAAACGGGTCACTAAAGTTTGCTTTCCATTTTTTCCTCGCTTTATTAATCTGCAGCAGCATCAAGAAAGTCTTTTATATTCTCCGGCTGACGCCCCGTGCCCTGTTTTATATTCTCCCGCTGTACGCCTCTGTTTTGCTTATTTGGTGCCTTTCAAATCGCCGGCATCCATATTCAATGGGCAGCCGGTTTAAAACGTTCGAATGGGCTTTACTAACGCTCTGAGTGATATTAACTGATAACATCGCCAATCGGGGAACGTCTCCGTCCCCTTAAAGTGCTTCAAATGTGCAAGACAAGCAGAGTAGGAAAGATGCCTGTGAAGAATTGCTCTTCCCGGGGATGGAAGGCCGGAGTGGGGGAAGGGATGCGTGATACCAAAGGGTAGCAATGTTACTTTTTTTGTTGTTGTTTTTTTTTTGTTGTTTAAACTTTTCCTCAGTAAACTTCAAAAAAAAAAAACCCAGCAAGGATGTGTATGTCTCCATAGGAGACCAGGATACTGCTACGGGACCCGGAAGCAGAGGGGGGCCCGGCACTGACACTATACTGAAATAAATGTATATGTGGCTGTAGAATCTCTATATATGGAAGCTGTTATTGTTCTGGATTATTAGAGGAATCGCCATTGAAGAGGATTTAAAAATATTTTATTTTTAATTATGATTACTATAAGGCTTTGTTTATACTTGGAGTTTGGGAGAGGGGGGGGGGGGGGGCAGCAAAAATGCACAGTTGAGCTTTCTCTGGTTTTCTAATCCCGGATTGGGGCTATATAAACGAAAGGGACAGAGTCACCGGGGACATCACTGGGTGACCCCATCCCCTTGTGACATTGTCGACCCAACATGTCCATCCAATGAAGTCACAATGGAGAGGGGTCACCCAGTGATGTCACTGGCGACCCCACCCCTTAGATTATATAGAGGCGGGTAGGAAGTGGAGCTGTCAATAAGCAGGAAACAGTCATCAGATACAGACCTACAGGCCTTTTTCTTTTTTTGTATGGGTCGGTGGGCAGTGTGCATCGTAATTGATGCTGGATTTACTTTGAGGGGACATGTTTTTTCTTTGTATTTTTTAATAAAGGACTTGCCAAAACTGAATCTGTGTTTTTGTTTACTTTGGCCATATTTGGGTGAATTAGTAGAGGTACTATGTACCCCATACTCATTCACTTGGGGGGGGGGGCTTGTTAACAGGGGCTTCCAGATTTCAATAATCAAGCCCCCCCCCCGCACAAGACCAGGGTATTGTGGAGAAGAGGCCCTTGTTGTCATTAACATCATGGAGTCTCCACCAAAGTACTTCCTCATTTTGATGGCATGTGGCCTGGTATGGTTCAGGAGGGGAGTGTTTGTGTCGTTTCCACACTCCCTGGCCTCCTGGGCAGCATGCTTGGCTAAGGTTGTGGATAGATCTTGGGGGGGGACCTCATGCCATTTTTTTTTTAATGTAAGGTTCCCCCCAAAGTCCATGCCAGATCTGAAGGGCCTGGCAAGGATTGGTATTGGGACATCACACGTTTTTTTTTATTACATTTTTTTTCTTTTTCTCATTAACTTTGTTTAATGGTCTCAAAAAATTTGGTGACAGGTTTTTTGGTCAAGTTGTTCCCACTTAAAAATTACTGATTTAAAAACACTAATAACTTAAAACTGCCACAAACAAAAGGTCTACAAAATATTCCTTTCCTTCTGAAGCTTTTACGATGCATTGTTATCATTAGCCAGTCTACTATTAAACTTAAATGGCCAATTGAGACAAACAGTTCTGAGACTGATCTCCCACCGCTGGTTAAGACTGAGGTGGTGCTGGATTGTTGAAATATTCATTTCGTTTTCTGGGCCTTCTGAGCAGACTTTGTGACCTTGCCAGTACCTGCTGCCTTCTTTTCGACAGCCTTGATGACACCAGCAGCAAAAGTCTGCCTCATGTCACGCACAGCAAAGCGACCAAGGGGAGGATAGTCAGAGAAGCTCTCCACACACATGGGCTTGCCAGGGATCAACCATGGCAGCATCACCAGATTTCAGGGACTTGGGATTTTCTTCCAATTTCTTACCAGAACGACGGTCAATCTTCTCCTTCAGCTCTGCAAACTTGAAGACAATGTGAGCAGTATGGCAATCCAGCACAGGTGCATAGCCAGCACTGATCTGTCCTGGGTGGTTCAGGATAATGACCTGTGCAGTGAATTGACCAGCTTCCAATGGTGGGTCGTTCTTGCTATCACCAGCAACATTACCACAGCGGATATCCTTCACGAAAACGTTCTTTACGTTGAAACCAACGTTGTCACTGGGACAAGACTCGGTCAAAGCTTCATGGTGCATTTCCACAGACTTGACTTCAGTTGTTACATTGACTGGAGCAAAGGTAACCACCATACCTGGTTTCAGGAGACCAGTTTCAACACGACCAACTGGTACTGTACCAATACCACCAATCTTGTACACATCCTGCAGAGGCAGACGAAGAGGCTTGTCAGTGGGGCGGCTAGGAGGCAGAATGCTATCAAGAGCTTCCAGCAGAGTGGTTCCACTGGCTTTTCCCTCTTTGCGGGTGATGTTCCATCCCTTGAACCATGGCATGTTGCTACTGGGTTCCAGCATGTTGTCACCGTTCCAACCAGAGATGGGCACAAAGGCAACGGTATCTGGGTTGTAACCAATTTTCTTGATGTAAGTGCTGACTTACTTTACAATTTCCTCGTATCTCTTCTGGCTGTATGGTGGCTCAGTAGAATCCATTTTGTTAACACCAACGATAAGCTGCTTCACACCCAGAGTGTAGGCCAGAAGAGCATGTTCACGAGTTTGTCCATTCTTTGAGATACCAGCCTCAAACTCACCAACACCAGCAGCAACAATAAGCACGGTGCAGTCAGCCTGAGAAATGTCGATGGTAATGCCACGTTCAGCCTTCAGTTTGTCCAACACCCAAACCCTTGAAGGAGCCCTTTCCCATCTCAGCAGCTTCCTTCTCGAATTTTTCGATGGTACGCTTGTCGATTCCACCACATTTGTAGATGAGATGCCCAGTTGTTGTAGACTTGCCAGAATCTACGTGTCCAATGACGACGATGTTGATGTGTGTCCTTTCCTTTCCCATTGTGGAGTTTTAGATGTTGGCGATGGAAACCTTGTAAATTCGCCGCAGACCCGGTGAGGAAGAGCTTTTTATTAAATTTTTTAATGTCGGCTCCTATTTTACATTTTTCTCCATGTAGATATATACTGTAACCTAATTTCTGAACTTATTTGTTTTGGTGTCTTTGTATATGTATGGATTGCATGGGTTGTTACCGACATGTGGTGAAAATGACATGTCAATAGCACATCTAGAAATATATTTACCTAGAAAAATGGTGACGTGTTCAATACTTATTTTACCCGCTGTACTGTATATATCCTATATCCCATAGTTTGTGGACCCTATAACTTTCCTACAGACTAAATAATATACACTGATTTGGGTTATTTTTACCAAAAGAAATGTAGTAGAATACATTTTGGCCTACATCCGTTTGTCAGAGAACCTGAATTATTTAGCAATTAAGTATAAGCACAGCAGCAGAAAAATAGTGAAGCAAGCTACAGTTCAACTTAACTTTTTCATAATAATCTGCTGCTATTGTGTTAGTGTTGTGAACTTGATAGTGATACTAGTGTTGCTAGTGTTGTGATAGCCTCAGAGGCTGCCCGTGTTGTGGGGGGGGGGGGGGGGTGATTTATTATTATAGATTCTATATTATAGATTGAGATTCTATATAGATTCTATATACCCTATCTTGTTACCTGTCTGATCAGTGATCACTATCACCAGTCCATTTTCTGTTTGAACTATATACATTCAACATGAACGACGAAGATTCGACAAAGCAGCGAAAAACATACAAACGTCGAATCTTTGGCTTATGGTGTCTGTTGAAAGTTCTAAGAAGATTCTAAACTATACGGCGTCGTACAGTTTAGCGCTCCATCGAATCTCCTTTGAACATTGGACAGACACCATAAGCCTTCAATGACAGATTCGATCTTAATTCATTTGGATTTTCGGATGAATGCAATTTTTAACGAAAAACAAAACAAATAAAAACAAATTTCGGGAGTAACTAAATAAATGTATTTTTCAGATGAAAACGAAATTCCGAAACGAAATATTTCAGTGTGCACATGTCTACTACTGACTGACTTCTCCTTGCTAATCTCCAAAGTCTCCACCAACGTACACAGCCTGGGAGACAGAATCACATACTTTGAAACAAAATGGAGGACAGCACCACCACTATAAATGACCTAGTGGTTGCTTATGTTGATGTGAAAGATGAACAGCACTGGATCAAATCTAAATGGGCAGACCTAGAAAATAGGTCCTGTCGTAATAATGTCAAATTAAGGGGGGTCCCCGAGGCAGTACCACCATCTGCTCTCAATAAGATCTCATGTCCGCTATTCTACCTGACGCCAAGCCGCTTGAGACCATCATAGACAGGGTTGACAGAATAGCCAAACCACCCCACCTAGTCGAATCTGTGCCCAGAGATGTACTAATGAGAGTGCATTTTTTCCACGCTAAGGAAAAACTTTTAATGGAAGCCAGGCACAAATCTGCTCTCCCTGCTCTGTTTGATGGCATCCAACTTTTCCCTGACCTCTCCAAATATACCCTCCAACTGCGAGGACAACTAAATCCAGTAACGAAAGCTAAGAATAATCACAAGATCCAATACAAGTGGCGTTATCCTGCCACCATACCAGTTACCAAAAATGACACCTCCCACACCATCTCTGCCCTTAATGTAGGGATGAAACTACTCTACACATGGGGCATCATTGTAGAACCTCCACAGGATACCAATCCATTTTCAGTTCTGAGATGCCTGCTACCACAACAGCAAGGCTAGTGACTGCCCTGTCTGCGTTACTGTGTAAAACAGACACCAATGAGCAAAACACACATCTCCGGCAATTCAGCCTTATCGATCTGCTGAGGATTTTGATGCCGCGAAGCATTTTATGAAAAGGTTAAAAACGTAACATTTTTACTTTATTGTTTCTCAAAACTCTTAGCAAAGTCTCCAAGTAAAAGCCTAGGCTGCAAGTTTGCAAACAGAGAGCGTATCAATTAGCAGAAGATATGGTGCAGAGACGTTCCCCAGCGGGTAAATCCACTTAAATCCCTCAAGTAATGGGAAAGAACAGGATAGAAGTATATCTAGGTCATTAAAAACAACACAGCGTTGGAGTTATCCCTCTGCGTCCGAGGTATCTCATCCAGAGAAAGTATCCACAGTGCACAGATCACCTCTCCGCAATTGTTCCAAAAAAATATACAAACTTTGAAACTTTTCTTAGACATTAACTTCACCAAATGAGGGATTTGTCGTGCTGGGCTCAGCCCTTCCTTCTTAAAACTGGCCACTCAGCTGTCGGCTAATTGCCAGCTTCTTTCTCACCACAGTGACTCACCTGTTGATGATATCCTGCTCGTCAGTCCTGCCTTCTTAAGCCGTCCAGCCCAGATGATCTCTGCTTTCACCTTGGTCACATCTCTAGAGACGCTCTCCTGTGTTCCTGTTAAAGACTTGCTTGGCTGACATTCCTTCTGGCTCCAGATCCTGCTTGCTGTTCTACTACACTCATCTCTGGCTCCCTGATGTTTTGGCTTGTCTGACTATCCGTTCCGGTTCCTGAACTCTGGCTATGTTTTGACTACGTTTACTCTGTTTACCTTTTTATTATTATTATTATTATTAATAAACAAGTGTGATTTAACTGTACTTCTGTCTCAGTCTGATTCATGGTTTCTGACACGATTCAGAATATATATAGTACTGTATATATGAAAATTAATCAATCCTGATGTACTGTCGGCCAATCTAATTTCTTGAGGTCCTAAAATGTCAAGACAGTAGAAATACCCCCCGCCAAATGACCCCTTTTTGGAAAGTAGACAGTCCAAGGTATTTAGTAAGAGGCATGGCGGGTTTTTTGAAGTTGTCATTTTTTGTTAGAATTTTTTGGAAAATAAATTAAATAACATTTGTTTTACAATTTTTTTCACTGTCATTGACTAGTGACAGTATGTAAAATAAATAAATACAGTAAATATTTTTTTATTAAATGTTGAAATCATTTTTTAATCCTTTTTTTTTACAATTGTTTTAGATACTGTCATCAAAGTAGTTCAGTGTCACCATAGTGACACTTTTCTACTCTGGGGAAGAGGGGGTGATCGGGGATTTTTTTTTTTTTTACAATGTTCTTGCTTATAACAGTGATGATTACTGCTATAAGCAATAGTTTTAACTGTTATAAATGGAAACCATTCATGACAGCTTGCTTACTATTGTGATGCTGTGATTGGCTACAGCGAATCACAAAAAAAAAGGGTTTGGTGATTGACCCAGGTGCCATGTGATAGCTGTGGGCTAATCAGAGCATCACAATAGTAAGCAAGCTGTCACGAATGGAAGCCATTCATAACAGTTGTGGTTACATGTAGTCATGTGATTGCTATGATTGGTTATAAGGATCACATGATACCCCAGCCATTCACAGCGGCCTGGTATCAAGCACCATGTGCACTGATACAGCGGGCATAGAATTGTGATGCTGCGCGCCCCAGGGGGTGTGCCTGTGCACATGTCATGAGCGACTTATCGCTATGTTGCTTAGCTTGTACCTGCTGCCTGCCTGCAGTAAATGTACTGTGTCTGTGGGCGAGAAGCAAGTGCTTAAGCTGATAACAGAACCACCAGTTCTAGTTTCTCCTGTTTTTATTGAACACACTCGTGAAACATCCACAGTGTTGGTGGAAAAAAGTAAGTTAACCCTTGAAGTTAATAGCTGGTTGAACCTCCTTTGGCAGCAATGACTTCGTTAGCTCTGGACCCAGTGGAATCGTTAAGGTGTGGCTATTGAGGCTAGAGCCCCAATAGCCCATAGCCACAAGCCCAGGTCCGGACCTACCATGAGAGTGTCCCGGGCTGCCTGACACTGCGCTTTCCCGCACAGCCGTGACACTCTCAGTCTGCACACTCCATGCTTCACTGACTGCCAGAGCCAAGAGATCAGTGTGAGAGCGAGTCTCCTCTCTTGCCCTGTCCATATCATAGAGTCGGGAGGAACTTTCTCACACGGGCTCCTGAGCATGGGAGGCGGCAGGTGAGTGCAGACCATGGAGGAGGGGGAGGGGAGAAACTCTGTACTACCCCAACCTGTCCCCTGTATACCCCAGCCTGTTCTCTGTACTACCCCAGCCTGTCCTCTGTATACCCCAGCCTGTCCTCTGTATACCCCAGCCTGTCCTCTGGCTTACAGGCTTACGCCTTCCAATGCCGCTTAATGCGATAGCCAGCTATAGATGAGGGCGGTGGCAAGTTTTTTTTGTTATCACCTCTGTATACCCCAGCCTGTTCTCTGTATACCCAGCCTGTTCTCTGTATACCCAAGCCTGTTCTCTGTATACCCAAGCCTGTTCTCTGTATGCCACAGCCTATCCTCTGTATACCCCAGCCTGTCCTCTGTATACCCAAGCCTGTTCTCTGTATACCCCAGCCTGTCCTCTGTATACCCCAGCCTGTCCTCTGTATACCCCAGCCTGTCCTCTGTATACCCCAGCTTGTTCCCTGTATACCCCAGCCTGTCCTCTGTATACCCCAGCCTGTCCTCTGTATACCCCAGCCTGTTCTCTGTATACCCCAGCCTGTCCTCTGTATACCCCAGCCTGTCCTCTGTATACCAAAGCCTGTCCTCTGTATACCAAAGCCTGTCCTCTGTATACCCAGCCTGTTCTCTGTATACCCCAGCCTGTCCTCTGTATACCCCAACCTGTTCTCTTTTTTCCCCCAGCCTGTCCTCTGTATACCCCAGCCTGTCCTCTGTATACCAAAGCCTGTCCTCTGTATACCAAAGCCTGTCCTCTGTATACCCAGCCTGTTCTCTGTATACCCCAGCCTGTCCTCTGTATACCCCAACCTGTTCTCTGTATACCCCAGCCTGTCCTCTGTATACCCAAGCCTGTTCTCTGTATACCCCAGCCTGTCCTCTGTATACTCAAGCCTGTTCTCTGTATAACCCATCCTCTCTTCTATATACCCCAGCCTGTCCTCTGTATACCCAAGCCTGTCCTCTGTATACCCAAGCCTGTCCTCTGTATACCCAAGCCTGTCCTCTGTATACACCAGCCTGTCCTCTGTATACACCAGCCTGTCCTCTGTATACACCAGCCTGTCCTCTGTATACACCAGCCTGTTCTCTGTATACTTCAGTCTGTTCTCTGTATACACCAGCCTGTCCTCTGTATACCCCAACCTGTCCTCTGTAGACCCCAGCCTCTCTTCTGTATACCCCAGCCTCTCTTCTATATACCCTAGCCTGTCTTCGATATACCCCAGCCTCTCTTCTATATACCCCAGCTTCTCTTCTATATACCCCAGCCTCTCTTCTGTATACCCCAGCCTCTCTTCTGTATATCCTAGCCTCTCTGTATACAACAGCCTCTCTTCTATATACCCTAGACTCTCTATATACCCCAGTCTCTCTGTATACACTAGCCTGTGTATACCCAAGCCTGTCCTCTGTATACCCAAGCCTGTCCTCTGTATACACCAGCCTGTCCTCTGTATACACCAGCCTGTCCTCTGTATACACCAGCCTGTTCTCTGTATACTTCAGTCTGTTCTCTGTATACCCCAGCCTGTTCTCTGTATACCCCAGCCTGTTCTCTGTATACACCAGCCTGTCCTCTGTATACCCCAACCTGTCCTCTGTAGACCCCAGCCTCTCTTCTGAATACCCCAGCCTCTCTTCTGTATACCCCAGCCTCTCTTCTATATACCCTAGCCTGTCTTCGATATACCCCAGCCTCTCTTCTATATACCCCAGCTTCTCTTCTATATACCCCAGCCTCTCTTCTGTATACCCCAGCCTGTCTTCTATATATCCTAGCCTCTCTGTATACAACAGCCTCTCTTCTATATACCCTAGACTCTCTATATACCCCAGCCTCTCTGTATACACTAGCCTGTGTATACCCCAGCCTGTCTTCTATTTACCCCAGCCTGTCTGTATGTGACAATCCACATCTGGTGGCAGGTGACATGACAAGCTGCATCTTTTGGCAGGTAACATGACAAGCTCCCTGGGGACATCAATGTAAGGGGGAGGCTCTCTGGGGAACCTGAAGTAATGATAATATAAATATATATATATATATATATATATATATATATATATATATATATATATATATATATATATATACATACACACACACATATATTATATACATGTGTATGCCCGCTCAAGCATATGACTTTTTCTTCGCTGCTCTGGGCTCTAGCCCAAGATCTTTTGTAAGCCTAGCAACGCCCCTGTCTGGACCAGACCTGCACAATCTTCAGGAGGAACTTTTGACCATTCCTCTTTACAAGACTACTTCAGCTCAGATACATTTGAAGGATGTCTGGTGTGAACGACTCTCTTGAGGTCATTCCACAGCATCTCTATGGGGTTCAGGTCTGGACTCTGACAGGGCCACTCCAAACGGAGCATTTTCTTTTTCTGAAGCCAGTCCGTGATGGATTTACTTTGATGCTTAGGGTCATTTTCCTGCTGCATCCCCCAACTTCTACTAAGCTTCAGCTGGTGGACAGCCACCCTTATCCTCTAGGATAGTTTGTTTTGTTTGGGAATTCATCTTCCCCTCAATGATGGCAAATGGTCCAGACCCTGAGGTAGCAAAGCGAGCTCAAATCATGATGTTCCTTCCACCATACTTCACAGTTGGGATGATGTTTTTCATGTTGGTAAGCTGTGCCATTTTTGTGCCTTACATAGTGCTGAGTAGTCTTCCTAAACAATCCAACTTTTGTTTCATCTGTCCACAACATGTTTTTCCAGTAGCATTGCAGTTTGCCAAGGTGCTCTTTGGCAAAATTTAGGCATGCAGCAATGTTTCTTTTGGAAGGTTATGCATGTTTTTTAACCATTGTGGTGCATTTCGAGCCCATTCATAATCAATGGGCTGCCTCAACACAGTGCACATTAAGGCTTTCCATAACATACATTAGTGCATATGCATTAATGCAATAGAACGCTTAAGTGTAAATAGGCTCTGGCTGTTTAGGGAAGGCGTCTCCAAACTTCTCAGAAAGAGGGCCACAGTGTATATTTCCCAAATAATCACAGGCCAAAAAAAAAAAAAAACCCATCGGGTTCCCCCTTACATCTGGGTCAATATTTTAATTCCCCCTTACATCAGAGTCCTCCCTGACACCAGGATCCCCATTAGATCAAGGCCCCCATCATTGTCCCTCTTACATCAGAAGAGATATGCCCCATTCTAAATTTTACAAATAATCAAGGGGCCAAAAAAGAAAATCTCCATTAGGGACCCCCTTGGGAAATGCGTATATCCTAATATATTCAAGTCCTCCAGCTAACGCCAGCTTCCCCTCCAGGGGGGGCAGCTACCCCTATTGGCTCCCTGCCTACATGCTTCTCCATACTGATGCACCCACACGGAAAACTATCACTCTCCTTGCTCCTCGTGGCAACTAACTATCCAGCCAGTACCACCTGCTTCTTAATATAGCCTTTCCCAGAGTGCCCCTCTTCTAGTAGGGGCAGGGATGGTAGCAGTGGCGCCCCCCCCCCCCCCCCCACAAAGCTAGTTACAAAAAAAAATGGTCCTTTAACCACTTCAGCCCAGGGGAGATTTACCCTCTTACAGACCGGGCCATTTTTTGCAATACAGCACTGCGTCGCTTTAACTGACAATTGCGCGGTTGTGCGACGCTGTACATAAATAAAATTGCCATCTTTTTTTCCCACAAATAGAGCTTTCTTTTGGTGGTATTTGATCACCTCTGCGGTTTATATTTTTTGCGCTATAACCAAAAAAAGAGCAACAATTTTGAAAAAAAACACAATGATTTTTACTTTTTGCTATAATAAATATCCCCAAATTTAAAAACAAAACAAAAACAAAACAAATTTCTTCATCAGTTTAGGCCGATATGTATTTTTCTACATATTTTTGGTAAAAAAAGTATACTGATTGGTTTACGCAAAAGTTATAGCGTCTACAAAATATGGGGTAGATTTATGGCATTTTTATTATTATTTTTTTGTTTTACTAGTAATGATCTGCAATTTTTTATCAGGACTGCGACATTGCGGCGGACAGATCAAACACTTTTGACACTTTTTTGGGACCATTGACATTTATACAGCTATCAAAGCTAAAAATAGCAACCGATTACTGTGTAACTGCGACTGGCTAGGGGGCGATCAAGGGGTCAAGTGTGTTCCCTCAATGTGTTATAACTGTAGGGGGGGTGGGACTGCCTGGGGGAGGAAACCGATTGATGTTCCTATATACTTTGTGTGTTTACATACACAGATCCTCGTTCTGGCTCTGTCAGGAGTGATTACGGGTGCCCGGTGGGCACGCGCATCGGCTCCTCAGTACTGTGGCTGGTGCGCGCGTGCCCTGTATATTTTCTGAGGGCTTGTGGCTAGAAGCAATGCGCTGCAACACTCCCTTATTGGTAATTCTCCCTGTTCTGTGGTTTTCCTATTGGCACCGCCGTAGGACATGGGCTGTGCTTTCCTCTGAGCCCCGGCGTCACTTCCAGGTTCTCTATGCCAGTGGGAAACCGGAAGTGACGCAGTGGCTCCATGGATGGAACGCGCGGCCCGAGTACAACTTTCATCTCTCAGCCGGGTTGGTAGGTTCTGAGAGAGTGCTGAGCTGTATACCATATCTATGATGCTGGGCTGTATATTATATCTGTGATGCTCGGCTGTATACCCTATCTGTAATGCTGGGATTTATCTCCTATCTATGATGCTGGGCTGTATACCCTATCTGTGATGCTGGGCTGTATACCCTATCTGTGATGCTGGGCTGTATACCCTATCTGTGATGCTGGGCTGTATTCTCCTGACACTATGGGTGGATTCTATAAGGGGTGGGGCTTATGAGAAGTGGGAGGGGTCAAAAAGGAAGGGTGGGGTCTGGCACCCCCCATCCTAAAACTTCACCAGCCGCTGCTGGCTGCTACTCAACCCAAGTGGCTTCTAAGCTGAATCTCAAACTTAAAGTGATTGTAAAGGCTTGTTTTTTATTTATTTTTAAATAACAAACATATCATACCTACCTCCACTGTGCAACTCGTTTTGCACAGTGTGGCCCTGATCCTTGACTTCTAGGGTCCCCCGGTGGCTCTTGCAGCTCCTCCCCACATCAGATAACCCCCTAGGAGAAGCGCTCTCCCAGGGGGTTACCTTGCGGGCACGCTCCCGAGTCCAGCATTTGCGTCCATAGACAGGAATGCCGGACTCGGCCCCGCCCCCTCGGCACCCGCATCATTGGATTTGGTTGACAGCAGCGGGAGCCAATGGCTGCGCTGCTATCCAATCAAGAGCCGGGACCCCGTGGAGAGAGGGAGAGCGTGTCTGCGCCGACTGAAATACAGGGCTCAGGTAAGTAAAACGGGGGGCTGGGGGGCCGGTCACTGCCAGGTGTTTTTTCACCTTAATGCATAGGATGCATAAAAAGGGAGTTCGGCGACCAATCTTTTTTTTTTTTTAGGTCATTGAGACACTTTGCTAATCCCAAAATAATACTCACAATTTGGGTGTAATATTTCTGCCTCTTTCTGTTTTCGTACTGAAGAATAACTTAAAAAATGTGATGCTGGCTGTTTCCATCTTGCTTGTGGGCATGTGAAGCCCACAAGCATTGATTTCCTGGATGCGGTGAATACTGTTCATTCACAGCTTGTTCACGCGTATGATCATTGTTTCCAGACTATATCTTGGGAAGCCTGACACTAAGCTCCCAGGAGACAGTGCGGCGCTGGGGAAAGGCAATAAACACGCCTACTCCCATGGGAGGAGAGACAGGAAGTGCCACAATAAAGTACAATATAAAGGTAATTACAGCGATAAAAAAATGTTTTGTGTGGCATTTGAACATCTATGCAATTAACTGAAGGAGGTAAGATTAAGTTAAAAATTTGAGTGGAACTCCGCTTTAAGGTAAAAAAACATGAGGGTTTACAACCCCTTTACGTTATGGGACATCTAGTGGCCAACCAGGGGAATTACAGCAGGCCAAATATATGCCCTAATCTAGTTTTTCTGCTATCTGAGACTCTGTTAGTTGAGATTTTCTCTTTCTTCCTGTCCTGCTAACAATGGTTTCACCTGACAGGAAGTGAGAGAAAGTCTTCCCCTTCTCTACCCAAATAAAGAAAAAAGGAAAAAATTATTTTGTGTCTGTGTTGCTATTGAAAAGTTGCCCTCACTTCCTCTTTGGTAAAACGTTGGCTCTTACTTTCAGTCCATTTAAGGCTATCCTACCCACAACATCGCTATGAGAACAAACTGTGTTGTCTCCCTGATACAGGAAGGTTTTTTTTGCCCAGAATTCCATTTTAATAAAAAATAAAACAAAAAATTCTCTTTCGTTTTTATATGAAGGTATTTTTTTTATCCTTCCCCTAGAGAGGAGAGTCCATCTAGCCCAGGAGAAGAGGCTGAAATCTCCTTATTATTACCGTCTGCCCTCCAATTCTGCTTATAGACAAAAAAAAAAGGTCGTTCACACTTGACTCTTCCAGCTCACGGACTGAAATATAAGCTTATTTTTATCCTGAACAATCTCTGCCACCGCGGCTACGTGCTTTGTATTTACACAAGGCCGGGTGTCGTTGTTAAACAACCGCGAGTGGCGGCGGCAGGCGCTGAGTAATGACTCGCGCATTGCAGAGATAAATGGAGGATTTTCAGCTACAACAAATAAACTTTAATTATTCGGAAACAATTGGCTTATTCTTTTTTTAGAAGCAGCATTAAGAGATGGGCAAGCGTGGATTAATGGAATCAAAGCGAATGCGGGAAAGAGGGCCAAACGCACTTGAAAGTGTATCCCTTCCTGGAGTGACTATAGATAGCGGTGTCATTAAAAAGCCGCAAGAGTCCTACAACATTGTTTTAGGGGACTGCTGAGGGCTCTTTACTTTGATGGGTCCTCAACAGTTGGTGAGCGGACTGTCAAGAACGTCAAGCCCTGTACCGAGACCAGAGATTCTGCATCTGATCCTGATCACTGACTTGGCTTGTTCCCTAACTCATCCATGTTTCCCCTCTGTCTGTTTATCGGCTCCTGTATTGACTCCAGCTTGTTCTCCGACTATGATTCCTGCCTGCTGCTCCAGTACTTTGCTGCCCATAAGATCCAGTATGCCGGAATGTCCATGACTCTGTCTCTGTAGGCTGTTGTTGACCCTGGCCTGTTCCAGACATCTTCTCATGCTGACCCTTGTAGGCAGATGTAGTTTGTCCTCCCTGCAAGGGTGGCGTTGTTTAGTGGGCAGGGCCGGTGCTACCACTAGGCAAACTAGGAAGGGTGCCTTGCTGCCTAGGGCGCCTGGCCACTGGTGTTTACACTCTCTTCTCTCTGCAGCAAGCAACTAAGTCTCAGCATCAGCGGGCTACCGCTGCTTCGTTCGCACATATTGTCAGAGGAGCAGCAGTGGCAGAGGACTGTGTCTGTGTCCCAACTCCTGAATGCAATGAAGCAAGCAAACATTCATTAATGGGCACCAGAGGCGGCCCGTCCATAGGGGGCGCACGGGCGCCGCCCCCCCTTTAGGCAGTCACACAAAAAAATACAAAAATACAAAAAAAAATGATTTTAAACTGGCCCTTTAGAAAAAAAAATAAAAAAAAAAGTCCTTAAGTGCACTGTGTTCGGATGCCGGACACAGTGCGCTATGGGAAGAGCCATGTCTATGCAATCACGAGATTGCAGACGCGGCGCTTCATTTGCGGGCTTTTGTCCCGCCTTGAGTAGCTTCCGCTCGGCGCTTGTAGTATCTATTACTACTGCCGGGCGATTTGATTGACATCTGAGTAAGATGTCACTTCCTGTTTTCTCTCTCCCATTGCGCTCGAGAGAGAGAGAGAAAACCGGAAGTATGAGGAGCGGACTTCTCAATCGCCGCTGCCAGTGGAAGGAGACACAGCAGGAGAGGACAACACAGAAAGGTAAGTACGAAAAGGAGGGTTTAATGTGACACAGGCTGCATTTAATGGGACACAGGATGCATTTAATGGGACACAGGCTGCATTTAATGGAACACAGGGTGCATTTAATGGGACACAGGCTAGATTTGATGGGACACAGGCTGCATTTTATGTGACACAGGCTGGATTTGATGGGACACAGGCTGGATTTGATGGGACACAGGCTGCATTTAATGGGACACAGGCTGCATTTAATGGGACACAGGCTGCATTTAATGGAACACAGGATGCATTTAATGGAACACAGGATGCATTTGGACACAGGCTGCATTTAATGGGACAAAACACTGG
This sequence comes from Lithobates septentrionalis, assembly GCA_037952835.1. Lineage (NCBI taxonomy): Eukaryota > Metazoa > Chordata > Amphibia > Anura > Ranidae > Lithobates > Lithobates septentrionalis. The sequence goes on along the minus strand of JBBDGP010004798.1, from coordinate 212,308 downwards.
CCACCGCCCACACCCATAACTGGCCTTCACAGTAAGGAGCACATGGAGGGCATATACATGTAAGACAAAGACAATTCCATAGCTGTATATGCCCTCCATGTGCTCCTTACTGTGAAGGCCAGTTATGGGTGTGGGCGGTGGCCAGTGTTTTGTTACTGTACGTAAATTTGGGTCGGGGACACACTGGACACCTTTGCTGCCATTGTGCTCTTGCTGGGTGTCCAGTGTGCTCCTGTCCCTTTAAGGGGGCTTGGGCCGCCTCCAGGCTCACCTGCCTACACCTATCCATTCAATGCATGTGCTTCCACTGTGGAGACACTTATAAATTTAGTAGTGTTAGGACTGCAAGTATACAGGGTGCCTTGACGAGGCCTTGCAGCTTTCACATGCGTTTGCAAATGTGTGCTAACTAAACCCCTGCTTTTAACAGACGGTTAGACAGGCTAATTTGGTTGGTCAGCAGACTGGTTGGTGAGTTGAGCTATGGAATTGTCTTTGTCTTACATGTATATGCCCTCCATGTGCTCCTTACTGTGAAGGCCAGTTATGGGTGTGGGCGGTGGCCAGTGTTTTGTTACTGTACGTAAATTTGGGTCGGGGACACACTGGACACCTTTGCTGCCATTGTGCTCTTGCTGGGTGTCCAGTGTGCTCCTGTCCCTTTAAGGGGGCTTGGGCCGCCTCCAGGCTCACCTGCCTACACCTATCCATTCAATGCATGTGCTTCCACTGTGGAGACACTTATAAATTTAGTAGTGTTAGGACTGCAAGTATACAGGGTGCCTTGACGAGGCCTTGCAGCTTTCACATGCGTTTGCAAATGTGTGCTAACTAAACCCCTGCTTTTAACAGACGGTTAGACAGGCTAATTTGGTTGGTCAGCAGACTGGTTGGTGAGTTGAGCTATGGAATTGTCTTTGTCTTACATGTATATGCCCTCCATGTGCTCCTTACTGTGAAGGCCAGTTATGGGTGTGGGCGGTGGCCAGTGTTTTGTTACTGTACGTAAATTTGGGTCGGGGACACACTGGACACCTTTGCTGCCATTGTGCTCTTGCTGGGTGTCCAGTGTGCTCCTGTCCCTTTAAGGGGGCTTGGGCCGCCTCCAGGCTCACCTGCCTACACCTATCCATTCAATGCATGTGCTTCCACTGTGGAGACACTTATAAATTTAGTAGTGTTAGGACTGCAAGTATACAGGGTGCCTTGACGAGGCCTTGCAGCTTTCACATGCGTTTGCAAATGTGTGCTAACTAAACCCCTGCTTTTAACAGACGGTTAGACAGGCTAATTTGGTTGGTCAGCAGACTGGTTGGTGAGTTGAGCTATGGAATTGTCTTTGTCTTACATGCATTTAATGGGATGCAGGATGCATTTAATGAGACACAGGCTAGATTTGATGGGACACAGGCTGGATTTGATGGGACACAGGCTGCATTTAATGGGACACAGGCTGCATTTAATGGGACACAGGCTGCATTTGGACACAGGCTGCATTTAATGGGACGCAGGATGCATTTAATGAGACACAGGCTAGATTTGATGGGACACAGGCTGGATTTGATGGGACACAGGCTGCATTTAATGGGACACAGGCTGCATTTAATGGGACACAGGCTGCATTTAATGGAACACAGGATGCATTTGGACACAGGCTGCATTTAATGGGACGCAGGATGCATTTAATGAGACACAGGCTAGATTTGATGGGACACAGGCTGGATTTGATGGGACACAGGCTGGATTTGATGGGACACAGGCTGGATTTTATGTGACACAGGCTGCATTTTATGTGACACAGGCTGGATTTGATGGGACACAGGCTGGATTTTATGTGACACAGGCTGGATTTGATGGGACACAGGCTGCATTTAATGGGACACAGGATGCATTTTATGTGACACAGGCTGGATTTGATGGGACACAGGCTGGATTTGATGGGACACAGGCTGGATTTGATGGGACACAGGCTGCATTTTATGTGACACAGGCTGGATTTTATGTGACAGGCTGGATTTGATGGGACACAGGCTGGATTTTATGTGGCACAGGCTGCATGTAAGGATGGATTCCGCTGAGGACACCTGGTGGTATCTGGTGGCAGGCGACGTGGCTAGTGACAGGCTCAGGGGTCCCACTGATTCTGCATTATGGTGAGTTGAATGATTTCCTTTTATATTACAATGTAATAATAGAAATAATGCGCTTCAACCATGGTGCCGGGATGATTGAAGTGCCAACACCAGGTGTTTGGAATATCTTTATCTGCTGATTGTTAAACTTTCTAGAATACACATTTCTGTTGTTGTGTAGGATCTGGGCCTGCTGTCCCTCTACCCCTCTCTCCCTCTCCCTCCATCCCTCGTTCATCTCAGACACTAACCACACCACCTTAGAGCCACGCCCACTATTTTGTTGAAACCACACCATTTTCACCAAGTGGGAGAGGTCAAAAAGGAAGGGCGGGGTCTGGTGCCCCCCCCATCCTGAAACTTCACCAGACGCCACTGATGGGCACTGGTAGGCTGCTTTAATGGGCGCTGGTGAGGACACATTTGATGGGCGCTGGTGGGGCTGCTTTTGATGGGTTCTTCGTTAAAAAGGAGGGGTTTACATGGGCAGGGAAAAGAGGATGGAGTCAGGGGTGGAGCCGGGTGCGGCAAAATGAGGTTTCGCTTAGGGTGTCAAAATTCCTTTCACCAGCCCTGTTGGTGGGTGCCATGCAGGAAGGGTGGAGGACAAGGGGGACAAGAGAGAACCTAGGTTCCTTTGAGGCCTCTGTATGTGTCATCAGGGGAGCAGCTGCCCGATTGGACAACCTCCTCTACCATCTTTGGGTTGGTGCATATTCTGCTTAGTGGGTAGGTCAGGGACAAAGCCCTGTCGGTTAGGGACAGCTGTATTAATGTAGGGGCAGGTTCCTGTGGCAGAAGGAAAAAGTAGGGACTGTCGCTGTGTCTGGAGAAGTAGCCTTCCTAATTCACCCGCTGTTGCCGTTCCACCTTCCAGCCGCCTCCTCTGCCAGATGCTGTCAGGTGTCTACAGTGTGCACAGATATTTCTTACCTGTTTCATTGTAGGTGCTTCGGTCCGTTGTGGCCGGGTCTTCAGAGTTGTTGCACTTTCTCAGCAAGTTAATAAACATTACTGCAACAATCAGTCTTCATGTGAGGTCTCTTCCCCTGCAGGCAGTGAATCTGGGCCCCACCAACACCCTCATCAGTCTTTTTTCCCTTCACCTCCCGCCCTCCTACTAGGGTTGCCATCTGTCCAGGATTCACCCGGACAGTCGGGGTTTTGAATCATGTGTCCGGGTTTCAGACAGACTGCAACCCGGACACTTTATTCAGACCTAGCTGTGGCTCCCCAAGTGACCAATATAGTCGCACACAAATCTGTTGCTGTCCGGGAGTAGTGGCGGCTGTCTGGGGGCAGGTTCGGCATCACTGGGGGGGCAGGCTGATGATGTCAGCAAGATCAATTTGACCGCACCTACTGTTCGCTGCGGCGCGCTAGGCGCAACACATTACTACTCTCCTTGAGAGCACCCAAAGGTGTCCCAGGCCACTAAAGTGTTCAGGTTTGACTTGAAGAAAAGGTGACAACCCTACCCCCTACCCATAGGTACCAAGGAGAACTGATGCTCAAAGCTCACAGTCCACCCATCTCTGTGGTTTTAGGTGTTGTCTAATGGAGCTTGTCAATACTCCACACATGGAATGAGCAAACAGGTCAGAAAGCTAGGTGAAGAAATGCCAAGGTGTCAGGGCTGGGCTCAGCCCTTCCTTCTCTGAGCTGGCCGCTCAGCTGTCAGATAATTGCCAGCTCCTATCTCGCTCCCCAGTTACTCACCTGTTGATGATATCCTGCTCATCAGTCCTGCCTACTTTAGCCATCCAGCCCAGAGGATCTCTGCCTTCGCCTTGGTTAACATCACAGAGACGCTCTCCTGCATTCCTGTTAAAAGACTTGTTTGGCTGACATCCCTTCTGGCTCCAGATCCTGCTTGCTGTTTTACTACGTTCATCTCCGGCTCTCTGACGTTTGGCTTGTCTGACTATCCGTTCCGGTTCTTGCACTCTGGCTATGTTTTGACTACGTTTGTTCTATTTACTTTTATTATTAAACAAGTGTGATTTAACTGTACTTCTGTCTCGGTCTGATTTCATGGTTTCTGACACAAGAGTCCAGGTGGTACTTCTGGAGAGCCACTAGATCCTTGGAAGATGCTCTTGGGAGGCTGAGAGTGACAGAAGCACACAGGGACTTTGTTATGTTCAGGTAAGGTGATGCATACAATTGGTGCAGGTCAGGTAGGGGCAAAGTTGGGAACAAAAAGTAGGTAGAAGTGGTTGTAAACCTCAGACATGAAAAATGAACAAAGCATATCCCTCTATAGTGTGTACTTGTGTCAGTCCAGAGCACTAGGTGTCATTTCTGTCTGCTGCCTCATTCCTCTGCTACCAGCGTTTTCCTGACACCAAGAGAAAGGTGCAGTTTTTTGTGGGATTTCTACAATGAGTACCTTGGATCCTGGTCTATGACTCCTTCAAGAAAAACAGACATGGAAGGCTATATCCTAGTGCACTACTAGAGATAATTTAATAATAAGAAACTTTTATATAAAAGTGAGTACTCACAAAATGTAACTGACAAAAGTCCATAAACACAGTGCATGGACATGTACAGAACACGGGGTACAACTAACACGTTTCGGGGGGCGCACCCCCTTCCTCAGAGCTAGCCTAGCCTTCCATGTCTGTTTTTCTTGTAGTTCCTTTCGGATTGCCCCATCTGAGGAAGGCAGCATCCACCTAGTTCTGGGATACCATATATACCTTTCACACCACCATTTTATCTGACATCTGTTACTCCTCACCTTGGAAGACCTATTAGCACTGGAAGTGACTGTGTTTTTTGTATCTATGACCCCTTCACCTAGGTGTCTAGATCCCTTTCCATGGGATCTTGGGAAAGCTGAGGATCTGGAAGCTTATGGGATTGAAGATCACACAACAGGGACATAGCGTTTTAGTTCTTAGTCTGTAGTTCACGTTAAGGAAGAACAATGGAGGTTTTGAAGAACACTTAATGACATTTTCATCTGCTGCTTGTAAAATAAGGTATATGTACCTGCATGAGCAATTACTATAGGTCAGTCTTTCTCAACCCGAGCTCCAACACACAGCCTGTGATTGACAGCCTCAGCTCTGTTCCTGTGTGCTGTGTGAAAAGGGGGGGTGCCCCTTCCCCCCAATCAGCTCTCACTAAACTCTGCAGAGTGTGAATTCAACTCCCCACCCCCTGCTTTCTGAAAACTCAGACAAGCTGTATAAATTCTAGACTTTGAACACCTGTAGATAAGAGAGGGTTGCAGATAAGCAGCTATACATCATTTGCTTTTGTTTTTCTGTAACAAGCTCCACCTTTCCACCTTTCTTTATGATAAATCAATCCTTGAACTCCAGTCAGTGCCATGGCTTGCCGATGATGTCATGAGTCTGCTGCAGGCAGGAGGAAGCATTTCTTGAGTTTCCACTTCCATAGCTCCCAACTGTCCCTGATTTCGAGGGACTGTCCCTTATTTGGAACAATGTCCCTCTTTCCTCCTCATTTGTCCCTCATTTTGGTCTGATGTATATAGTTGTATATAAAAATGCACTTTTTATCTTTCAAAAAGTGTTTCCCAGCGCTAAACCTTTCATCCAATTTCTAAATGGCTGCATCAGTAAATTTTCAAAGCCAGTATAAAGGAATAGTAGTGGTAAAAAAAAAGCACTTGTAGGTTTAACTAATAATTTTTTTTGTATAATTCTCCATTAAGTAGGCGTGGCAGGGGGTGTGTGCTATGCCTACATACTTTTGCTAATAGGTGTCCCTCGTTCCCATCTCAAAATGTTGGGAGGTATGCTCCTCCCCAATGATTAGACTGCAACGTTGTAGCAAGTCTCAAGGTGACAGAACTACATCTCATCTTTCAGCTGGCATCTCAGACCGGGAAGTAGATGGTGACCCTGAATGATGCCTGAGCAAAGATGGTCCCATTTTTCTGTCGAGAAGATCAGATTAAGGCATTGTCAGGGTTATCTCTGTGAGAGGTTACACTGATGAATTACTGAGCATGCATGCACTTAGCATGAAATAATATCTAAAGCTAGGTCTATGGTCAACAAGCTCAAGGATAAGAAGATGCCATCAGAAAATGAGCCCATTGGACAGTCAGTGGTTAAGGAAGTGCCAGAGTTGTTTGGGAAACTTTGAAACTTTCCGTCTCCCCCACCCCTCTCATCTCCATTCAAATCTTCTCCATTCCGCCTATATTTATTTTTTTGTGATAATCGAAAAAACCTCCCCACCGGTGTGTGCTGTCTGCACATTTTGTGAAACCGTGAACGTCCCACGGCAGGCTGGAAATATATATTTTAGGGAAATAAGTGCTCAAAGTAATCAGCTTGACAGGAAGATGATGACGGGGGAACATTAGGGACAAAATGATCCAGAAGTAGTTAGGAGAACTCCATCTAACATGGCAGAAGAGGCTAATGTACTTGAAAATAGACATTTGCCTGGCTGTGGATTGACTGCGTCGGAGGCATCTAAGTGGCCTGAAATGGTTTATGGATGTACGGCTATTTATATTGCTTCCCGCAGCAGGCGCTAAGGTAAAAGGTGATATTGTATGATAGGTTATTGAGTGGGGGAAAAAAAAAATGCTGAAAAGCACACACATCGGAGCGTGGAGGAAATTGCCGCTGAAACGTTTTTTTCTATTGGAAATATTTTCCCTTTCACTTAAAAGGGATCATCGATGGGGACTAATGGTGGAGAATGCGGGCAGCTCGTTTTAAAGGGACCACTGAGTCAAGCAACTGTATCAAGAGAATTATTTATAGCATCTATTTACTTTATTTCATCCCTCTGTACAAATATGTCTCCTTTGACTCTTGTCTCCGCTATTTTTGTAAACTCCTTACAGTGGACCTACATTCAAATAAAAAGTATATATATAATAAAGTCAAACTGCAGGGAAAAAAATGGACCAAGAAAAGTAAGAATAAAAAACAGCCTTCGCTGAAATACTCACCTTCCTATGGAGCTGTCCCCTGTAATGATTCTTTTCCACCTCTAGATGCAACCTAGTTGAATCATGGCCAGCATCATTGAACCCACTTGTTCTGAGCCCAAGATGCTATAGTCCAGTGATGGGGAACCTTGGCACCCCAGATGTTTTGGAACTACATTTCCCATGATGCTCATGCACTCTGCAGTGTTGTTGAGCATCATGGGAAATGTAGTTCTAAAACGTCTGAGGTGCCAAGGTCCGCCATCACTGCTATAGACACACCCCCTATGGGGGGGGGGGAATCACACAGCATGGGCTCAGACCACAACTGCACTGAATGGCTGACCCTGGGAAAACAACAGACAAATATATACAGTATATATATATATATATATATATATATATATATATATACTATAGCAGAAGCGGCTGGTGTTATTTTTTGGATGGGGCGGCAAACATCCACAACCTCCCCCCCGTTGGTCGGTTGGTTAGCAGCACTCCCCCCACCACGGCACTTACCCCATCAGTTGCAGGTGGGCAGACTCCCTATGGGCAGCGGGCAGCGGCCGGGTTGCTGGTTCCTACAGGTGGCGGGTTGCGGGCTCCTATGGGCAGCGTCTGGCGGCTCCTGTGTCCACTCTGTATCACGGCGGCTTCTGCTGTGCAGATCCTCCCTCCTCCACCTAGGTGTCCAATGGGATCATCTGTCCTTTCAGCCAATCGGGTGACCGGTGTCAAAACCTGCTTCCTGATTGGCCAGGAGGAGGATCAGTGTTACAACAGGGAATATTGATTCACTGTTGTAACACACCTAGGTGGGCTCAGAGCGCACTCTCTGCGACCTGAGCCCACCCTATATTTAAGCCTATTAGAGTTTCTGGCTCTGATTGGTGCTTCAAAAAAAAAACAGCCCCTCTGCATTGGAATCCATGCGCCGGTGTCCTGAAAGGGGCCGGACGCATGGATAGGGGAGGCGGCGTAGATGGATAGGGGAGGGGGCGGCACCCCCGTGCGCCCTTAATGGATGGGCCGCCCCCAATATATAATATGATTACCTTGCTAAAATCCAGGGAAACAGCTAACTGAGCACAATCTTTGTTGTTTTGTAGGGCAGGAGACATATCAGGGGTTTAACAGACCCCTGATGGCTCCATAGAGAGAAGGATTGTTTGCCCTCTCGTGATAGCAATGAAGTTAAATGAAAAAAAAAAATGTAAAAAAATATAAATAAAAACAAAAAAAAATCTAAAAAAAAAAATGTTCTTCCACTTCTACCACCTGCTGTCCAGAACAATTTTGGAATTTATCATGCACACGTCACCAGCATTTGTGGCTAGAAAATTACTTAGAACCCCCAAACATTATATATTTCTTGAAAACCAAGACTCTGCAGAATAATACGGTAGTTATTATAATTTTTTTTTATGTCAAAGAATATTTGCATTGACATTTATCAAATCAAATTTTAAGGAAACATTACACGTAAATGAATTTTAATGCACACAAACACAATATAAGACCCAATTTTTGAGTAAAATAAAAAATTTGATGTTGCATTGAGTAAATAAATACAGCGACGTCAGAGGTCGCTGCGGTCCTCCATCTTGCCCTCACCTGACTTTCTGCCTAGCAACCGGCTGCATCAGACTGGTTGCAGGCTTTACCGATGGCTCTGATAAGCCCGGAAGCGACCAGGAAGCAGTGGGGGGGGGGGGGGTCACCTCTCCCACCACCTCCAAAAGTGATAACGCGGCGAATGCGCCCGCAGGACCACTTTTATCTTACACAGGGTCGCCCATAGTAAAAATGATAATGGGGTTATGGCAGCTAGCTGCTGCCTTAACACCGTTATTAAATGCATTAAAGTATTGACGTATTTTTACTATGGGCTGGTCGGCAATTAGATAGAGAAGCAAAGAAATCCACTGTGTCTAAAAAAAGATGTATAATGAAAATGGAAATGTTTGATATAAAAATGTAATGAAAACATTTGTAAAGGATAGGAAGAAACAAGGGAAGGCAAAATATAAGCAGATTAAACTTCAGATTTGAAAGAAATCAAATAAAAGAAAAAAAAAGTACTTTTTTATTTTTTTATTTCTGTACATAGATAGAGAACGATTTGTACAAAAACAAACTCTTCCCTTAAAGTACATTTGTTTGTTGCCCAGAATTCGGATGATACATTACCATGAAATGTAGAGGAGCCCCGGGTGCTTCAATCCCTTTAATCCAGCAGCGAGGAGAAAAAAAAAAAAAGGATAAGAAAAAGTTTACTTGTCAGTTCTGACGTGGAGTCAAATGTGCGACAACAGTCCGCGGAAACGCGGCAGAAAGTGGAGAACCGTCTCATCTCCGGGAATGTTCTCAGACACTCTGAGCTGCTTTTTGGGTCCTTAAAATTCATATATTCAGTCATTTTGTGCGTTTAGCATATTCCCCCATAAAAACAAAACCGCCTGGAACAGCCGTTGGGTCGGTGGATTGTCTCAGAAGATAAAACTCCAAGGCAGGCGGCGGAGCTCTCGGTATGGGCATGCAAATGACACCACGGCGAGGGCGGAAGAAGCTGTGACCATTTTGTGTGTTTGTTTGCCTGCTTGTATCGGAATCTGTCTCTCCGCGGCGCCCCCCCCCCCCCCGACCGCGTGCTATTTAGGCATCTGGAAAAGGATCGGTGTAGCATACAAATAAACCCGCCAAACTTCACCCTCCGCTTCCTCGCCCTTTCATCCGGAACTCTGGGGAACTTTCTCACTTCCAAAGACAACTTTTTATAGCTGAGAAATGATCGGCTAAATCTTACCAGTGTATAATAGCGGGTTCACATCACCCCCATGGAGCAGAGCAATTCTTCCATTTCTGATAGAGTCCTGTTTATTCAACACTAATGTTATCATTAAGATAACAAAGTCATACTTATACAATGTATCTATTTTATTAGGTCAAACAAAGATTTCTTCACAATGTTACTTTGTATCTTTCTATCTCCTGTCTAAACAATGCTAATAAACAATGTTATTTTGTATCTCTGTATCTCCTATCTGATCAATGTTTATAAACAATGTTACTTTGTTTATCTTTATTTCCTGTCTGAACAACGTTTATAAACAATGTTAATTTGTATTCCTCTATCTCCTGTCTGTTCAATGTTTATAAACAATGGGGGTTATTTACTAAAGGCAAATCCACTTTGCACTACATGCACACTTGGAAGTGCAGTCGCTGTAGATTATTATTATTATTATTATTAAACAGGATTTATATAGCGCCAACAGTTTGTGCAGCGCTTTACAACATGAGGGCAGACAGTACACTTTCAATACAATTCAATACAGGAGGAATCAGAAGGCCCTGCTCGTTAGAGCTTACAATCTAGAACGGAGGGTCAAGTGGAAACAAAAGGTGATAACTGTGGGGGGTGAGCTGATGGAGAAAAAAAAAAAAAAACTGTTGTTAGGTGTGGGAAGGATAGGCTTCTCTGAAGAGAAGGGTTTTCAGGGATTGTCTAAAAGCTAATAGAGTAGGAGATAAGCGAACAGATTGGGGTAAGGCATTCCATAGGATTGGAGAGGCTTTGGAAAAGTCCTGGAGGCAAGCATGGGAGGAGGTGATGAGGGAGCTAGAGAGCAGAAGGTCTTGAGAGGAACGAAGTAGGTTGGTATTTAGAGAGTAGGCTAGCGATGTAGCTGGGGGCTAAATTGTGGATGGCTTTGTATGTAGTTGTTAGTAATTTGAATCTAATTCTTTGGCTGACCTGAAGCCAGTGGAGGGATTGACAGAGAGGGGTAGCAGAGACAGAGCGATTGGTAAGGTGGATGAGTCTGGCAGCAGCATTCATGATGGATTGAAGAGGTGATAGACTATGTAGAGGTAAACCAATGAGAAGGGAGTTGCAGTAGTCAAGGCGAGAGATGACCAGCAAGTGAATTAAGACCTTTGTTGTGTCATTGGTTAGAAAGGGGCGTATTTTGGAGATGTTGCGGAGGTTGAGGCGGCAGAATTTGGACAGTGATTGGACATGGTGCTTGAAGGAAAGTTCAAAGTCCAGGACTACACCTAGAACCTTGGCATGTGGGGATGGGCTTATAGTTGTGCCATCGATTTTAACCAAGAGATCAGGGGAAGGGGCTTATGGGGGAGGAAAAATCATAAGTTCGGTTTTGGATAGATTGAGTTTGAGGAAGTGGTGTGACATCCATACTGATATATCTGATAGTAAATGAGTGATACGTGAGGAGACAGAGGGAGTGAGCTGAGGGGTAGAGAAATAGATTTGGGTGTCGTCAGCGTAGAGGTGGTATTGGAAGCCATGGGATGCTATCAGCTGACCCAGGGAGGAGGTGTAGATTGAAAACAGGAGAGGTCCAAGAACAGAACCTTGGGGGACCCCAACTGAGAAAGGAAGAGGAGAAGAGGAAGTAGAGTTGTAGGAAACGCTAGGAAAGGTGTGGTTGAATAAGTAGGAAGAGAACCAGCGAAGAGTACAGTCACGGAGATCAAAGTCGTGGAGTTTTTTGAGGAGGAGGGGGTGGTCAACCGTATCAAATGCAGCAGAGAGGTCCAGGAGTAGGAGTACAAAATAGTGTTGATTGGTTTTGGCCATTAGTAGATCGTTTGTTAGTTTTAGGAGAGCAGTTTCTGTGGAGTGTTGAGGACGAAATCCAGACTGAAGGGGATCAAGAAGGCTATTATCAGCGAGGTGGACACTCAGTCGGTTGTAGACCAGACGTTTGAGGAGTTTGGATAAGAAGGGGAGCAAGGAGATGGGGCATAGGTTGGTAAGATTGGATGAGTCTAGTGAGGGCTTTTTAAGTATGGGTCTGACAAGTGCATGTTTTAGAGAGTTGGGGAAGATGCCAGAAGTGAGGGAGAGATTGAAGATGTGGGTTAGAGAGTGTAGCATAGAGCCAGAGGGTAAACGTAGCATTTATGAGGGAACAGGATCCAGAGGGCAGGTGGTAAGGTGGACATTAGCAAGTAGTTTAGCAACCTCGTCTATAGTGGTGGGGTTGAAAGAGGGAAGTAATGATTGTGCCTGTGGGCATGAAGTGTGAAGCGTGGAGGGTATCGGAACAGTAGAGATCTCCTCACAAATTGTATCAATCTTCTGTTTGAAGTGATTGGCGATCTCCTGGGCAGTGAGTGAGTTGGCGGGTGGAGGCGGTGGAGGAGGAAGTAGAGAGTTGAAGGCAGAGAAGAGTTGACAGGGACGGGATGATAAGCTGTTAATGAGAGTGATAAAGTAGGTCTGCTTGGCAGTGAGGAGGCTGGAATTGTATTTTTGGAGGGCAGATTTATATTGGTTGAAAACTCTCTGAGACCTAGTCTTACGCCACTGGCGCTCGTGAGCACGACTACATTTTTTCAGACTTCTAGTATCATCTGTTTGCCAAGGTTGAAGGGGTCGGGGCCTGATTCTGTGTGTAGTGAGGGGGGCCATTGAGTCCAGTGAGGCTAGAAGTGAGATGTTGTAGGCAGAAGTGGCTAGGTTGGTGCAGGATAGGGGTGAGATTATGTCGTAGAGGTTGTCGATAGCAGAGTAGAGAAGAGAAGGGTTGAGATGACGTAGGTTTCTGTGGGTAACTTTTAGGCAGTTGGAGGGAGAGGAGGTGGAGGAGAGGGAGAGAGTGAAGCTAATAAGGTGGTGATCAGAGAGAGGGAATGGATAGTTAGAGAGGTTGCATGGAGTGCAAAGGTGAGAGAAAACGAGGTCAAGGGTATTGCCTTCGGAGTGAGTAGGAGCATGTATCCATTGCTTCAGGTCAAAGGAGGATGTTAGGCTGAGAAGTTTGGAAGTGGCAGGAGTGTTAGTATTAATAGGGATGTTGAAGTCCCGAGAATGATTGTGGGGATTTCAGAAGAAAGAAAGATCCAAGGGGGACATGCAAGGAAAATAAAAAAACAGCATTTTAGCTTGCACATAATTGAATAATAAAATCAGCAGAGCTTCCCCTCGTTTCAGATCTTCCCCTCAGATCTACAGCGACTGCACTTCCAAGTGCACTTGTAGTGCAAAGTGGATTTGCCTTTAGTAAATAACCCCCAATGTTACTTTGTATCTCTGTATCTCCTGTCTGAACAATGCTTATAAATTATGTTACTTTGTATCGCTGTATTTCTTGTCTGAACAATCTTTCTAAACAATGTTACTTTGTATTTCTCTATCTCCAGTCTGATCGGTGTTTATTTAAAAATGTTACGTTGTATCTGTTTATTTCCTGCCATAACAATGTTTATACAGTATCTCACAAAAGTGAGTACACCCCTCGCATTTTTGAAAATATTTTATTCTATCTTTTCATGTGACAACACTGAAGAAATGACACTTTGCTACAATGTAAAGTAGTGAGTGTACAGCTTGTATAACAGTGTAAATTTGCTGTCCCCTCAAAATAACTCAACACACAGCCAATAATATCTAAACCGCTGGCAACAAAAGTGAGTGCACCCCTAAGTGAAAATGTCCAAATTGGGCCCAATTAGCCATTTTCCCTCCCCGGTCTCATGTGACTCGTTAGTGTTACAAGGTCTCAGGTGTGAATGGGGAGCAGGTGTGTTAAATTTGGTGTCATCGCTCTCACTCTCTCATACTGGTCACTGAAAGTTCAACATGGCACCTCATGGTAAAGAACTCTCTGAGGATCTGAAAAAAAGATACATAAAGATGGCCTAGGCTATAAGAAGATTGCCAAGACCCTGAAACTGAGCTGCAGCACGGTGGCCAAGACCATACAGCGGTATAACAGGACAGGTTCCACTCAGAACAGGCCTCGCCATGGTCAACCAAAGAAGTTGAGGTCACGTGCTCAGCGTCATATCCAGAGCTTGTCTTTGGGAAATAGACGTATGAGTACTGCCAGCATTGCTGCTGAGGTTGAAAGGGTGGGGGGGTCAGCCTGTCAGTGCTCAGACCATACGCCGCACACTGCATCAAATTGGTCTGCATGGCTGTCATCCCAGAAGGAAGCCTCTTCTAAAGATGATGCACAAGAAAGCCCCCAAACAGTTTGCTGAAGACAAGCCGACTAAGGACAAGGATTACTGGAACCATGTCCTGTGGTCTGATGAGACCAAGATAAACTATGGCTGATGTGGGGCAATCTGGTGGTCCAAGCCAAGACCTGTATGAAAGATGAGAGCCCCGAGCAGGTATCTCACGTATCTTACGTATCTCACGTATCTCAGGTATCTCATGTATCTCACGTATCTCACATATTTCTCGTATCTCACGTATCTCCCGTAGCTCACGTATGTCACGTGTCTCACTTATCTCACGTATCTCATGTATCTCAGGTATCTCAGGCATCTCACGTATCTCATGTATCTCACGTATCTCAAGTATCTCAGGTATCTCACTCATCTCACGTATCTCACTTATCTCAGGTATCTCACGTATCCCCCATATCTCACGTATCTCAGGTATCTCCTGTGTCTCCCGTATCTCAGGCATCTCACGTATCTCCCGTATCTCACGTATCTCCTGTGTCTCATGTATCTCAGGTATCTCACTTATCTCACGTATCTCACGTACCTCACTTGTCTCAGGTATCTCAAGTATCTCACGTATCCCCCATATCTCACGTATCTCAGGTATCTCACGTATCTCCCGTATCTCCCGTATTTCAGGTATCTCACGTATCTCAGGTATCTCATGTATCTCCCTTATCTCACATATCTCACGTATCTCAGGTATCTTACGTATCTCCCGTATCTCACGTATCCCAGGTATCTCACGTATCTCACGTATCTCAGGTATCTCACGTATCTCACGTATCTCAGGTATCTCACGTATCTCACGTATCTCAGGTATCTCACGTATCTCACGTATCCCAGGTATCTCACGTATCTCACGTATCTCAGGTATCTCATGTATCTCAGGTATCTCCCGTATCTCACGTATCTCAGGTATCTCACGTATCTCAGGTATCTCAGGTATCTCCCGTATCTCACGTATCTCAGGTATCTCACGTATCTCAGGTATCTCACGTATCTCAGGTATCTCAGGTATCTCCCGTATCTCACGTATCTCAGGTATCTCACGTATCTCAGGTATCTCACGTATCTCACCTATCCCCCATATCTCATGTATCTCAGGTATCTCACATATCTCACGTATCTCCCGTATCTCGGGTATCTCACGTATCTCACCTATCCCCCATATCTCATGTATCTCATGTATCTCAGGTATCTCACGTATCTCACGTATCTCAGGTATCTCATGTATCTCAGGTATCTCACGTATCTCACGTATCTCCCGTATCTCAGGTATCTCACGTATCTCAGGTATCTCACTTATCTCCCATATCTCACCAATCTCCCGTATCTTACGTATCGCACGTATCTCACGTATCTCAGGTATCTCACGTATCTCATGTATCTCACGTATCTCAGGTATCTCACGTATCTCCCATATCTCACCTATCTCCCGTATCTTACGTATCGCACGTATCTCACGTATCTCAGGTATCTCACGTATCTCATGTATCTCACGTATCTCAGGTATCTCACGTATCTCCCATATCTCACCTATCTCCCTATCTTACGTATCGCACGTATCTCACGTATCTCAGGTATCTCACGTATCTCAGGTATCTCACGTATCTCAGGTATCTCACCTATCTCCCTATCTTACGTATCGCACGTATCTCACGTATCTCACGTATCTCATGTATCTCACGTATCTCAGGTATCTCCCATATCTCAGGTATCTCCCATATCTCAGGTATCTCATGTATCTCTCGTATCTCTCGTATCTCACGTATCTCACGTATCTCACGTATCTCGCGTTCCTCGATCTCATGACATTTTAAGACACAGAACTGTACGGCAGTTTGACAATTTGCAGACATTGTAACAATTTATTGGGAAATATTCTAAATCAAGATGGAAGATGGAGAAAACTCGTGTATACAAAATAATGGGGAGATGATGACTCCTCGCTGCGCAGGCATAAATCTCAGTCAAGACTCCTTCAAGGGAGAAAAATGAGAAAAGACATGTGGTTTCTCCCCCCGGGGAGCAGGAAAGTCTATAAACATTCAGGAATGGAAATACTTCAATACACAGAATGAGGCCAAGACATGCCGCTGAGCACAGGAGGGGAGGACTTTCAGATTTCATAAAGTATATCTCTGACCTTTACATTGATACTGCTGTCCTGAGATATACACTGCCACTCTGCAGCAGCTGGAAGATGGAGAGCTGCAAGGAACAGGATGGGTCATGTAGTCCAATCATTATCTCCTACCTTGAGCATCAATTAAGCATAAAAATAAGAAGAGAAATCACCAATTTTGGCCAATTTTTGATAAGTTCAGCTGCATCGTAGAAATGTGACCTCCGGCCTCCCCCTCAGTCTTGCACAGTGGTGGCCGGTCCACAAGGTGCGCAGGGGCGCCGCCCCTCCCCCAGCCCACACAATCTACCCCCTACCATCATTCATCCAAAAATCTATTGGCTCCATGTGTATGGGCGTGCAATGTGCGGGGCGCCAGACTAACAGGTCCTCACCAGGTCTGCCACCCCCTCACCAGATCCCGAGGCCCCAATTGGCCTTTTCATGTTGTCCTCAGGGTGCAGAGCACTGCGCCCCCGAAACACTCCCACCCTGCGATACCAGCGAATCAACACTCGCCATCGGCTTCTGGCTTCCCGCCCCAGCCAATCAGGATAGGGGGCCGAGGACCCAGAACTTGAAAAGAAGACCAGGTCAAAGCCGCGGCACCGGGCACCAGGGGATTCGTGACCGCTGGAGGGCTCTGATGACATCACTGGGAGTAAAAATGGAGGATGTAATGCAAATGTAAAGGCTTTAGTTACAAATTTCATGATTTCAATGAGGGAGGAAAGGAGAGATCAGGTAACTGCAAGCAACAAGCAGTTAGCTGGTTTGGTTGGAGTCTCTCGAAAACTAAACTCCATGCAGATACAAAAGACACATCTTCATGCAGCCCTTAATTTATCATTAAATGCAGCTAGCAGTGCCAGGACAAGGTCATCTGGAGCCAGGGGCAAACATGCCAAAATGTCCCCCCTTTCCCCAAGGTATATGAGCATTATGTGTCAGCAAAAATTCCCCCCACAAAAAACACGGATCACTAAACTGCATGCTCACCCCTAAGCATAAATCCCCACTCTCAACACAAATCTTTGCCCCCCCCATCCCACAAATCCCCCCAGCTCAAATGCCTGCCCCCCCCCCCCAAAAAAAGTACCCCTTGCACAAATCCTCTACCCCTAAAATTTCCCCCTCCCAACACAAATTCCCCTAAATCTGCCCTCCTAGCACAAATCTTCTTCCCTCCATCGCCCCTCCCAACACAAATCCCTCTAAATCACCACTCCTAGCACTACCCCCCCCTCCCCTCCAAATTTACCCTCCTAGAACAATTTTTACCCCGTCACCCCCCCAAATCCCCCTTTTTAACACAAGTCCCTCCCCCCCAATCTCCTTGTGGCACCCCCCAAAATCCCCTTTTCCAACACGGTCCCTTCCCCCCAATCTCCTTGTGGCACCCCCTCAAATCCCCCTTTCCAACACAAGTCCCCCCCATCTCCTTGTGGCACCCCCCCCAAATCCCCCTCTCCAACACAAGTCCCTTCCCTGCCAATCTCCTTGTGGCACCCCCCCATTTCCCCTTTCCAACACAATACCCCCCCCAATCTCCTTGTGGCACCCCCCCACCTCACATGATACCACAGTGCCCAGGGCAGCCCCCCCCCCAAATACTCTACCTGCTGACTTTTAATATAAGGACACTTACCTGTCCAGGGAGCCCGTGATGTCAGCACCGGAAGCCGACCCGTCCCTCGGCTCCGGGTGCAGGCGCTGGCATCCTTTCTAAAGGCACCGGCATCCTTACATTCCTACTGCGCATGCACCAGTCATGCAACGCTTTCTGAATGGTCCTGTCATCTTCTGGGACACACACAGAAGGCCTCACTTGACTTACCTCGCTGCCGCGTCATGGGACGGAAGTCCCCAAAAAAAAGAGGGGGGGGTTGTGGTGAGCTTCTGTTTTAAACGGAGTTCAATTTTTGCCTGGAACTTCGCTTTAACTTGACCTGCTGTTCTAATCTGTGTACAGCAGCACTCAGACTGGGAGAGGGAGGGGTAACACTAGGAACCAATCATGTGTGCTAAATGCTAATATGCTGACAAGGAAGATGATGATAGGAGGAGAGAGCAGAAGGATGAGCTCATCAGCCTGTGGCTACTCTTTCGATGTCCAGTCAGCAGGCTGGGGTTGAGGAGGTGACACCTCTGTACTCCTTCTGCAGTTTAAAATGCACGTGGTGTCACCTGTCTGTCCCAGGACTGGATGGACAGAAATAAGAATCCTTTGACCAATAAGAAAGTTGATCTGCGAATTCAGCTGTTTGCCTGGAGTTATGTGTCGCTGGGAGGGGTTCTATAATACAATTCTAGCCTCAGCTCTCACTTCTCACATCGAATGTTTAGGATGGAGAACAGATACATTTCAGGTGTGAACCGTCATTAGCTTCCTAATCAGTCTTCACATTCGTCCTATTAATAATGCAGCGTAAATACATTTTAATCGTTTTACCGCATCAGAGCGTTTCTTATCTGACAAGT
Organism: Lithobates septentrionalis; assembly: GCA_037952835.1. Lineage (NCBI taxonomy): Eukaryota > Metazoa > Chordata > Amphibia > Anura > Ranidae > Lithobates > Lithobates septentrionalis. The sequence continues at coordinate 193,644 of JBBDGP010004798.1, read as the reverse complement.
CAGAGATAACTCTACAATATGGAGGATTATTGTGGAGGTTGAGGCCGGGGAGGCCGTCGCCCCCCGAATAATGTGGATGGAAGTGCTGAATTTTATGCAGGGCACCACCATATTTGTTTAGGCATCAGGTTCTCCATCTACTTCCTGAACCCCTGGAACTTAAAGCCCGGTCACAAATGTCTGACACAGATCGGCCCCTGCCTGCAGCCTCTCAGCTTTATTACTGGCCACAAAGGGAAGCAGCAGCTGGCTTATTGGAGGATACGCTTCATCTCCTTTTCAGATCGATCGCCGCACTAAATAAAGGAATCCAGAATTTTCTTGCAAAGTGTTGGAAGCAGACCGGAGCTCTCGGTTGGCAAGTCTTGTATAATGTGCAGTAGGGATGAGCCAAACACACCCTCCCCCACCCCGGTTTGGTTTGCACCAGAACATACCGAACAGACAAAAAAGTTGTGTGAACATTGTTAAAGTCTATGGGACACAAACGTGAAAAATCAAAAGTGCTCATTTTAAAGGCTTATATGCAAGTTATTGTCATAAAAAGTGTTTGGGGACCCGGGTCCTGCCCCAGGGGACATCTATCAATGCAAAAAAAAAATTTTTTAAATGGCCCTTTTTTCAGGAGCAGTGATTTTTTTAAATGCTTAAAATGAAACAATAAAGATGAAATATTCCTTTAAAGTTCGTGCCTGGGGGTCCCCTTCGTCTGCCTGTAAAGTAGCGCATCTTTCCCATGTTTAGAAAAGTACCGCAGCAAAATGACATTTTTAAAGGAAAAAATGTAATATACATAAAAAATCATTTTAAAAAAACAGCGTGGGTCCCCCCCCCCCAGTCCATACCAGGCCCTGATTGGCCAAAGGCACCCTGCCTTTGGCCAATTATGGCTCACGCTGAGGAGCGTGCTTTGATTGGCCAAAGCATGCAGGTCAGGTGGGTGTATGCTTTGGCCAATCCTCATACAGCAATGCACTGCGGTCTTGCAGTGCATTATGGGGCGCTCAAATTTGCTGCGAAAGCCCCATAAAATTCGCTGTTCGTGAACAGGCGAACACCCGATGTTGGAGTCGAACTCAAAGCTCATCCCTAATGTACAGTTTATTACTGCGCTAAATGCAAACCCGCTCTCCTAAGTGACTATTAAACAGCGAATAACATCAGATTATTCTAATGACACGCCGGGCTTACAACATCGCAGCCGCTTTCTATAAACACCATAAAAAGGATTGAGGAGGAACTCCGGGGAAAAGTTTAAAAATTCTATTTAGTCTAAGAAAAATATTTAAAAACTGCCAGTGTTACAGGAAATGTAATGGTGCAGGGTGTAATTACCTGTGAGGGTTGGTCTGCAGCATTCCCCTGAACACTTCCAGGTTTTACCAGTGTACCCCTGTGCCTCTAGTGTATAGCCATGCACCCCTTTGTCTCCAGTGTACCCCTGTGCCTCTAGTGTATTCCCATGCACCCCTTTGTCTCCAGTGTACCCCTGTTGAGCCATGTGTCTGCAGTGTACCCATGTGTCTTCAGCATACTCCTGTCCACCCCTGTGTCTCCAGTGCGCCCCTGTCCACTCCTGTGTCTCCAGTGCGCACCTGCCCACCCCTGCATCACCAGTGCACCCCTGCCCATCCCTGTGTCTCCAGTGCACCCCACCGCATCTCCAGTTTGCCTCTGCCCACCCCTGTGTCTCCAGTGCACCCCTGCATCTCCAGTGCATCCCACCACATCTCCAGTTTGCCCCTGCCCACCCCTGTGTCTCCAGTGCACCCCACTGCATCTCCAGTTTGCTCCTGCCCACCCCTGTGTCTCCAGTGCACCCCACTGCATCTCCAGTTTGCCCACCCCTGTGTCTCCAGTGCACCTCTGCATCTCCAGTGCACCCCTGCCAGCCCCTGTGTCTCCAGTGCGCCCCTGTGTCTCCAGTGTGCCCCTGCCCACCCCTGTGTCTCCAGTGCACCCCTGTGTCTCCAGTGTGCCCCTGCCCACCCCTGTGTCTCCAGTGCACCCCTGCATCTCCAGTTTGCTCCTGCCCACCCCTGTTTCTCCAGTGCACACCTGCATCTCCAGTGCGCCCTTGCCCACCCCTGTGTCTCCAGTGTGCCCCTGCCCACCCCTGTGTCTCCAGTGTGCCCCTGCCCACACCTTTATCTCCAGTGCACCCCTGTTTCTCCAGTGCTCCCATGTCCACCCCTGCATCTTGAGTGCCCCCCTGCCCATCCCTGTGTCTCCAGTGCACCCCTGCCCACCCCTGTGTCTCCAGTGCGCCCCTGCCCACCCCTGTGTCTTCAGTGTGCCCCATGTCCACCCCTGTGTCTCCAGTGTGCCTCTGCACACCCCTGCATCTCCAGTGCGCCCCTGCATCTTTAGTGCGCCCCCTGCTTGCCTCTGCATCTCCAGTGCATCCCTGTCCACCACTGTATCTCAAGTGCGCCCCCATACAACCCTGTGTCTCTAGTGTGCCCCTGCCCACTCTTGCATCTCCAGTGCACCCCCTTCTAACCCCTATGTGTCCCGTGCACCCCTGATTGCCATTTGCGTTTCCAGTGCGCCCTGGCATCTTCAGTGTGCTCCTGCCTGCACCGTGTCTCCATTGCACCCCTGTACACTCCTGGGTCTCGAGTGCACCTTGCCCACCCCTGTGTCTCAAGTGCACCCTGGCATCTTCAGTTTGTCCCTGCCTGTGTCTCCAATGAACCCCTGTCCACTCCTGTATTTCCAGTGCACTCCTGCCCACCCCTGTGTCTCCAGTGCACCCCTGTGTCTCCAGTGTGCCTTTTCCCCCCCCATGTGCCCAGTGCACCGTTGCCCACCCCTGCATCTCCAGTGTGCCCCTGCATCTTTAGTGCACCCCCTGCCTGCCTCTGCATCTCCAGTGCACCTCCGTCCACCACTGAGTCTCAAGTGCGCCCCCATACAACTCTGTGTCTCCAGTGTTCCCCTACCCACTCTTGCATCACCAATACACCCCTGCTAACCACTATGTTTCCTGTGCACCCCTGCTTACCATTTACTTGTCCAGTGTGCCCCTGCCCACCCCCGTGTCTCCAGTGCATCTCTGTTCTCCCTTCTGTTTCCATTGCAGCCCTGTGTCTAAATTGTACTCCAGTGAAGCCCTGTGACTCCATTGTATTTTAGAGCACCCCTCTGTTTCCAGTTAACCCCTGTTCACTCCTACAGTGAGCCTCTGCCAGCCCCTGCATCTTCAGTGTAGTGTACCCTGTATCTCAAGTGTGCTCCTGCGTGCCCCTGTCCACTCCTGTGTCTTCAGTGTGCCCCTTTGTCTCCAATGCACCCCTGCCTGCCCCTATGTTTCCAGTGCCATCCTGTCCACCCCTATGTCTCCAGTGCTCCCCTGTGCACCCCTGTGTCTTCAGTGCTCCCCTGTGTACCCCTGTGTCTTCAGTGCTCCCCTGTGCCTCTAGTGCTCCCCTGTCCACCCCTCTGTCTCCAGTGTGCCCCTGTCCACCCCTCTGTCTCCAGTGTGCCCTTGTCCACCCCTCTGTCTCCAGAACTCCCCTATCCACCCCTCTGTCTCCAGTTTGCCCCTGTCTACCCTTCTGTGTCCAGTGCAAGCCTGTGTCTCCATTGTACTCCAGTGCAGCCCCTTGTCTTTATTGTACTTTAGTGCACCCCTCTTTTTCCAGTGCACCCCTGTTAACCCTTGAGTCTCCAGTTAACCCCTGCCCGCCCCGGTATCTCCAGTGATCCTCTGCCTGCCCATGCATCTCCAGTTCATCCTTGTTCACCACTATATCTCCAATATGCCCCTCTCCACCTATGTTTATCTACTGTGCCCCTGTCCACTCCTCTGTCTCCAGCGCACCCCTGTTCAACCCATGCTTCTCCAGTAAACCCCTGCCTGCTCCTGCAATTCCAGTGCACCCCTGCCTGCCCCTATGTCTCTAGTGTGTCCCTGTCCATCACTGTGTCATCAGTGCTCTCCTGTAACCCCTGTGTTTCCAGTGCACCCATGTCCACCCCTCTGTCCCCAGTGCAGCACTGTGTCTCCATTATAATTTAGTGCACTCCTATGTCTCCAGTGCCCCCCTGTGATTGTGAATGTAAGGCTGCAACATTCCCCATACACACCAGCTGATTAGCAGCTAAAATGAAGCTACCAGTGAGAGTGTCTCTCTTCCAGGGTAAGGGTGCCTACTACAGTTATTTCAAGTTTCTAGAGAGATCCCACAGGTATGGTTCATGCATAGGTACATTGATCCAAGCTGGAACAATGGAACTATGAAAAATATCCATAACTCGAATTCATATATCACTGTTTTACCCTACACACCTCTTTTGGCCTAAAATGGCAGGAAATGTAAGACACTAAGATGAAGATCTTGGTTCTCTGACTGTCAGGGTTCTCATTATTGGTTACTTTTCTCTGCACGTTTGTGAATGTTATCGGCAGCTCTTTCACATAAAGTAACTTGTTGGAAGTTTTTCAGTCCTTTAAGAAGATCTTTGCGTGCTTTGACATTGCCGATTACCATCAGGAGAAGACAATCTGGCTTTTGTTGCTTATTGTCAATTACTCATTAATGTCAACCTGTCAAAGATGATCTCATCCCGACAACGCCGTCCTGACCAATGTCTTCCCTGATCCGAGGGTCATTGAGCCTCTCGTCTCCTTTTCATATCATTGATTTTCTGAGCCGAGCCCAGGTTTGCCATTGATTGGGACATTCTGCTTGATAGTCTTTTTCGTTTGGTCTGAAAAGTCTCAGAAATGTAATTTTGTCTCTTTCTTTAGAAGCAGCTAATCCTCTGTGAGTGTGACTTTGATTAAATAACAGAAGGGATTCATTATGCAAGAGTTACACCAACGACATACAAATCCACCTTTATTTATTTTCCTAATATAAACCAATGGGAGCGTATTAAAGGGGAACCCAAAAGGAAGATTTTTTTTTTTTTTATATATAAATCACACTCATGAATAGACATGATCCCAAAATTCAGATGATGTTAGATTTCTATGAATTTAGATGTCCTGAGCCCAATGCCACATTCTCCCGATAGACATGGCTTCAAACTGCGAAGTCACAGATGGTTCAGGGTTGGAGCAACGCATTGCTAGGCTAAAAAGTGATTGTAAACCCATAACTTTTTGTAAATAACAAAAATGTCACACTTACCTGCTCTATGTAATGGTTTTGCACAGAGCAGCTCTTCTTCTTGGGTCCCCTCCAGGTACTACTAACTCCTCCTACCCCACCGAGTGCCCCATATCAAGCCATTTGCTATGGGAGTGCTCATGCGGGCTCGCTTCCTTTTCACACTCTGTGTGTCCATTGACACACAGAGCGCAGCTCGGCCCCACCCCCTGCTCCCTTCTCACTGGCTGTGATTGACAGCAGTGGGAGCCAATGGAGCAGAACCTTCAGCCTTTAGAACCACTTTAGGCTAAGTATCCCTGCTACTGGTGCTTACCTGACTCCTTATGCCTTGTGTCCACATATGCCAACCATAAGGCTGTGACACACTCTGTCTTCTAGTGACCCTAAAGTAACCTGCATCACCCAGTGGCAGCAGAGCATCCTGTGTTACTCAGTGACCTCAGAGCATTTCTGTATTACCCGGTGACCCCAGAGCATCCTGTGTCACCTAGTGGCTCTGGAGAATTCTGTGTTACTCAGTGACCTTAGAGCAGTTCCGTGTTACCCAATGACCCAAGAGCATCCGGCGTTAACCAGTAACCCAGTGATCCCAGATCATCCTGTGTCACCCAGTGACCCCACAGCATCTTGAGTTACCTAGTGACCTCAGTGCATCCTGGATAACCCATTGACCCCAGAGCATCCTGCGTTACCCAATGGCCCCAGAATATCATGAGTTACCCAATGGCCCCAGAGTATCATGAGTTACCCAGTGACCCAAGAGCATCCTGAGATACCTAATGACCCCAGAGCATCCTGTGTTACCTAGTGATCCCAGAACATCCTGTGTTACCTAGTGACCCCAGAGCATCCTGTGTTACCTAGTGATCCCAGAACATCCTGTGTTACCTAGTGATCCCAGAACATCCTGTGTTACCTAGTGATCCCAGAGCATCCTGTGTTACCTAGTGATCCCAGAACATCCTGTGTTACCTAGTGACCGCAGAACATTCTGTGTTACCTAGTGACCGCAGAACATTCTGTGTTACCTAGTGACCGCAGAACATTCTGTGTTACCTAGCGATCCCAGAACATCCTGTGTTACCTAGTAAACCCCAGAACATCCTGTGTTACCTAGTGACCCCAGAGCATCCCGCGTTACCTAGTGACCCCAGAGCATCCTGTGTTACCTAGTGACTGCAGAGCATCCTGTGTTACCTAGTGACCCCAGAGCATCCCGCGTTACCTAGTGACCCCAGAGCACCCTGTGTTACCTAGTGACCGCAGAACATTCTGTGTTACCTAGTGACCGCAGAACATTCTGTGTTACCTAGTGACCGCAGAACATTCTGTGTTACCTAGTGACCCCAGAGCATCCTGTGTTACCTAGTGACCCCAGAGCATCCCGCGTTACCTAGTGACCCCAGAGCACCCTGTGTTACCTAGTGACCGCAGAACATTCTGTGTTACCTAGTGACCGCAGAACATTCTGTGTTACCTAGTGACCCCAGAGCACCCTGTGTTACCTAGTGACCGCAGAACATTCTGTGTTACCTAGTGATCCCAGAACATCCTGTGTTACCTAGTAAACCCCAGAACATCCTGTGTTACCTAGTGACCCCAGAGCATCCCGCGTTACCTAGTGACCCCAGAGCATCCTGTGTTACCTAGTGACCCCAGAGCATCCTGTGTTACCTAGTGACTGCAGAGCATCCTGTGTTACCTAGTGACCCCAGAGCATCCCGCGTTACCTAGTGACCCCAGAGCACCCTGTGTTACCTAGTGACCCCAGAGCATCCCACGTTACCTAGTGACCCCAGAACATTCTGTGTTACCTAGTGACCCCAGAGCATCCTGTGTTACCTAGTGATCCCAGAGGATCCCGCGTTACCTAGTGACCCCAGAACATTCTGTGTTACCTAGTAAACCCCAGAGCATCCTGTGTTACCTAGTGACCCCAGAGCATCCCGCGTTACCTAGTGACCCCAGAGCACCCTGTGTTACCTAGTGACCCCAGAGCATCCCGCGTTACCTAGTGACCCCAGAACATCCCGCGTTACCTAGTGACCCCAGAGCACCCTGTGTTACCTAGTGATCCCAGAGGATCCCGCGTTACCTAGTGACCCCAGAACATTCTGTGTCACCTAGTGACCCCAGAGCATCCTGCGTTACCTATTGACCCCAGAGCATCCCGCGTTACCTTGTGACCCCAGAGGATCCCGCGCTACCTTGTGACCCCAGAGGATCCCGCGTTACCTAGTGACCCCAGAGGATCCCGCGTTACCTAGTGACCCCAGAGCATCCTGCGTTACCTATTGACCCCAGAGCATCCCGCGTTACCTTGTGACCCCAGAGGATCCCGCGCTACCTTGTGACCCCAGAGGATCCCGCGTTACCTAGTGACCCCAGAGGATCCCGCGTTACCTAGTGACCCCAGAGGATCCCGCGTTACCTAGTGACCCCAGAGCATCCTGCGTTACCTATTGACCCCAGAGCATCCTGCGTTACCTTGTGACCCCAGAGCATCCTGCGTTACCTATTGACCCCAGAGCATTGCGCGTTACCTTGTGACCCCAGAGGATCCCGCGTTACCTAGTGACCCCAGAGCATCCTTGCGTTACCTAGTGACCCCAGAGCATCCTGTTTTACCTAGTGACCCCAGAACATTCTGTGTTACCTAGTGACCCCAGAGGATCCCGCGTTACCTAGTGACCCCAGAACATTGTGTGTCACCTAGTGACCCCAGAGCATCCTGTGTTACCTAGTGACCCCAGAGCATCCTGTTTTACCTAGTGACCCCAGAGCATCCCGCTTTACCTTGTGACCCCAGAGGATCCCGCGTTACCTAGTGACCCCAGAGCATCCCGTGTTACCTAGTGACCCCAAAACATTCTGTGTTACCTAGTGACCCCAGAGCATCCCGCGTTACCTAGTGACCCCAGAACATCCCGCGTTACCTAGTGACCCCAGAGCATCCTGTGTTACCTAGTGACCCCAGAACATCCCGCGTTACCTAGTGACCCCAAAACATTCTGTGTTACCTAGTGACCCCAGAGCATCCCGCGTTACCTAGTGACCCCAGAGCATCCCGTGTTACCTAGTGACCCCAGAACATCCCGCGTTACCTAGTGACCCCAAAACATTCTGTGTTACCTAGTGACCCCAGAGCATCCCGCGTTACCTAGTGACCCCAGAGCATCCCGTGTTACCTAGTGACCCCAGAGCATCCCGTGTTACCTAGTGACCCCAGAACATCCCGCGTTACCTAGTGACCCCAAAACATTCTGTGTTACCTAGTGACCCCAGAGCATCCCGCGTTACCTAGTGACCCCAGAACATCCCGCGTTACCTAGTGACCCCAGAACATCCCGCGTTACCTAGTGACCCCAGAGCATCCTGTGTCACCCAACAAACTCAGAGCATTGTGCTACAAAATTACAATGTAGCAATGTGATCACTCATCTGGGAGGAGACTTAGGAAATGCTTCCTCCTGCTTGCAGCAGATTGATGACATCATCTCAGCCTAGGCAAGTCACTGGACTGGATCTCAAGGATGAATTTGTATTCTGTGAACAAAGACTGTTGCTGTACACAATGACACACCAGGAATCCATTCATATAAGGTTACAGACAGGTCCACTTTAAAGAGAGACTGCTATTGAGGGAAGAGGATTCAATATTAAGAGAAGCGCTCTTCCCCCCTCCCCCCCTGGCAGGGACAGTTGGGAGTGGTGAGATATGTACACGGATGGTAGAGGACATTTCTCCGTCAGTCATTCTCTATTCTAGTCTGTCCTTAGTCACATTGCACAGTGACTGATTTTTACTGTTCCCCCTCTCGATGCAAATCAGCCTGTTTAGAAAATAAAATCGGAATATTTACACAGGTTACCCTTTAAAAAAATGCGCACACCGGGGACGACTTCTCCCGCTCACCGCCTTCGGTTTCTGGCAACACATCCATTTTCCGATGGCAATCCCGATTTTGTCAACGTGAAATAACGAGATAAAAAATGTTGTTCTTTTCTCAGTTCATTAAGTTTGCTTTATGTGAGAGAGCGGGCCGATTCATATTTAAATTCCTAATCTGGGTCTTAAGACAAGCGGCTGCTCGCCGGCTTCTTTTCATTGTTATTTCTCTGATCAGTTGGAGGGAGGATTTTTTTTTTTCTTTCCCGGGCACCAGAAAGGCGATAAAAAAAGATGATCCACAATGTGCGCAGCTTCTGTAACACCTGATAATAGACTGCGCCGCGGTAAATTGAACAGTTATCTTACGTTTCCTGAGATACCAACACTTATCCTTTATTGCATTCTTAATCTCGTCAAGCGTGGCCCCCTTCTATTCATTACAAAGACCGCGCGGCCCCGCGCCGTTTGTGGCAGACAAAATCGCAGATGATTACAGGGCGCACAATCGTCTCCGTGATCAATCCCTTTTGTTCCGTTCTCAGATGTTAGTTCTGCCTTTAATTAAAGATCAAATGCAAGGTTATTTTTCAGATTATTCAGAAAATGCCGCTGCGGCGCAACGAACGCCTTGCCATCACAATTTTCACGTATCGGCACTTTGCAAGTACACCGGATTTCAACCTATAAAAGGTCAGAGATGGAGGTATTGGGAGGCTTCTATGTTTGTGTTAGTTTGGCTTATTTATTTAGGTTACTTTGGACAAGAAGGGTATTTAAGGGAAAGTTCGGGCCAAAGGATAAAATAACAAAAAGATAAAAATAACAAAAACGGATTACATAACAAAATCAACTTTTGATGCAATATTCACCTTCAATCCAGAGATCCCCCCCCGCAGGACTTTTTTTTCTACCACTAGATGTCATCAGTCTTATGGCTAGCAGAATTCAACAAGCTTCCTCTGAGCCGAAGTCATCCCGGACGAGCCCCCAACCTGTGACTGGACAGTGAAAGGAGAAGCAGCACCATGATGAGCTCATCTCTCTGTCACTCTGTTCTCTCCTCCTATCACCATGCTTGGTCCCTTGTGCTGCTGCGAATAAGCCCTCATCAAATGTAAGGTTATTTTTCAGATCATTCAGAAAATGCCGCTGCGGCGCAACGAACGCCTTGCCATCACAATTTTCACGTATCGGCACTTTGCAAGTACACCGGATTTCAACCTTTAAAAGGTCAGAGATGGAAGTATTGGGAGGCTTCTATGTTTGTGTTAGTTTGGCTTATTTATTTAGGTTACTTTGGACAAGAAGGGTATTTAAAGGCAAAGTTCAGGCCAAAAGGATAAAATAACAAAAAGATAAAAATAACAAAAAGGATTACATGACAAAATCAAATTTTGATGCAATATTCACCTTCAATTCAGAGATCCCCCCCACAGGACTTTTTTGTTCTACCACTAGATGTCATCAGTCTTATGTCTAGCATCATTCAACAAACTTCCTCTGAGCCGAAGTCATCCCGGACGAGCCCCCAACCTGTGACTGGACAGTGAAAGGAGAAGCAGCACCATGATGAGCTCATCTCTCGGTCACTCTGTTCTCTCCTCCTATCAGCATGCTTGGCCCCTCGTGCTGCTGGGGAATAAGCCCTCATACAATTTTTGAGGTGCAGACTTTTTTTTTCCAGGGGCCCTTTTTCCACTCTTATACCAAAACTATGGCACTTGTGGGAATGCCACTAAATTAATAAACCATTAAAGATAAAATAACAAAACTAGCTTTTACTGCAATAGTCACCTTCAATCCAGAGATACCCCCCACATTCCTTTTTACTGCCGCTAGATGCCCTCAGTCTAATGGCCAGCATCATTCAACCCGTTTCCTCTGAACCAAAGTCATGCCGGACCAGCCCCCTGCCTGTGACTGGACAGTGAAAGGAGAAGCAGCACAATGGTGATGAGATCATCTCTCTGTCACTCTGTTCTCTCTTCCTATCAGCATGCTTAGTGTCACTATATGAACTGGTTGGACCCTTGTGCTGCTGCTTCCTCTCGGGTCAGATTCGGTTACTATTTATACTGTGCTGCTTGTATAAAAAAAAAGGTGTATTAATGAACACAGAACTGCATTAATATCTTAATTCCTAATGGCAATCCACCAAAATGCATGGCACCACTGCGCTATACGTTTTTCTGTGCCGTGATTTTAAAAATTGTGCTGTTTCCTTTCTTGCCATGTTCCACGCACAAAGGGCAACCTATTAAAATTAATAGGCTGTCTTATAATGCGACATGTGGGAACGTGCAGGAAAAAAAAGTACATCAGATGCACCTCCTGCTGTGAATAAGCCCTCATATAATTTATGCAGTGTGGACTTTTGTTTCCAGGAGTCCTTTTCCGAATCGAATACCAAACTATGGCCCTTGTCACTAAATAAATAAACCATGAAAGATAAAATAACAAAACTCGATTTTGGTGCAATATTTACCTTCAATCCAGAGATACCCCCCCCCCCCCCACAGCACTTTGTACTGCCTCTAGATGTCCTCAGTCTGAAGGCCAGCATCTTTCAACTCACTTCCTCTGAGCTGAAGTCATCCCGGACCAGCCCCCAACCTGTAACTGGACTGTGAAAGGAGAAGCAGTACGGCGATGAGCTAATCTCTCCGTCACTCTGTTCTCTCCTCCTATCAGCATGCTTCTTGTCAGTGCATGAATTGATCGGCCCCTTGTGCTGCTGCACCCTCTTGGGTCAAATTCAGGTACTTGTGCTGCTTGCAGTAAAAAAAAAAAAAAAGTGCATTATTGAACGTAGAGCTGCATTCATATCTTAATTCCTATTGACGTTTGTGTCCTCCGAAGTGCATGGTACCTCAGCGCTATACGTTCTGGTGTGGTGTGATTTTAAAAATTGTGTTGGCCCCCTTTTTTCGCATGTTTCACACGCATAGAGCAGGCTATTGAAATTAATGCGACGTGTGGGAATGTGCAAAAAAAATGAAATGTGCATCGGATGCATCTCCTGCTGTGAATAAGCCCTCATACAGTTTTTGTGGTGCGGACTTTTGTTTCCAGGGATCCTTTTTCCACTTGTGGAAATGTCACTAAATTAATAAACCATTAAAGATAAAATAACAAATATTCACCTTTGATCCAGAGATAACCCCATGCAGTAGTTTTTTTTTCTGCCACTAGATGTCATCAGTCTTATAGCCAGCAGCTTTCAACCCACTTCCTCTGAGCCGAAGTCATCCCGGACCAGCCCCCCAACCTGTGACTGAACAGTGAAAGTATCAGTACTAGGATCTCTTTAAGACCCAGCAAAACTCACCTGACACAGCCTTTGCCTGTGAAACAACAGCGATTGGCCAGCTCACCTTTAAATCACCTGTATCGGCACACAATCGGTGCTCGTGATAGATTTGTTACTTTTGTGTGCTACTGCTTGACCCAGCTGAAATCTGCTCTGTGTATTTCGTGTATGACCCGGCTAGGTTTGACCCTGCTTGCTCGCTTCTGATTCGGTACCCTTTGGACTCTGATCTACCTTTGTATGACCCAGCTTGCCTAGACTACGCTTTGCCTGATTCTACTGTAGTACCAGACTCCGCAGTACTCCTTGGCTGCCCAGCCAACCTCTACCTTCATCTGCAGCGGTGAACTACAAGCACCAGCCAACCTCTACCTTCATCTGCAGCGGTGAACTACAAGCACTAGCCAACAGTGGCGGCTGGTGAAGTTTTAGGATGGGGGGGGGGGGGGGGGCGCCAGACCCCGCCCTTCCTTTTTGACCCCTCCCACTTCTCATAAGCCCCACCCCATATATAATCCACCCACTCCGTCCTCTGTATTGAACTTGCTTCCACGCATATTGTTAGGAGTATACAGCTCAGAATTACAGGACAGAGTATACAGAGCTCAGCATCACAGATACTGTACGGTATGTAGATCAGCATCGCAGATAGTATACAGATCAGCACCTCAGATAGTATATAGCAGCCAACACCGCAGATAGTATATAGTAATGTTGCAAATGGGAATACAGCGCTGTCTGGAATGTAAAATATATATAAAAACCAACAGGTCCAGCTGCAGCTTACATGTGAGATACACACAATACATATAATTCAGAGGAAAAAGCCGCCCATCATGAAACCCTTTACAATATGACATCTACTCATATGTATTAAATATTCCTAATGGGTAAGGGATAAATAAACTTCCAATCCACATGTCAATTAGTAGATCTAATTCCAACAATACTAAACCACAGGTATCGGAATATTGCAAATAAATGCATATAAATCATCTATATGGTATGATCAAAAAGAATGTCCCTGAGAGAGTTCATATCAACAAGGAATCACTAAAATATATATTTTTTTAGTGAATCCTTGTTGATATGAACTCTCTCAGGGACATTCTTTTTGATCATATCATGTGATTGATCAAATTGACATGTGGATTGGAAGTTTATTTATCCCTTACCCATTAGGAATATTTAATACATATGAGTAGATGTCATATTGTAAAGAGTTTCATGATGCGCAGCTTTTTCCTCTGAAATAGATAGTATATAGCACCCAGCACCACAGATAGTATACAGCACCCAGCACCACAGATAGTATACAGCAGCCAGCACCACAGATAGTATACAGTAGCCAGCACCACAGATAGTATATAGATCAGCACCACAGATAGTATATAGATCAGCACCACAGATAGTATATAGATCAGCACCACAGATAGTATATAGCACCCAGCAACACAGGTAGTATATAGATCAGCACCACAGATAGTATATAGATCAGCACCACAGATAGTATATAGATCAGCACCACAGATAGTATATAGATCAGCACCACAGATAGTATATAGCACCCAGCACCACAGATAGTATATAGATCAGCACCACAGATAGTATATAGATCAGCACCACAGATAGTATATAGCACCCAGCACCACAGATAGTATATAGATCAGCACCACAGATAGTATATAGATCAGCACCACAGATAGTATATAGATCAGCACCACAGATAGTATATAGCAGCCAGCTTTTCAGAGGAGTGGCAGTCTTTTATAGTAAGTAGTAAGAGACTCAGAGCATCAGAGGAGAGGGACATATGCATTTGTCAAGTTATGACAGTGGACTCACCAATTTTGCAGTCTCTTATGTCCTCCTAAAAAAAAAAAATTTTTTTTCATTTTTTTTTTCATTTTTTTGTGACTACAGGAGGGGGGGGGGGGGGGGGGCGGACGGGCCGCCACTGCTAGCCAACCTTTACCTTAGTCTGCAGCGGTGAACTACAAGCATCCGTCAACATCTACCTTCATCTGCAGTGGTGAACTACAAGGTTCAGCCAACATCTGCCTTCATCTGCGACGGCGAACAACACGCACCAGCCAACATCTACCTTCATCTGCAGTGGTGAACTACAAGGTTCAGCCAACATCTACCTTCATCTGCAGTGGTGAACTAAAAGGTCCAGCCAACATCTACATTCATCTGCAGTGGTAAACTAAAAGGTCCAGCCAACATCTACATTCATCTGCAGACAGTGGTAAACTACAAGGTCCAGCCAACATCTACCTTCATCTGCAGTGGTCAACTAAAAAGGTCCAGCCAACATCTACCTTCATCTGCAGTGGTCAACTAAAAGGTCCAGCCAACATCTACATTCATCTGCAGTGGTAAACTAGAAGGTCCAGCCAACATCTACCTTCATCTGCAGTGGTCAACTAAAAGGTCCAGCCAACATCTACATTCATCTGCAGTGGTAAACTAGAAGGTCCATCCAACATCTACCTTCATCTGCAGTGGTGAACTACAAGGTCCAGCCAACATCTACCTTCATCTGCAGACAGTGGTAAACTACAAGGTCCAGCCAACATCTACCTTCATCTGCAACGGTGAACAAGCACCAGCCAACATCTACCTTCATCTGCAGTGGTAAACTACAAGGTCCAGCCAACATCTACCTTCATCTGCAGTGGTGAACTAAAAGGTCCAGCCAACATCTACCTTCATCTGCAGTGGTGAACTACAAGGTCCAGCCAACATCTACCTTCATCTGCAGCGGTAAACTACAAGGTCCAGCCAACATCTACCTTCATCTGCAGCGGTAAACTACAAGTCCCAGCTGACCTGCTCTGCTTAGACCTGCTCATGGTATATGCTCTCTTGTTCCTTGAACTCTTTTGCATAATCAGCACACCTGAACTGTTACCTGCTCCTAGCCTGACATTATCACGAGCGATACATAAAAAGGGAAGACTATCATGGAGCAGGCTCAGTTGTTTGCACAGGAACTTTGCCGTTTATCCCATCAAGTCCAGGAAATGGCCACAGAGCTCACCAAGGTGCAATCTCCTTCTACTACCACCGCTACCAAAACTCCATCTGAACGGAAAATTCCTTTGCCTGACCGGTTTTCTGGTGACCGTAAAGGGTTTTGCAACTTTAAAAACAGCTGCAAATTATATTTCAAGTTAAAGCCGCCTGGCTCTGAAACTCAGAGGGTTCAGATCATTATCTCACTACTACAGGGTGACCCCCAGGCTTGGGCCTTTAACCAAGAACCAAACCATCCAGCCCTGCTACGCGTAGATGCCTTCTTTGAAGCCCCCTGGTTGCTATTTGATGATCCAGATCGTGCTGCTACTGCAGAATCAACCCATATATCATATCTTCCATCCTCTGATGTCCTGGACGCCAACACTACGATTGAAAATTTCTCCAAAATCTGGTCCGATGTTAATCGTGCTATTTCTCATTCTGTGCAGGCTTTTAAGAAAATGGCTGACAAGAGGCGCTCAAAGGCACCAGGATATGAAGTTGGTGACAAAGTGTGGCTATCATCTAGGAATCTGTCCCTGCATGTTCCATCTAAAAAAACTTCAAAATTAATCGGGCCCTATGAAATTTCGGGGATTGTTAATCCTGTGGCCTGTAGATTAAAACTTACCCCATCCATGCGCATTCCAAATGTCTTCCATGTTTCATCGTTCAAACCTGTTCATTCCATTCTCCAAGTAAATGAACCAGAACAAGTGGATGTGTTGGACAGTCAGGAATATGAAGTGGCATTTATTCTTGATTCCAGACGAGTGCGCAATTCCTTACAATATCTCGTTCATTGGAAAGGTTTCGGCCCAGAAGATCGATCTTGGGTCCCAGCTTGTGATCTTCTTCCTGACCGACTTAAGAAGAAGTTCCATCTTCGTTATCCAGAGTAAGCGTGGGAGTGCAGGAGCAACCCCTCGATAAAGGGGGGGGGGGGGGGGTACTGTCAGTACTAGGATCCCTTTAAGGCCCAGCTGAACTCACCTGACACAGCCTTTGCCTGGAAAACAACAGTGATTGGCCAGCTCACCTTTAAATCACCTGTATCGGCACACAATCGGTGCTCGTGATAGAGTTGTTACCTTTGTGTGCTACTGCTTGACCCAGATGAATTCTGCTCTGTATATTTCGTGTATGACCCGGCTAGTTTTGATCCTGCTTGCTCGCTTCTGATTCAGTACCGTTTGGACTCTGATCTACCTGTGTATGACCCAGCTTGCCTAGAGCCCCTGTCAGTACTGGGAATGCGGTTTTTTGCAGCTACATGTTAATGTAAGTTGTGCTTGTTTTTATTTGTTTAAATGTAACAGGATATATGCGATATACATATATATATATGATTTGTAACAATGTCATTTTTTGGAATTCTAGAACGTGATGCATTCCTTCCCTGAGGAAGACTTTGCTTTGATATGATTAAGTTGAAATGCGTTGGAATTTTGCTACTTGACGCCATCGCATCAATTTAGGTGGTGATTGTATCTAGTAGCAGGATGTATCACTGTATAGGAGCCATGGCTCCGTGCTTTTCTCATGCTATCTGAAGAGTTTTTAATTACCTCTATATGTCAAATATTTAACACTTTTTTGGAATAATAAAATACCCCTTTTTAATACAAAAAAAAATCCTTTTTTATTACATTGCCTTAAAAATCCCGTATCGAGGTATATATTTGCTTTTTTTGCCTAGACTACGCTTTGCCGGATTCTTCTGTAGTACCAGACTCAGCAGTACTACTTGGCTGCCCAGCCAATCTCTACCTTCATCTGCAGCGGTGAACTACAAACACCAGCCAACCTCTACCTTAGTCTGCAGCGGTGAACTACAAGGTCCAGCCAACATCCACCTTCATCTGCATCAGCGAACTACAAGTCCCAGCTGAGCTGCTCTGCTTAGACCTGCTCATGGTATGTGCTCTTGTTACTTGAACTCTTTGTATAATCAGCACACCTGAACTGTTACCTGTTATCTGCTCCTAGCCTCACAGAAGGGAGAAGCAGTGATGATCTCATCTGTCTGTCACTTCGTTTTCTTCTCCTATCAGCATGCGTTTTGCCGTTACATGAACCGATTTGCCCCTTATGCTGCTGCTAGATTTTGGTGCAATATTTACCTTCAATCCAGAGATACCCCCCCACAGTACTTTTTACTTCCTCTAGATATCCTCAGTCTGATGGCCAGCATCATCCAACTCACTTCCTCTGAGCCAAAGTCCTCCCGGACCAGCCCCCAACCTGTGACTGGACAGTGAAAGGAGAAGAAGCACAGTGATGAGCTCATCTCTCTGTCATATTGTTCTCTCCTCCTATTAGCATGCTTCTTGCCGGTACATGAACTGATTGGCTGAGATGGCGAGAGCGGTTCACCCTTGCAACTAAGCGTAGTCCGCCCCCTGGAGGTGGTACAGGGAGTGAATGGCTCAAAGAAGCACAGGCTACCCCAATGGACCTTTGGTGACTTGCGTGAAGGTCCTTGTAGAGAAGAGCCGCTGTGCAGAGACTGGTAAACAGGAGTACAAGCTGGAACAAATGATAGAAAGTCCAGAACCCGGCTGAGGGTCAAACACCAGGAACAGTAGTTTAAGCTGCAGGCTTGAAGGATGGTGTCTAGAAGACACGGGTAGTCCAGGTACAGGCAGCGGGTCAGGCAAGGAGACAGGAGATTTAAGAGTAACAGGCTGGGGGTCAAACACAGGAGACAGGTGGAAATCCGATTAAACAAGCCGAGGTCAGGTCCAGGAGAAGAGCAGAGGAATCCAATAGCAATCCGGGTCACAACAGGTAGTCAGGCACAAGTACAGGAAACAGGATCAAGTTACACAGGGAGCTGAGACAAACCAGCAATTTGTTTGATCATCTGAGCGCCTTTTATAGGCCGCCCAAAGGATCACGTTGAGTGTGCGCTAGTGCGCATGTGCGTAGCGCCAGACCGCGAATGCGCATGCGCCGGAAAGCCGTTCCGCCGTGCATGCGCGCAGGAACACGGCCGAAATGACAGGAAGGAATATTTTCTCCTGACACCCTCTCTCACTCTCCTTCTATCAGCATACTCCTTGTCAGCACATGAACTGATTGGCCCCTTGTGCTACCACTTCCTCTCGGGTCAAATTCGGGTACATGGGCCGCGGACTTTTGTTTCTGGGGGTCCATTTTCTGTTCTAACACCAAACGATGGCCCTCGTAGAAGCACCGCCTTAGATTTGCCATACAAGTTATTCGTAAAATGGGATTATTGATTCGGCTAATTGGCTGCCTAGTGTTAAAAGGGGTCACCGCCCTTTTCTGAGGGCATCTCAGAGCCGGGGAATTTGATGTAATTACACCCAGCTCTTAATTTTGCGGATTTTTATCCCCCCCCCCACCTATCTTAATGAGCCCCTTACTGATACCAATCCAAATATCCATCGCTCTTACCGTGAAAAAAATAATCGGCATCCTGTTGAGGATTTGCATTCGGAGAGATGAAAAAGGTGACGCGTATCAGCGGCAATTACGCTTGGGGGGAGATTTGTGATCAATTTGTGTGTTATAAATGGCAGTTAGATGACGGGAGAGCAGAGGAGATTGACCTTGAGCGTGCGGCGGTAGACCAGGGAGCGCGCTGTTATTAGGAATAACTGCGGAGGATACGCTCACTCCTCTCCATCAACTGCCCATCCCACTAATGATCTGTACCGGAGTGATGGAGATAAATCGTTTGATGCTTTTACTGGATTCGTCATTAAATCCCAGAAATAATAATGGAGGAGAATGTTGGCTAGTCAAGAGGTTGTGACTTAAAGGGGAACTCTGCTGTGCGTAAGCTGAGTTATTGTAGTACCATAACAGTCACTTAGTTTTAGTTTGCTGTTTCTTATTTTATTTTTCTCCATGTGCCTATTGGCAAATACTCTCTCTAGTGGCCATGTCTATATCCGAGAATGTGATAATGTATTGTGTTTTTTTTTTCTTTCATTTATTTATTTTAGTTATTGGGCAATATTTACTAAGCAATATTTTACTGCAACTGAGCATGTGGTAAAATAATCGCACAGCGTTTTGGAAAAAAAAAGGGTGTCATTCACAAAGAAACTCTTCCTCTTCACAAAAGGAAATAAATAAATGCGGTAATTAAGTCTGGTCCAAGCTTGAGATAACGATGCGATAACTATGGCAAGGGTCAGACCGCCTAGTGATTGGTTTATGAAAGCCTTATATGCAAGTTATTGGCCATAATAACGGTATGGGGGTCTGGGTACTGCCCTAGGGGACATGCATCAATGCAAAACAATGTTTGAAAAAAGATATTTTTTTCAGGTGTAGTGATTTACTGATGCTTAAAGTGCAACAATAAAAATGAAAAATTCCTTTAAATATAGTGCCGGGGGGGGGGGGGGGGGGGTCCCCTTAGTCTGCCTGTAAAGTGGCACATCTGTAGCATGTATAGAACCTGCTGCAGCAAAACTGACATTTCTAAAGGAAAAAAAAACGAGTCAAATCCCATTTAAATTGACTCGTGGTTTCAATTGCCAGAACCCGGCTATTGAAAACAATTAAAGAAAAAAAACGGCATACGCCCCCCCCCCCCCCCCACGAGTCCATACCAGGCCCTTCGTGTCTGGTATGGATTTTGGGAGGGACCCCACACCTTTTTTTGAAAAATTTGCCGTTCCCCTTAAAATTAATATCAGACCCGAAGGGCCTGGTATGGACTGAAACCGCAAGTCATTTTAAATGGGATTTAACTCTTTTTTTTTTTTTTTTTTTTTTCCTTAAGAGATTACATTTTTGCTGCAGCAGGTTCTATACATGTTTACAGACGGCTGTTCCTCTATAATTACTGCATTTATTTATTTCCTTTTGTGAATTGACTTGCCGACCGCCTTGCGCATATATACTGCGGCTCGGCTGCGCAAACGGATGCACCTGTACGTCAGTCCAAGCACGTGGAGCGCGCCCGCGGGTCTGGCAGACTCTATGTCCATTGGCCACCTGCGATCGCAGTACAGAGAGGCAGAATGGGGATCTGCCTATGTAAACAGTCCCTAAATCTATCCCCTATTTTGTAGACACTATGACTTTTGTGCAAACCAATCAATATACACTAATTGCGATTTTCTTTTTTTTTTTTTTTTTTTTACCAGAAGTGGTTAAGGCTCCATTCACATCTGCAAGTTCCACTAAAGCACGAAAAACCACCCATTTTTGCGCATGTTCACTTAACCACTTGCCGACAAGGCCTTTTCTGGCACTTTTTGTTTACAAGTTTACATCTGTATTTTTTGCTGGAAAACTACTTAGGACCCCCAAACATTATATATATATTTTTAGCAGAGACCCTAGAAAATAAAATGACAATCGTTGCAATTTTTTATGTCACGTATTTGCACAGCGGGTTTTCAACTGCAATTTTTTTTGGGAAAAAATACACTTTAACGAATTTTAATGCGAAAAAAAAAAAATAGAATACATTTTTTAAAAGATGATGTTACGCTAAGTAAATAGATACCTAACATGTCACACTTTAAAATTGCACACGTTTGTGGAACAGCGACAAATTACAATACTTAAAAATCTCCAACATTTTTTTACAGGTTACCAGTTTATATTTACAGAGAAGGTCTAGCACTAGAATTGCTGCTTTCGCTCTAATGTTTGCGGCAATACCTCACATGTGTGGTGCAAACACTGTTTATATATGTGTATGCTTGTTCGCTTTTGCACGAGGGATGGGGGCGCTTACATTTTTTTTTTGTTTGCTCTTATTTATTTTATTTTTTATTTTTACACTGTACCTTTATTTTTACTTTTTTTTTTTGATCACTTTTTATTCCTATTACAAGGAATGTAAAGACATTAATAGAAATTTTAGATGACAGGTCCTCTTTATGGAGAGATCTGCGGTCTATAAGACCCCAAATCCCTCCTCTACCCTTTTAAAAGCAAAAAAAAAAAATTGATCTTTTGCTTTAAAAAAAAAATAAAAAAATAGTTTATTCCACCTTAGACCAGAAGTGACGTCATGATGTTGCTCTGGTCCTCCAAGACCATAAAGGCGATCTGGTCTCTGGGAACCTCTATGGCCAGTCACGTGACCCATTGGATCATTTCTTGGGCGTGCCGGTAAAAACGGTAAGCCCAAGCAAGAACGGCAAGTGGCGGGAGAGGGGAGGGGGAGACGTCCCCTTCTGCTGCTTTTGGAAGCAAACCGGCGGCTAATTAGCCCCTCGGACAGCTTAAATATATTCAGTGTTGGTGGTCTTTCAAAGTCCCATCCAGGGGATATTTTTTCTTGGTCTGTCTAATTAGGGATGGGACCACCACACTTTTCCTGACATGGTGGAAGCCTCTCTTTTTTCTTCATGAGAAAGCCAATCGCCGGCTGAAAAAAAAATATATGATAAAAAAAAATATATAATAATAATATTGAGGTTGTGGCTGATATCTTCATCCATAACCCCGGTAAACCACTTGCAATCTGCAACGTATATAAATACTTATTGCGGTTGTGTGTAAAACCATTCATCCCATTTGCAATGCCACTGACAATTATCGGCATCGCCAGCACAATGCACACTTTTGCGCACGTTTGCGGATTACGCAGATTTGAATGGAGCCTTAAATAAATAAAAAACTATTTGGTAGCGCCAGCCGTTCCGCGTCTCTTGTTTTTTTTTCTGATTAATCTACCAACTACAAGCCGGCAGTTAAAGTCACACAGAAGGACATCTGCCGCCTCCGCTAAGCGTCTGAAGTTTTTTTCAGGAAGAAAATGTAAATGGAAGAGTTTCCAGCGAATCCGAACGACTTTCAGAAAGTCTTTTTGGGCAGCTAGCGCGGCATAAATACGACCATTTACTACGCCGGGTCCGGACCTCGCTGAAAGAGATACATTTGTATCCAGGCCGTCACCATCCATCGCAGACAAAAAAAAAGAGATAGTATCTTTTTGTGCGGAGCGTTGAGGGTGGGTGGGAGGGGAGGGGTACAAGAACGCATTAAGGAATAAAGATTCTGCATGAAAGATGCCGAGCGGCGTGTCAGAATATATAGAGGGCCACTGACTGAGAAATCCATTTTCTCCTTGGATGATTTTCGCTTGGAACACATTGCGGCTCGGAAGGTGTAGGGTACCAATCACAAACGGCGCCAGGATTGATTATCGACGATCGTAATGCTGCTTATAAATACAGCTGCGCCTGATGAATGGCGGAGTACTGGCTACATCTAGTCAATCCGTGATTAAGTGTTCTGAGATACAGGACCGCCGCTCGCATACTCTCCCTGTGAATTAACAAAATGTGTTTCCCCCACTAACCTCAGTGATTGAATGAAACATTTGCTGCAAGATTTTAATTTGAAGCTCCTGACATGGCGGGGCCGGGGGTCAGGAGCGGTGTGTCCACTGCTGTGTTATTTATGTACCAGTAATTTTTTATTTATTATAATATTCATAAAATGTATTATTTTTTTTTTTTATGTACCAATCAGCAATTTTTTATTATTTTTATTACTAATAATTATAAAAAATTGCTGATTTGGTACATAAATAATAAAAATAATATAAATACAAAAGTTAGTGATTAGTATAATAATAATAATACTAATAATCAGGGCCGCTCCTAGACGGGGTGCACGGGGTGCAGTGCACCCAGGCACCAGAGAGGTGGGGGCGCTGAAGCGCCAGAGTGCCAGAGTGCTCCCTTCCCTCCTCCTCTTGATTGTGTCCGGCGGCGGCTCTCCGCCGGTGTTCCAAGAAGAAAGGCGCCACTGTTTGCTGCTCAAGCCCCTCCTCCTGTCCGAGAAAGAGAGCAGCTGCCAGCCGGAGATGACAGTGATGTCGCGTGGGGGGGGAGCGGTCCGTGCCTGACACATTCTCCTCTCTGTGTCTCCCACTCCTGCCTGCTTTGATCTGCTCTGCTCTCCACCCGGGCGGCGCAGCTGGCTGCACACTGTCCTCTCCTCTCCAGCTGCCGCCCGGGTGTATTTATGTACCCTAATGGAGGGGGGGGTCTGTACTGTACTAATGGAGGGGGGCTGTACTAATGGAGGGGGGCTGTACTAATGGAGGGGGGCTGTACTAATGGGGGGGCTGTACTAATGGGGGGGCTGTACTAATAGAAGGGGGCTGTACTAATAGAGGGGGGCTGTACTAATAATGGGGGGGGGCTGTACTAATGGAGGGGGGGCTGTACTAATGGAGAGGGGGTCTGTACTAATGGGGTCTGTACTAATGGAGGGGGGTCTGTACTAATGGGAGGGTCTGTACTAATGGGGGGGTTCTGTACTAATGGAGGGGGGTCTGTCCTGGGGGGTCTGTACTAATGGAGGGGGGGTCTGTACTAATGGAGAGGGGGTCTGTACTAATGGGGTCTGTACTAATGGAGGGGGGTCTGTACTAATGGGGGGGTCTGTACTAATGGAGGGGGGTCTGTCCTGGGGGTCTGTACTAATGGGGGTCTGTACTAATGGAGGTGGGGTTTGTACTAATGGAGAGGGGGTCTGTACTAATGGGGTCTGTACTAATGAAGGGGGGTCTGTACTAATCGGGGGGTCTGTACTGGGGGGTCTGTACTAATGGAGAGGGGGTCTGTCCTGGGGGGTCTGTACTAATGGAGGGGGGTCTGTCCTGGGGGGTCTGTACTAATGGAGGGGGGTCTGTACTAATGGAGGGGGGTTTGTACTAATGGAGGGGGGGTCTGTCCTAGGGGGTCTGTATTAATGGAGGGGGTCTGTACTAATGGAGGGGGGTCTGTCCTGGGAGGTCTGTACTAATAGAGGGGGGTCTGTACTAATGGAGAGGGGGTCTGTACTAATGGGGCCTGTACTAATGGAGGGGGGGTCTGTACTAATGGGGGTCTGTACTAATGGAGGGGGGTCTAACCTGGGGGTTTGTATTAATGGGGGGGTCTGTACTAATGGAGGTGGGGTCTGTACTAATGGAGAGGGGGTCTGTACTAATGGAGGGGGGGTCTGTACTAATGGGGGGTCTGTACTGGGGGTCTGTACTAATGGAGGTGGGTCTGTACTAATGGAGAGGGGGTCTGTCCTGGGGGGTCTGTACTAATGGAGGGGGGGTCTGTCCTGGGGGGTCTGTACTAATGGAGGGGGGTCTGTACTAATGGGGGGTCTGTCCTGTGGGGTCTGTACTAATGGAGGGGTGGTTTGTCCTGTGGGGTCTGTACTAATGGAGAGGGAGATCTGTCCTGGGGGGGTCTGTACTAATAGAGGGGGGGTTACCTGGGGGGATCTGTACTAGTAACAGGGGCGTTGCTAGGTGGCAAAAAGACCAGGGGCTTCAGCCCGAAGTCCGATGTTGGCACCGATGGGGGGGGGGGTCGAGAGCGGTCATGGCACGGGGTTTTTTGGCTGAGCGCTGGGGTTGTGTGGCGGGGGGTAAGCTTACTTGCTGGCTGCTGCCTGGGGCTTAGCAGTGCCCATCAATTTTGACTAATCTCTAATCTCAGCTACACTGACCTGACATACATACATACATACACCCACCTGCCATACACTGACCTGACATACATACACTGACCTGACATACATACATACATACACCTACCTGCCATACACTGACCTGACATACATACATACATACACCTACCTGACATACACTGACCTGACATACATACACCTACCTAACATACACTGACCTGACATACATACATGCACCTACCTAACATACACTGACCTGACATACATACATACATACACCTACCTGCCATACACTGACCTGACATACATACACTGACCTGACATACATACATACATACACCTACCTGCCATACACTGACCTGACATACATACACTGACCTGACATACATACACTGACCTGACATACATACATACATACACCTACCTGACATACACTGACCTGACATACATACACCTACCTAACATACACTGACCTGACATACATACATACACCTACCTAACATACACTGACCTGACATACATACATACACCTACCTAACATACACTGACCTGACATACATACATACACCTACCTAACATACACTGACCTGACATACATACATCTACCTAACATACACTGACCTGACATACATACATACATACATACACCTACCTACCATACACTGACCTGACATACATACATACATACATACACCTACCTGACATACACTGACCTGACATACATACACCTACCTAACATACACTGACCTGACATACATACACCTACCTAACATACACTGACCTGACATACATACATACACCTACCTAACATACACTGACCTGACATACATACATACACCTACCTAACATACACTGACCTGACATACATACATACACCTACCTAACATACACTGACCTGACATACATACATACACCTAACATACACTGACCTGACATACATACATACATACATACACCTACCTAACATACACTGACCTGACATACATACATACATACACCTACCTAACATACACTGACCTGACATACATACACTGACCTGACATACATACATACATACACCTACCTGCCATACACTGACCTGACATACATACACTGACATACACTGACCTGACATGCATACACCTACCTAACATACACTGACCTGACATACATACATACACCTACCTAACATACACTGACCTGACATACATACATACACCTAACATACACTGACCTACCTAACATACACTGACCTGACATACACTGACCTACCTAACATACCGTGACATACATACACTGACCTCACCTACCTGACCAGGAGACAGACTTCATGTGTCCAGGTGTCCTGCAGTTCAGTTCAGCTGTAGTGTGCGGTGTGCAGCCCACGCATCATGTGGCACAGCAGGCAGCCAGAGGAGAGGAGAGGAGCCTGCTTGTACTTCATCGCCTGGACCTTGGAGCTCCACTGCTTTGTCCTGCACGTAGATATACAAAGTAGAGCCTGCCTCCCAGTCCCAGCACGGCCAGCAGGCACAAGGCGGTATGGAGAAGACTCTTCTGCCTCCTGCTGCACACTCCGGTGCCCATGATAAAGACACACCGAGATCCGGAGCTCTTCACTCTGCCATCCGCCCCCAGCACAGCTCCTCTTCAGGTTATCCTCATCCCCGCCGGCGCCTCCTCTACAATAATCGGTGCAGTCACTGGCACATCTCGCCAGATCGCTCCTCCGCTGCCCTGATCTATCTGAGCGGGAAGCGGGGATCTCAGTGATGTGGCGCGGCGGATTGTAATTCCCGCCTTCTGGAGCGTGCAGCGTCTATGATGGACGTCACACGTCCCGCGGTCCCAGCATTGGACCAGTGGGATGTCCATCATAGCTCCAGAAGGCGGGACCTGTATCTCATTCGGCCGCACTCGGTGGATCAGATCGGTCCCCGCTCGTCAGCGGCCGGTGGCACTCGGGGCTAACAATTAAACGGTGCCTTCTTGACACTCGGGGCTTTTCGGGGACCAATTCGGGGCTTCAGCCCCCCCTAGCCACCCCCTCCCGACGCCCCTGACTAGTAAGGTCTGTACTGAGGGAGGGGTTTATACTTAGTGCGGGTTCTGCACTGACGGAGGGGGGTCTGTACTGAGGGGCGACTATAGTAATCATCAACTTTTTAAATAATTTTATATTTATATTATTCATGTAACAATCAGAAATGTATTTTTAATATTATTTATTATATATTATGATGATAATTATTATAGTACTAATCACCAACGTGTTTATTTATATTATATGTATTATTTATTATATCTTAGTTATTATCCTTATTATTTATGTACTAATCAGCATTTTTTTTATATTATTTATGACATATTATTGTCTTTGGAATTTTCTGTCGTCTCGCTCTGCAAAGACAAATGAAGATCAGGAGTAAAAAGGTTACAATGTATGTTAAAGTGGAACTTCAGCACCTATTTTATTTTTGAACTTTTTGCACAGCACTAGGCACTTTAATCTTGATTAGTAGAGTGTAGGTCCTCGGACTTGCCCTGAAAGTCTTGGAGAGGAGAACAGGTGGCCTTATGGTCCAGTTCTCCCCTTCCCATGGGGTCTCCCTTGGTGGGAACCGCAACTAGTACTTGGTTGGACCTTACCTTGGAAGGTCCCTTGAAGAATGATTTCCGTCTGTTTTCGGCTTGATGGACCAGTCCTGGTCCGGAGTCTTCCGCCCGGGGGATGAGGGCGATGGTCCTTATTCTTCGGGGGAGGACCATGTGCACACCCTGTGCAACTTTTGTGTGCTCACTTTTTTATTGCACCCAGTGTTTAGTTGCGAGAGTGCGCAATGCACTGTGGAGCAAAAACAGAGTCCTGGAACAGGCGTGTCCAGCACCCAGGGAAAGGCTGAAGAACTGCTCATACATGCCATAGAATGGGCCTACTGCCCTGCACCCATTACTTGCTCCCTTCCTGCAGCTGCTCGTGGTCAAATTGGGGTGTGCACTGCTTAGCCAATCACTTGCTCTCTAGCAGCTAGAAGGTTTTTTGCGTTTTGTTAGTGCCAAACATGGGCAGGAGGGGTGGAGAGCGGGCATAGTAGAGAATGAGTTTTCTGAACGCGCATTTGTTCAAATTTGTTGCGTGTTTTTGCGCTACATGCATGTGTCTTATGGGAACGTTTGACCATTCTTCCAGAAGAGCATTTGTGAGGTCAGGCACTGATGTTGGATGAGAAGGCCTGGCTCGCAGTCTCCGCTCTATTATTTCATCCCAAAGGTGTTCTATCAGGTTGAGGTCAGGACTCTGTGTAGGCCAGTCAAGTTCCTCCACCCCAAACTCCCTCCTCCATGTCTTTATGTACCTTGCTTTGTGCACTGGTGCGCAGTCATGGTGGAACAGGAAGAGGCCATCCCCAAACTGTTAATATTAATATATATAATAATATTATTTTTACACATTATTTTTTTATATTTATTAGATGGCCATTTGCAGGTTTTTCTTAGCACCAGACTATAGTGCTAAAAAAAAACTGCAAATGGCCATCTAATAAGTAACAAAAAATATTGTGTAAAAATAATAAACAAATATATATATTTATAATTCTTAAAAAAAATAAATAAATATATATATATATATATATATATATATATATATATATATATATATATATATATATATATATATATATATATATATATATATATAATTTTTTTTAAATAATTATAAATATATATATTTATTTATTATTTTTACACAATATTTTTTGTTACATATTTATATTTAAAAGTTTTTTTTTACATGCTTTAGGTGAGCACTGCATTCTTTTAAGAAATAAAAAAAATTGCAACACCCACCATTTTATTCTATAGGGCCTCTGCAAAAAAAAAGGGGGGGGGTAAGGATACGAACCATTGTCAGGTTTTTATTGCTACCCAGAGAATTTTCCTCACTATCTGCCTCGGTGACAACAGGCAGGAAGTGAAGGAAAATCTGCAATGGGGACACAGACTGGCTTTTGACTGAAAAAAGGAGGCGCTTTCATGAAAAATGGCACCTTTGGAATCTTTCCATGACAGCTCCACTTTAATAATTACAGCTTTCCAGGTCTCTCTGCGCGAAGACGGATCGGCCTATCAGCTCGCTCATTACCGAACGCTGATGAACATAGCGCGGCTGTCACTGAATCGTGTACAGCGATGGAGATTAATTAGCAGATCTGCATAATCGGGGGAAAATATTAAAAAATGTGTTTAATTGAAACAACTGTCAATTAAACATTAAGCACTAATACGAAAAATGCCAAAAGCAAATTTGTTAATTGAAGGTCTTTGCGTGCAGCGATTGTTTTATCAACACACGATATGGAAAGTAGATCGCTCGGTCACGTGCAAAATCCGGCATATGGCATCCACTTCCATAGCGACACAGAGAAGTCTTAAAGGGCCAGAAAGCTTAAAGAGGTCCTGTCATGACTGGGCTGGGTGGTTAGTCTTTAATGATTAAACCTGTGTAGATTTACATTTGAAATCTTTATACACTCACCACTTTATTAGGTACACCTGTTTATTTGCTTGGTAACACAAACTGCTAATGAGCCAATCACATGGCAGCAACTCAATGCATTTGGGCATCTAGATGTGGTGAAGACGACTCGCTGAAGTTCAAACTGAGCATCAGAATAGAGAAGAAAGGGGATTGAAGTGACTTTGAACGTGGCATGGTTGTTGGTACCAGACGGGCTGGTCTGAGTATTTCTGGGATTTTCACACACAACCATCTCTCGGGTTTACAGAGAATGGTGGGAAAAAGAGAAAATATCCAGTGAGCGGCAGTTGTGTGGAGGAAAATGCCTTGCTGATGTCAGAGGTCAGAGGAGAATGGGCAGACTGGTTCCAGATGATAGAAAGACAACAGTAACTCAAATAACCTCTCGTTACACCCAAGGTATACAGAATACCATCTCTGAACTCACAACACATCCAACTTTGAAGCAGATGGGCTACAGCAGCAGAAGACCACACCGGGTGCCACTCCTGTCAGCTAAGAACAGTAAACTGAGGCTACAATTGGCACAGGATCACCAAAATTGGGCAACAGAAGATTGGAAAAAAGTTGCCTGGTCTGATGAGTCTGGATTTCAGCTGCGACATTCAGATGGTGAGGTCAGAATTTGGCGCATGGATCCATCCTGCCTTGTATTACCGGTTCAAGCTGGTGGTGGGGGTGTAATGGTGGGGGGGATATTTTCTTGGCATACTTTGGGCCCCTTAGTACCAATTGATCATGGTTTATTGTTGTTGACCATGTCCATCCCTTTATGACTACAGTGTCCCCATCTTCTGATGGCTCCTTCCAGCAGGATAATGCACCATGTCACAAAGCTCCAATCATCTCACCACTGGACAATGAGGTCCCTGTACTCCAATGGCCTCCACACTCACCACATCTCATCCAATACAGCACCTTTGGGATGTGGTGGAACAGGAGATGGCCTCATGGATGTGCAGCCGACAAATCTGCAGCAACTGCGTGATGTTATCATGTCACTATGGAGCAAAATCTCTGAGGAACATTTCCAACACCTTGTTGTATCTATGCCACCAAGAATGAAGGCAAAAGGGGGTCCAATCCGCTACTAGCAAGGTGTACCCTAATAAAGTGACCGGTGAGTGTATGTGTCTCCTTGTTTAGCTTTACATACAGAATGATAAAGCTGACTCTTCAGCTTGAATGCATATTGAACCAGAAGAAGCCATGTTACCATGTAACTCTACCATCTGCTGCCTGCCCTGACCTTTGCTATGTTACTGGATATCTCCAATGTAAAATGCATATAAAAGCAAAGGAGAAGGCCTTCAAAAAATACAAGGTTGAGGGATCATCATCAGCATTCAGACTTTACAAAGAATGCAACAAGAAATGTAAGTGTGCAATTAGGACGGCTAAGATAGAACATGACATACATAGCGGAGGAGAGCAAAAAAAATCCCAAGAAATTATTTAAGTATGTAAACAGTAAAAAGGGAGGACAGACCATATTGGCCCCATAAAGAATGAGGAAGGACATCTGGTTACAAAGGATGGGGAGATGGTGAAGGTATTGAATTTATTCTTCTCCTCAGTCTTCACGAGTGAATCGGGGGGCTTCAGTAACCAAAACTGCAGTGTTTATCCTCATGACACAACACAGGAAGCACCTACATGGTTAACAGAGGACAGAATTAAAATTAGATTTGAGAAACTTAACATTAATAAATCACCGAGACCAGATGGCTTGCATCCGAGGGTACTTAGGGAACTCAGTCAGGTGATTGCCAGACCGTTGTTCCTAATTTTTACTGACAGTCTTCTGACTGGAATGGTACCAGCTGATTGGAGAAAAGCCAATGTAGCACCAATATTTAAAAAGGGCCCAAAATACATCCCTGGGAATTACAGACCAGTTAGCCTAACATCAATAGTATGCAAGCTCCTGGAGGGGATGATAAGGGACTATATAAAAGATTTTAGTAATGAGAACGGTATCATTAGCAGTAATCAGCATGGATTCATAAAGAATCGTTCTTGCCAAACCAATCTACTAACCTTCTATGAGGAGGTGAGTTGCCATCTAGATAAAGGAAGGCCTGTAGATGTGGTGTATCTGGTTTTTGCAAAAGCATTTGACACAGTTCCCCATAAATGTTTACTGTACAAAATAAGGTCTGTTGGCATGGACCATAGGGTGAGTACATGGATTGAAAACTGGCTACAAGGGCGAGTTCAGAGGGTGGTGATAAATGGGGAGTTCTCAGAATAGTCAGGGGTGGGTAGTGGGGTTCCCCAGGGTTCTGTGCTGGGACCAATCCTATTTATTTTGTTCATAAACGACCTGGAGGATGGGATAAACAGTTCAATCTCTATATTTGCAGACGATACTAAGCTAAGCAGGGCAATAACTTCTCTGCAGGATGTGGAAACCTTGCAAAAAGATCTGAACAAATTAATGGGGTGGGCGACTACATGGCAAATGAGGTTCAATGTAGAAAAATGTAAAATAATGCATTTGGGTGGCAAAAATCTGAATGCAATCTATAGACTGGGGGGAGAACCTCTGGGGGAATCTAGGATGGAAAAGGACCTGGGGGTCCTAGTAGATGATAGGCTCAGCAATGGCATGCAATGCCAAGCTGCTGCTAACAAAGCAAACAGAATATTGGCATTAAAAAGGGGATCAACTCCAGAGATAAAACGATAATTCTCCTGCTCTACAAGACTCTGGTCCGGCCGCACCTGGAGTATGGCGTTCTGGGCACCAGTCCTCAGGAAGGATGTACTGGAAATGGAGCGAGTACAAAGAAGGGCAACAAAGCTAATAAAGGGTCTGGAGGATATTAGTTATGAGGAAAGGTTGCGAGCACTGAACTTATTCTCTCTGGAGAAGAGACGCTTGAGAGGGGATATGATTTCAATATACAAACACCGTACTGGTGACCCCACAATAGAAATAAAACTTTTTCGCAGAAGGGAGTTTAACAAGACTCGTGGCCACTCATTAAAATTAGAAGAAAAGAGGTTTAACCTTAAACTGCGTAGCGGGTTCTTTACTGTAAGAGCGGCAAGGATGTGGAATTCCCTTCCACAGGCGGTGGTCTCAGCGGGGAGCATCGATAGCTTCAAGAAACTATTAGATAAGCACCTGAATGACCGCAACATACAGAGATATACAATGTAATACTGACATATAATCACACACATAGGTTGGGCTTGATGGACTTTTTTCGACCTCATCTACTATGTAACTATGTAACTTTTTTATTATTATTTTATCTATATATAATTCTACCAACACTTTTTTCTTTTGACTATAACAATGCGCTTTAAACCTTTTCTGGCACAGGTGTTCAGGTTTTAGCGCCTGACCTCATTTCTCGGTAGTGAGCTCGCTTTGATTAGCCGTTCATGCATCGCCCTTCGCTTCACATGTAAATGGAATCCCGGGGCGTACTGCGCTCTCCCCGGTGTCAGATCCTCAGGAAAGGGCTTCTTAAATTAGTGATATATAGAAGTGAACTTTCATGGCGACTTTCCTCCCTTCTCTCTCTCTCTCTCTCTGCCCGAGCAAATTTATTACCATTGCAGATTTGCAGAGCAAGATTGAAACATTTCCGATTAAAAAACCTCCTCCCGGAGATTCTGGATCATTTAAAGGTTACGCGGCACCTGCGCCTAATGCGTGTAATGGAGACGCCGACACCGCCAAGCGGGATTGTTCATTTATTAAGTGGTGGCGCCGGGTTAAGATGGTGCACTGCGGTGCTGTCATAAGGTTTGTATTGTCACCTCTATTGACACGCCATGAATATTAATCGCCGTACAGCGGCATTCTGGGAAGAGCGGCTTGATTTACTGTCATTAGCGATCATGTAAAGCTTCAAAGAAGATTTTTGCAAATTCAGGCTTTCAGGAGACTGAGACGTCTCTCTGACGCGGCTATGGAGGGGCCCGCGTCAGTATCTGCCCTCTCCTGGTCTGAAATGCACAAAAAGCCAAGTTTTTATAACAAGTTCGCCAAAGTAAATGTAAAACCTAAAACTGCGTGCTGAGAAAAATACAATCCTGGTTTTCACCTTTTTTTTATTTTTGCAGACCCCCGGCAGCCTCTTTGCAGCCACCTCCTTTCTACATCCAGTGATGGCCACATGGCATTTCTCAGCGTGGGATTCCTGATGGTGACAACCGTGGGCCATGTCTGTTAGACATGTGCAGAACGAAAAAATTTGTTCACTTAAATGTCTTTAATTCGTTTTCGGAACGAAGAACTTGTAATAGAAATAAGGGACAACAGGTCCTCTTTATGGAAAAATCTGGGGTCTGTAAGACCTCAAATCTCTCCTTTACCTTTAAAAGCAAAAAAAAAAAACCCAAAAAAGTTTCCTATAAAAAAAAAGGTTTACGCCTCTCTGATCCTCCAATATCATAGAGGTGATCAGAGATGATCTGGTCTCTGTTCACCTCTATGGCCAGCCGCAAAAAAGGCCAGATCATTTCTCGGCACATGGCAGAGAGGGTGGGACAATTCGAAGACCTACCTATCCCTTTCTCGAATTGACTTGTGCCTGTGTACGCTGTTGACCTCCCCAATCATCCAGGACCTCCAGTATTTGATCAGGAGTATCTCAGACCACTCCCCTATACTAGTACGCTTAAATTCCAAGCCTGCCGAGACCTTACCCAGAGCCCCATGGAAGCTCAATGGTTTTTGGCTGAACCTGTTCACCTCACATGACAAAATTACTGCCGAGCTCCCTGATTATTGGAGGAGGCATGTGGACCACCCGAATCCCAGTGGAGCCTGGGATGCCTTCAAAGCATTTCTGAAAGGCATCTTTGTGGCAGAGGTAAATGCAATTAAGAAAAATCCCAATGCTCAGAGGGACCAGGCTGCTCGGCTGGTGAGAAGGCTGGAGGCGGAGTACATAGCTGATTCAACAGAGGTTACCAGGGAGGCTTTGATGGCAGCTCAGGACATGGTAAGCCGTATAGATATGTCTACAGCAGACAGGACATTTTTTAACAAATTGGCCTTTTGCGAGGAAGGTGAGCAAACAGGGAGGCTGTTAGCAAAAATAGTTAAATCGAACCAAACTTCCCCATCCATAGGGGCCCTGCGCACCGGAGAGGGCAAGTTGGTGAATACGCCGACCACTATTATGCTGGAGCTGGTGAGATATTTTTCAAATCTTTACAGCTCCAAACAGGCCTATTCACGAGGGGAACTGCAGGACTTTTTGCATAGGATTGAACTACCTCGCTTAACCGAAACTCAGAGCCAAAGGTTAGATGCACCTATCACCATAGAAGAAATTCAGATAGCGGTTAATTCCTTACCCAACTCAAAGGCTCCCCCCAGGGATGATGGCATCCCAATCGAGGCATATAAACAATATGGTGATACCATACTACCACACTTGCTCAAAACATTGAATGCAGCTAGTAGACATATGAAATTCGTTTCATTCCGAAATTCGATTTTTAACGAATTTCAACAAATTCGTTAATTAGGAAATATCCGAATTAACGAGAACCCGTTTAACAAATTTTTCCGAATATTCGTAAATTTGAATATTCGAAAATTTGTACATTCGTAAATCCGTACATTCGTAAAATTCTTAAATTCGTACATCCATAAATTCGTAAATACTTAAATTCGTAAATTTTTAAATTTGTACATTCGTAAATTCGTACATTCGTAAATTTGTAAATTCGGAAATCTAAAATAATAATTACCTAATAATAACTAACTATTAAATTATAGGTATTCTAATTTCCTTTTAAATTTGACTGTTAGTGAACGTAACAAATACAAATTTATCCCAAGTTCCGAATTATCCGAAATAACGAATGCCGTAGCTAAACGAATGGAACATAATGAATTAATAATAATAAATAATAAAAACTTTTTATTATTTATTATGAATTTGTTCCATTCCATTTGTTTAGATGCGGCATTCGTTATTTCGGATAATTCATAACTTCGGATAAATTTGTATTCGTTACGTTCACTAACAGCCAAATTTGAAAGGAAATTACAATACCTATAATTTAATAATTTAAGTTACTATTTCAGATTTTTGAACTTTTGAATTTTTGAATTCTCGCATTTTGAATTTCCAATTTCCAATTTCCAATTTTCCAAATTTCTGAATTTTCTAATTTACAAATTTACGAATATACAAATTTTCTAATTTACGAATGTATGAATTTATGAATTTACGAATGTACGAATTTAAGAATTGCGATCATAACAAATGACCGGAAAAACGAAAAAAAAAAAAAAAAAACGAATAAAACGAAAATGAACAAATTTTTTGGCAGTGCACATGTCTAGCAGCTAGAGACAGACAGGGCCTTCCAGACTCGATGATGCAGGCACATATACTCTTATTGCTTAAACCAGAGAAGGACCCCCTAGACCCGGGCTGTTATAGACCGATTTCGTTATTACAAAGGGACATAAAAATTCTGGCTAAGGTATTAGCGTTGAGGCTAAATGCGGCGATACCATCTATCATCCATCCTGACCAGTTTGGTTTCATACCAGAGCGCTCCACAGTCATTAATTCCAGATGCCTATTTGTTAATATACAATTTTGGGCCGATAATATGGGAGGTAGGGCACACTGGCGTTAGATGACAGTGTCGATGGCAGTATCTATGGGCTACTATGCTTAAACACTTAACCACCTCAATACAGTGCATTTTCACCCCCTTCCTGCCCAGGCCATTTTTCAGCTTTCAGCGCTGTCACATTTTGAATGACAATTGCACGGTCATACAACACTGTACTCAGATGAAATTGTTATAATTTTTTTCCCCACAAATAGAGCTTTCTTTTGGTAGTATTTGATCGCCACTGCGGTTTTTATTTTTTGCACTATAAACAAAAGAAGAGTGACAAGTTTAAAAAAAAAAACACATTTTTTACTTTTTGCTACA
Source organism: Lithobates septentrionalis (assembly GCA_037952835.1). Lineage (NCBI taxonomy): Eukaryota > Metazoa > Chordata > Amphibia > Anura > Ranidae > Lithobates > Lithobates septentrionalis. Next base: position 157,417 of record JBBDGP010004798.1, on the reverse strand, counting down.
ATAAATATCCAATTTTTTTTTTTTTTAAACTAATTTTTTTTTCAGTTTAGGCCGATATATATTCTTCTACATATTTTTGGTAAAAAAAAAAATCACAATAAGCAATCAATATTGATTGGTTTGCGCAAATGTTATTGCATCTACAAAATAGGGGATAGATTTATAGCATTTTTATTTTTTACTTTTTTTTACTAGTAATGGTGGCGATCTGCGATTTTTATTGTGACTGCGATATTGTGACGGACATATCGGACACTTTTGACAAATTTTTGGGACCATTCACATTTATACAGCGATCCGTGCTATAAAAATGCACTGATTACTGTATAAATGTGACTAGCAGGGAAGAGGTTAACACTAGGGGGTTATCGAGGGGTTAATTATGTTTCTAGGGAGTGATTCTAACTGTAGGGGGTGGGGACTTACAAGGGGAGGAGACCGATCGGTGTTCCTCTGTACTGGGAACACACCATCGGTCTCCTCTCACCTGACAGGACGTGGATCTGTGTGTTTACACACACAGATCTACGGTCCTGCTGTGTTACCAAGCAATCGTGGGTGCCCGGCGGACATCGCGGCCCCGGGGCACGCGCATCGGGTGCAGTGGCGTCACTAAGGTTGGTGTCACCTGGTGCGGAAAAACATGATGTCGCCCCCTCCCCCCATGTTTTACTGCATCGGAGTAGCTTTCTTCTCCAGCCTGCCACAGTTCTCTGTCCTGCTGCTGTGGAGTGATAGTATGAGCAGAACAGAGCAGTACACTTGGAAGGCTAGCACATCAGGCTCTTCTGTCCAGCCTGCCACAGTGCACTTGATGGTGTCACCCAAGGCTCAACCATGCCACCACAGGGGAAGCACACTGCATAAAAGGGTAGGCGCGGCCAAATTGCATGCTACATACAGGGTTCAGGACTCAGATGTGCGCTACGTGCAGAGTGCAGGACTCAGGTGTGCACTACATGCAGGTTGCAGGACTCTGGAGTGTGCTGTGTACAGGGGGCAGGACTCAGGATTGCGTGCTACGTACAGGGTGCAGGACTCGGGATTGAGCTACGTACAGGGTGCAGGACTCAGGGTTGTGCTATGTACAGGGTGCAGGACTCAGGATTGCACTAGGTACAGGGTGCAGGACTCAGGAGAGATGGGGCGGGCGGTATCTGCAGCGCTACTCATCTGACGCATCGTGACCCGGAGCGGCTTTGTGTGCTGTGTGTGGGGGTTAATATGACACCGAGCATCTGGCAGTCATAGGCGCACCTGCGGGGCTCGAATTTTTTTTTTAATTGTGAAAGATAATGTTACACCGAGTAAAATTGATACCCAACATGTCACGCTTCAAAAAACAAAGTTTTACCCTTAAAAATCTCCATAGTTGACGTTTAAAAAATTCTACAGGTTGCATGTTTTGAGTTACAGAGGAGGTCTGGGGCTGGAATTATTGCTCTCGCTCTACCGATCGCGGTGATACCTCACATGTGTGGTTTGAACACTGTTTTCATATGCGGGCGCTACTCACGCATGCGTTCACTTTTGCACGCGAGCTCGTTGGAATGGGGCGCGTTTAAATTTTTTTTTTGTTTGTTTACATTTTTACACAGTTTTTTTAAAAAAAAATTGTGTCACTTTTATTCCTATTACAATGAATGTACACATCCCCTGTAATATTATTATACAGGATTTATATAGCGCCTACAGTTTGCACAGCGCTTTACAACATGAGGGCAGACAGTACACTTACAATACAAATCAATACAGGAGGGATCAGAGGGCCCTGATCATTAGAGCTTACAATCTAGAAGGGAATAGAAAAAAGCATGACAGGACCTCTTAAATATGAGATCTGGGGTCAAAAAGACCTCAGATCTCATATTTACATTAAAATGCAATGAAAAATAAGAAACAAGAAATGTTGTCATTTAAAAAAATGAAAAAAATGGCCTTTTAAGAGCTTTGGGCGGAAGTGACGTTTTGATGTCGCTTCCGCCCTGCAATGATATGGAGACGGGTGGGGGCCATCTTCCCCTCACTCATCTCCATGTCAGGCCACGAGAAGGATGTGATTGCCGACGGCACCGGAGAGTGGCGGGAGAGCGGCCTCTCCCGCCGCCAATAAAAGTGATCTCATGGTGAATCCGCCGCAGAGACCACTTTTATCTTAAACCAGACTGCTCACTGAAGAAGAGGATACCGGGGTTATGGCAGCTAGCTGCTGCCATAACGACGATATCCTCCTTCAAAGTACGACGTATAATGACGGTGGGCGGTCCGGAAGTGGTTAAGTTCGGATTTGGACCCCTATTTCTGTCGTGGGTGCAGCTACTTTATTCCTCTCTGAAAGCGGTGATTAGAGAAGCAGGTCACACATCATCCACCTTCCCTTTGCATAGAGAAACCCGACAGGGATGCCCTCTGTCCCCTCTCCTATTCGCCATAGCCATGGAACCACTAGCAGCTTTGATCCGATCTAATCCCTTAATAACTGGGTTTAAATATGGCCAAATCCACGAAAAGATAATGCTCTATGCAGACGACACTATGTTATTATTGGGCGATACGGAGGGCTCCCTGAAGGAAGCCATGACGATCATTAAAAAATTTGGAGAGTTTTCGGGCCTAGTAATCAATTGGACCAAATCCTCGATCATGCTGTTGGACTCTACCCCTGGCAGTCAGGGAACCACACTCCATGACATCCCGGTTACACCTCAATTTAAATACCTGGGAGTATATGTTACCCAGCAGCCGCGAGATTATGTCTCCCTTAATATCTGACCATTACTAAGCCGTATTAAGGACAAAGTATGGTCTAAATTAAAAATATCATTGGTAGGCAGAGTAAACCTAACTAAAATGATCTTCATGCCACAACTCCTGTATGTGATACACAATACACCAATGGTAGTTACACTTAGGGCATCATCAATTCCATGTTCCGCTCATTTCTATGGCTTGATAGACCCCCGAGGATTAAATTGGAACAACTCCTAAAACCCAAGGAGGCAGGGGGGCTAGCCCTACCCAACCCTTGGCTATATTACATAGCAGCCCAGCTCCAACACATTGCCTGTGTTATCCCCAAGGTGACTATCAGGGAGGGGTACAGAGGAGACCCAACCATGGCTCTTCTTACACAGGTCACAGGAACATGCAACATAGCCACGGGTCTGGAAGCACTGGCTTTTACCAAATCTAATAAACTTTTCCCCACATATGTCTTAATGCAAAAGGTATGGAACAAAGTTAGACAGCTACAGGAGGTCACTGGTTTCACTGGCTACATTCCAATTCAGGACAACCAATACTATAAGGAACTACACTCCCTAACATGTGCCACAAGATGGAAATCTTACGATATTACGCACTTGGTACATATCTTTACTGACGGTAAAATTGACTCCTTTCCAGAACTACAGGCTAAATTTGGGCTGACCCAATCCATGTATTTTCCTTACATGCAACTACGTCATGTGGTGAGAACACAGGCACGCGGAGCACCTTGGATACAATCTCCGACCCCTGTCTTCCACTACAAGGCGGGAGTGTCCCACTTTAAGGGTTTTACATCCAGATCTTATTCCATGCTTATGTCCATACTTCAAAACAATTTCCCAACTAAAGTAATAACCCGCTGGGAGGGGAATGTGGGTACGTTTGAAGAAGACCAATGGGAGGAGGTACTACGCACCGTACAACAGTGCTCTCTTAACATAGTGCAACGTCTGTCCCAGCTCTTTATTGTCCTGTGGGTACTCTTTAAACATACCAGACTATACAAGATGGGCATACAAGAGGATGCATACTGCCCCCGGTGCTCTAGAGATCACGGAGATCTTATCCACTTACTATGGCGTTGCCCAAAACTACATCTTTATTGGAAGGGAGTTGTTGCGAACATTAATCAGATATTTCAAGTCAACATTCCACTAGACCCAAAACAGTGCATTCTAGGCATACTAGATGACCTCCCAATTGAAGACAATTCTAAGCAAGCTGTGACGGGAGGGCCAGTGGAACAAAGAATCCCTTGAAAAGGTTGGGAAACCCATGTTTCAGCTCCCCATGCACCTCTTATGTCTAAGTCACCCTGTGCCATCCTGGCACAGGGTGACTGAGAAAATATATCTTGGATTACTTAAAATGGGACAGTAATATTTATCCACAATATCTCCCAGGATATATGTAAAGACTATTCTTGGTTTGTTTGATTCTGAACTCAACAAGTTAGTTGAGAGAGCTGATCACATTGGCCTCTGTACAATGTAGGAGACAGGCCGACTCCTGCTGGAGCTCCCGCTATTGTGAGAAGGTGTCCTGTGTTTATACTTATGATAATGTATAATCTACTGTGTGAAGCTTGGTGACAAGTCTGACCTGTAGTGAAATCCTGATTAATCATAACAATGCTCAGGAGGGCACAGAGTCACATCAGCTGCTTTAAGGGATTAGTTAGTTAGCTCATGTTAATTCTGTTTTTGGTTACAGGTGTATTGTTAGAGTAATATGAGAAGGAGGGGGGCCTCCTCTTCTACTGTATATAAGACTTGTATTTTGGTTATAATAAACAGTCCATGTTCAGCAACTAAACAAGTATCGTCTTGTTTTGTGCTTGTGTGCGGTTTGAATATCTGATATCTATATTCAGACTGGGAGGAAGTGGTATATGACGAAAGCACTCAAGCGGAGTGTGGGACGTTTTGTTACACAGGCCATCACGAGGGCTCTTTTCCAAGCCCGCAAACTAATCCTCAGAGGCTGGAAGGCGACCAAATGGGTGCTACATTGAGACTAGAAAAATACATTTTCCAGCACTGGGCCATCCGGGAAAGTTTGACTTGGTGCGGTCCCCTTGGATGAATATGCCTGGCCTGACCCCAGTTGATCTTATTCTGGACAGAATTCTCCTTTAACCGCCACTGCAGAGATATGTGGGGGGGGGCAACTGAGTTATGGTCAGACTACATGTGAAATATATTTTGAGACTAGAGTGACGGAGGAGATCTGAGATAAACTGAATGATGCAATGTGAGGAGATGGCGATTCTGTATAAAAGTACGTAGACTTACTTTGACTGCAACCTAAAATGTTTGTATACTTCCTATGTATACTTGTACCAATAAAACCCTTTTTGATTAAAAAAAAAAAAATGCTTACCGAAGTATCCTTGTAAATTGTTTAGGACGGGGTGGTCACCATGTCCTCATCAGTCAAACTAGGGAACTTTAAAAAGGTAATAACAAACACTTGTGAAGGGGAAGCCAATTATGGCTATTCCCACATAGAGTCCACTTTCAGTATATGAGGCCTATAAAGCTCCAACAGTCTTAAGGCAGGGGGGATGGGACACTGCAACGAAAGCAGAGAGGGACCAATTCTAGCTAGAGCGGGCCCCTCAAGTGTGCAGTCAGGCCGCAACAAGTGCGATCGCACATACGACGCTGGGTGGCCGCTCAGCCAGGAAATGACAACCAAAAAACGAACAGTCAGCGCAAAAACCCTCAAATAAAGCAAAGCTGCTGAACACTAAAGGCAAATATATAAATCCTTTCTCGTGATACAATACAAAAAATAGTGCAGCGCTATAAATCTCAATCAATATTTAGATGTCCATAAATAGAAAAACAATATGTATCAACGGTGGTGCAGAGTGCTTCATGCAAATCCACAGTGCTCTTAAATCCGTGCTCCCCCTCTTGTCAGTCAAACCGCTCACCTTGTTAAAGGGACCCCTGAACTAACAGGAAGGTCTCATAAGCGTTCACCACTCAATTAGTGGTCAGGGTGATATCTTGGCTGGAAAGCAGGAAACCTCTTCCTTAATAGGGATCAACACTTTTCTTCCCAATATGCATGGAATAAACAAAGAAAATACATAGTGCTCTCTGTATAACTTAAAAAAACGGTTCCTTTATTAAAAGACAGGTACTCACATAAATAGCACTATGGCCAGTGCTAGGCTTAAGGGCGCATATTAATTACAGATGACAATATAAGATAAGGCGGCTGCAGCGGCGTCTAAACCGGGATAAAACCAATCCGCACGCGTATCGTCCGATAGGACTTCCTCAGCGGTCTATAGATCCCTTAGGTCTAGTCTGTTTTATATATAAAAGCCCCCTTATTCAATCATCTGTTGCTAATTGCTCCTGAGTGGCGCCCGTCCAATCAGAACGCCCCACTCGGGAATAGGAAGTGTAAGAAGTTCAAGTGTTGATACTAGTTGCCATAGTGATCGGCGTCATGATGACACGACGCCAGATCACATGACTAACTGCTCTGTACTGCTCCTCCCTCCTGAATATACAGGAAGGAGATCCTGCTGTTCCTATTGGCTGATTATCGGGGAAGGGGCGTGTTTTAGTGAGAATCATGACACGATCGCGTCATCACAATGACGCGGCGTCCGGTCATGTGACTGTCCACGACAATAGACACCTCCTTCCAGGAACAGGAACGTACCAAAATGCAAATACGTGATACAGATGAGTTCAGGGGGTGTGTTCTTATAGATCACTTCTTCCTCCCAGTGTGCCATGAATAGGTTGGCAACACTGGGAGCAAAGCGAGCCCCCATTGCCACTCCCCTTGTTTGGAGAAAAAACCGTCTATTGTACCAAAAATAGTTTTTGGCTAAACAAAATCTCAAACAATCCAAGATAAAAATTTTTTGTCTTTTCGTCAGATCTGCTGAACCAAATGCCCACTGTACTGAGGTTAACGCATCTTCGTGGCTAATGATCGTGTATAAGGAACTGACGTCCGCTGTAATTAGTACACATGAAGATGTAAGTGGGAGAGACTCTAAGATATGGATAATATGTTTAGTGTCTTTTACAAAAGAGCGGGTTTTCATGACCATAGGCTGAAGGAAATAGTCTATATACTGACCCAGTCTGGAAGTGACTGAGTCAATCCCATTGACTATGGGACGACCAGGGGGGTGGGTACTGTTTTTATGAATTTTAGGCAGAAAATAAATGATAGGGGTACGGCAGAAAAAAGGATCCAAATACGAAGCTTCTTTTAAGCTAAGGACACCAATGTGTTTTCCTCTTGCTATAAGATAGTGTAACTCCTCTTTGTATTGGAGCATCGGGTCCTTAGTAAGTATTATGATCAGCCAACATATTTTCCATTTCATTATTGTAATATGTTTTACTTAAGACGACCAATAAAAGGCTAGCGTCCCATGGATACACAAAGAGTATAGATTCTGTGTTTATATTCCTTTTTAGTTGACGCCGCTTAGCAGTATCATACCTTCTCTGCTTACACTTTTTTAGCTGACGTGTGATCAGCAGTATCATGTGACATAGTTTCACCCTATCATAGCTCACTTGGTTTCTATTTCTACCTAAGGAAGGAGGTACCCACTGACGCAGGTGATCACATGACCGGAAGCCGCGTCATTGTGATGACGCGATCGCATCACGTATTTGCATTTTGGTACGTTCCTGTTCCTGGAAGGAGGTGTCTATTGTCGTGGACAGTCACATGACCGGACGCCGCGTCATTGTGATGACGCGATCGTGTCATGATTCTCACTAAAACACGCCCCTTCCCCGATAATCAGCCAATAGGAACAGCAGGATCTCCTTTCTGTATATTCAGGAGGGAGGAGCAGTACAGAGCAGTTAGTCATGTGATCTGGCGTCGTGTCATCATGACGCCGATCACTATGGCAACTAGTATCAACACTTGAACTTCTTACACTTCCTATTCCCGAGTGGGGCGTTCTGATTGGACGGGCGCCACTCGGGAGCAATTAGCAACAGATGATTGAATAAGTGGGCTTTTATATATAAAACAGACTAGATCTAAGGGATCTATAGACCACTGAGGAAGTCCTATCGGACGATACGCGTGCGGATTGGTTTTATCCCGGTTTAGACGCCGCTGCAGTCGCCTTATCTTATGTTGTCATCTGTAATTAATATGCGCCCTTAAGCCTAGCACTGGCCATAGTGCTATTTATGTGAGTACCTGTCTTTTAATAAAGGAACCGTTTTTTAAAGTTATACAGAGAGCACTATGTATTTTCTTTGTTTATTCCATGCATATTGGGAAGAAAAGTGTTGATCCCTATTAAGGAAGAGGTTCCCTGCTTTCCAGCCAAGATATCACCCTGACCACTAATTGAGTGGTGAACGCTTATGAGACCTTCCTGTTAGTTCAGGGGTCCCTTTAACAAGGTTAGCGGTTTGACTGACAAGAGGGGGAGCACGGATTTAAGAGCACTGTGGATTTGCATGAAGCACTCTGCACCACCGTTGATACATATTGTTTTTCTATTTATGGACATCTAAATATTGATTGAGATTTATAGCGCTGCACTATTTTTTGTATTGTAGGAAATGACAACCAACACACGGCCACCCAGGCAGGTCACCAAAGACAGGGGAAAAAGACGAACTGACATGCACAATAATAAATGTGGAAATAAAGCAAATAATAACTATTGTGGAGAAGTCAGCCTGGGGCAGGGTTAAGAAGGGGTTAATTAAAGAGGGCAGGTACTTCCCCCTTCAGACCTGCCTTTTGCCAGCTGTGTTGAAAATGTCAGAGAGGAGAAGTGTGTTTGGAGAGAGGTGGCTGTTGAGCTATCAAAGCTGAGAGGAGCTTGAAGCTTGGAAGGACCCCTGTTACCTATGACTTGATCCTGCTGGGTGAGCTTGCCTGAACTGGGACTTCTATGTTGTGGCTGGGATGCTGAGCATTATTTAAAAAGACTGCCTTATACTGCTAAGAAGAGTTTTTGTGTTGAACTGCCTATAAAGACCAAGCTTGTCAATTTTCTGTTGCTTTTTGCTGAATAAAGCCTTTTAAGTTGACTGAACTGTCTGAGCCGGCTTGTCACCCCCTGATCCCTTACACTATACATAAATCAAGACGACAAATCATCCAGAATGCAAACATGGACAGCCCAAACGATAATCATTTAGGTCATTGTATATCATTCATTAAGACCAACCATGGTATAAAACAGCAATAGAAAGAGCCACATGAAATCAAACAATATATAGCACCATAGCTAAATCAATTGAAGTAGAATAGTAAAGTATCGAACCAGGCAGAACTTCAGCAATGCAGGTTTATTAACAGCTGATAACATACAGGTTTATGTTCAAAGTATTACAAGATACAGGTCTAATTTATACAGTTTCTTACAATGCAAGCATATTAGATATAGGTATTCTTATCCTCTAACCAAATTGAAACAGTTGTGAATTGTTCTCACCTTGAACCAGAATGGGTCTTTTCTGCCAATTCTTGGGAATCCGTCACCTGATAGGGACTAGTCGATCGGCCGGTGGTCTGGTCCCCTCACAGAGTTCCGGGTTCCAGCTCGACCAAGTTTGTGAGGGAAATTCACCTGAGACCACATTCTGGAACAAGTTAAGAAGTCTTCTCTGACTCGTACGAGGAGACAAGTTACGGAAAGATACTTGCCCATTGGTTCTGACCTCTATGACCCTTGCAATAGGGCAGCATACATAGAGTTCAGCCTTATGAGCTCCTATCTGACTTGTCAATTGTAGAGCTTGCGTTTATATGCCATTTTACAAGTCTTATCTTAACCATCTCTCTTACATATGATTGATCGCTAAGATCTATGTCAATGTGACTAACCATAAATCTGACACCTGTTCTACAACCAGATAAACTTAATTATTCCCCAAATTCCTATATGTTCATTAAAGTGATTTATAACTGGTTTTGTCCAATTAAAAACACCTGTGTAGAGACAGTCTGGCACCCAGCTGTGTTATCAAACTCTCCTCATCTTGATAAGATTTAACTAAGTTCAAGAATTAAAGATTTATGACTTTTGGGAAAATGAACTTTCAATAACCCCACCAGATGTTTTATATGTTTCACTATATGCATGTATTTTAACAGTTTTAATGAGGGCACAAGCAGACCTTCGTTTGACCCTGTTCAACTTAATTTAATGTGCTGTACATAACGTTAATTATTTCTAAACCACCTGTTTTCTTATCTTTATCTGTCTGATTTATATGCATTTCAAAGACTTGAGACAATTCTATATAACTTGAATCTATTCTAATGAACTTTCACCCAGTAGACTGTCTTAATACATTTTCGAGAACACCTGTGTACAAGTACTTGTCATAAAGAAAGCAGAGTTAATTTAAAGTTCAACACTTAAAAATGAAGACTTTCTAAATCTATGGAAAACACAGTATACATTATTAAAGATTAATAATTGTTGCTTTACTTATTGAATAATAATATTGATAAAACCACTACTATATAATAATATGAATAATAATAATAATAATTATCAATAAAATATATGCAAATCAATATGAATAATATGAAATACATTGGCTAATATGAGATTCTACAACACAATCCTAGGCATTATCATGTAGTATATCTCCAGAGCAACCTGCAAGCTTCAAACATAACAGGGAACTAAAGTATGACTTAATGAATTTTTTAAATATAGAAGGAAAATGAAGCAATTAGACTCTAAGTGGTCAAAAATAAATATAAATAAATATAAAAATAAACAAATGAATCAGGTTCTATCCGCTAGCTATAAGTTGTAAATATATATAGCACCTGGCCAATGGACTTTATAAAAGGGCTTGTATGACTGGGTTTCATTTATCCCTGGAGCATATCTAGCAGCCAGGCGCTCAATCCATAATGTCTCCTTTTGGAGAATAAATTGATGCCATTCTCCTCCTCCTCTTGGGCATTTGGGAACGATAGACATATGCCCTGCCAAGAAATTTGTTTGTTTTCGTTTCATTCGTTTATTTTTTTTTTTGTTTTTCGGGTCATTCGTTATGATTGCAATTCGTACATTCGTACATTCGTAAGTTCGTATATTTGTACATTCGTACATTCGTAAATTTGTACATTTGTAAATTTGAAATTTGAGAATCCAAAAACCCGAAAATTCGAAAATCTGAAATAGTAACTATTAAATTATAGGTTTTGTAATTTCCTTTCAAATTTGGCTGTTAGTGAACGTAACAAATACGAATTTATCTGAAGTTACCAATTATCCGAAATGCCGCATCTAAACAAATGGAAAGGAACAAATTAATAATAAATAATAATAATAAAAAGTTTTTATTATTATTATTGTTATTTATTATTATTATTAATTCATTACGTTCCATTCGTTTGGATACGGCATTCGTTATTTCAGATAATTCGTAACTTCGGATAAATTTGTATGTGTTACGCTCACTAACAGCCAAATTTGAAAGGAAATTACAATACCCATAATTTAATAGTTAGTAATAGTTAAGTTATTATTAGTCAATTATTTCAGATTTCTGAATTTCCGAATTAAAAAATTTCCGAAATCACTAATTTACTAATTTACTAATGTACGAATGTACGAATTTACGAATGTACAAATGTATGAATGAACGAATTTACGAATGAACGAATTTTCAAATATTCGAATTTACGAATATTCGGAAAAATTCGTCAAACGGGTTTTCGTTAATTCGGATATTTCCGAATTAACAAATTTGTCAAAATTTGTTGAAAAACTAATTCGGCACGAAACGAATTGCACATGTCTAGGGAACGACGGCCAGAGCAATAAACGAGACACAGAATGTGTCGAACTTCTGGTGTAAACCCAGATGTCGACCTACTGGGTTCAGCATTTTTCCGTTTGTCGAATAATAAACCTGATCGTTTATCCTTTGTCTGAATTCCCTGCCTGTCTTACCCACTTAGAAAGCTCCGCATTTGCAGAGCATCAAGTAGACCATGCCCTGTGTATCATGATTGACATGGAAATTTGGGACAAACATCTCCCCATTAGGGAGCAAGAACCTATTGCCTATACTAACCCAAGGGCAAAATGTGCACCTGCCAAATCTAAAAATGCCCCTGGGAGGTCTACGAACTTTGGAGTCAACAGAATAGTGGCTACAGACAAGTCTGTCACGGAGCGACGTGGCTCTTCTAAAGGTTATCTCAGGGAGTAGCCCCACATATTTCCTCAAAATTGGGTCCTCTTGTAACAGATGTCAATAGTTGGTCATAATATGTCTCAATTAGTGGTGTTGAGAAAAGAATCTCGAGATATACTTAACCGTAGGTTGACTATCAGGAATCCTTGCTCTGTGCAGCATTTCGTTGCGAGTCTGACGCATTGCTCTGTTGTATGCCTGACGGAGTAAAGTCTTACTGTAACCTCTTTCTAGGAGACGTAGACGTAGGGACTTGGCTTTTCTTTGAAAATCTATTAGGTGCGTACAGTTACGTCCTAATCGAATATACTGTGCATATGGAATGCTACGAATTCAGGCTGGTGGATGAGCACTCGATGCCTATAGAAGATTTGTTTTTCTGCTGCTTTCTTTTAAAACAAGTCAGTTGCCAAGCAATTGTCTTTATGCTTAAATATGATAAGGTCTAAAAATGTAATTTAAGAGGTATCACAACTGAAGGTGCATTTTAGATTAACCACTTCAGCCCCGGAAGGATTTACCCCCTTCCTGACCAAGCACCTTTTTTGCGATATGGCACTGCGTCGCTTTAACTGACAATTGCGCGGTCGTGCAATGCTGTACCCAAACAAAATTGACGTCCTTTTTTTCCCACAAATAGAGCTTTATTTTTGTGGTATTTGATCGCCTCTGCAGTTTTTTTTCATTTTTTGCGCTATAAACAAAAAAAGAGAGCGACAATTTTGAAAAAAAAAAAACAATATTTTTTACTTTTTGCTATGATAAACATCCCCAAAAAATATATAAAAAAACAAATTTCTTCCACAGCTTAGGCCGATATGTATGCTTTTACATATTTTTGGTAAAAAAAATAAATCGCAATAAGCAGATATTGCGCAAAAGTTATCACGTCTACAAAATAGAGATAGATTTATGGCATTTTTATTATTATTTTTTTTATTAGTAATGGCGGCGATGTGCAATTTTTATTGTGGCTGCGACATTGCGGCGGACAGATCGGACACTTTTGACACTATTTTGGGACCATTGGCATTTATACAGCGATCAGTACTATTAAAATGCACTGATTACTGTGTAAATGTCACTGGCAGGGAAGGGGTTAAACATTATGGGGCGATCAAGGGGTTAACTGTGTTCCCTCAGCATGTCCTAACTGTAGGGGGGATGGGTTCACTAGAACATGATAGAGATCACTGCTCCCGATCACTGGTAGCAGTAGATCCCTGTCATGTTGCTAGGCAGAACAGGTAAATGCCTTGCATCTCCCCCGTTCTGTCTCTCCGTGTCACGATCGCGGGCCACCGGCAGACATAGAGTCCGCGGGACCCACGGGCACGCTCCCATGGCGGGGCACGCCCACTAGCCGCGGATGACGCAGCGACGTACCGGTTTGTTGTTTTGCGCACCCGTGCCACTTTGCCGATGTATATCAGTATGAGCCGGTCGGCAAGTGGTTAAATGAGTTATGGTTCAGGGATTCGATGAAAGTCTCCTATGATGCCTTAGTATTGGTCCAGATAATAAAAACATCATCGATATAGCGCATCCAGCACAATATATCATTTGTAAAGGGAGATACTGTATCATTAGAGAAAATGTTGCGTTCCCACCGCCCCAGGTACAGGTTAGCGTAGGCCGGGGCACAACAAGTTCCCATAGCCACGCCCTGTACCTGGAGGTAGTGGGAATCCTTGAAACTGAAACAATTGTGGTTCAAGATGTATTGAAGAAGGTCTAATATAAACTCATTATATTTCCACTGGTGGTGATCCTCCTCATAGAGAAAGGTACGAATTGTCTCAACGCCCCGCTCGTGTGAGATGCTGGAGTTGATTGCCTCAACATCCAAAGTCATGAGCAGGGTGTCGGGAGGAACGACCAATCACTCAATCTGCTTGAGCAAATTTGGTGTACCTTTAGTGTAAGAAGGTAGCCGGATCACATGAGGCATTAAAACAGAATCTACTCGCATTTTCAGTCAGAGATCCGATACCCAAAATTATCGGTCTCCCAGGGGGCGACAACGGATCCTTATGCACTTTGGGTAGTGCATCCTGGGAGACCGAACATTCAGGTAATCGTATGTATCTTGATCAATTAATCCTTTTTGAAAGGCCTCATTGATAAGAGCTAATGCCGCGTACACACGACCAGTTTTGCCGTCGGAATAAACTCCGAAGGTTTCTCTGATGCAACTCCGACGGAATTCCATTCAAGCGGTCTTGCCTACACACGGTCAACCCAAAGTCCGACCAAAGTCCCACCGTCCAGAATGCGGTGACGTACAACACATACAATGGGGCTAGAAAAAGGACATTCAATAGCCTGTAGCCAAAAGCTTCCGTCTCGTACTTGTTTCAGAGCATGCGTCTTTTTTGGTCCGTCGGAACAGCATACAGACGAGAGGTTTTCCTGATAGGAATTGGTTCCGTCGGAAATATTTAGAACATGTTCCATTTCTAGTTCCATCAGAATTTTCGAAAACAAAAAGTCTGATGAGGCATACACACGATCGGAATAGACGATACAAAGACTTTTTCTGTCGGACATTCCGCTCGTGTGTACACGGCTTCAGTAGTCATTTTTGAACTGGGAGGTATACGACGATGGTATACGACGGTACCAATCCCAATTAGATAGTATTTTAAGACACATTTTCTCGTAGTTAGTTTTCATCATAAGAACAATATTTCCCCCCTTTTCCACCGGTTTTAATACCAGATCAGGGTGATTTTGTAGTTTAGATAACGCCTGTCGTTGTATTGCTGTAAGATTTTTCTTTAGGGACAATGACAAGACGCTTGATGTCACTAACTACACTACGCAGGAAGGCCCATATTTGGGGATTAATTGTGAGATCCAGAAACTTTCTAGATTGTGGGTTTACATTTTTTAACAGGTATTGAATTGAGTGCTTCTGGGGGAGAGCCAGCAACTGAAGCCTCAGTGCCATCGCTCTCATCCAGAAGCAACATTACATCAGGGCTCGAAAGTCCTCCATTTTAAAGTGCTTAATAATGTTAGAGATTTCACGTTCCTGTTTGGATCGCAGCCGATCCTGATCAAAGAGAAATTTAAATGTCAAATTCCTCAAAAACATGTGGATATCCTTGACAGCTTCATATTTATCCAAATCCTGCGAGGGACAAAAGCTGAGTCCATATCTCAGAACATGAATTTAATGTTCCGAGAGATGGTAAGGAGTAAGGTTTAGAATATCCATTCCTACGTTGGGGGCAGGTGTGGCGTGGAAATTGGAAAACTCTGAGTGGGAGTGGGCGGCTGATTAATGTGTAAGTCAAGCGTGCTCTGCTTCGTGAACATTTGTAACTGGGTCGTGGGTGTTAATTATGTGTAAAAGTTTGTGTATTTAAAATTTGTAGTGCTTGTATAGCTGTAGGATCCATGTATTTCGTTTGTGATAAATTACCCACACCACTAGTAGAGGGGGCACCCAAACGTGCATAATCAAAAGTCATATTGTCTATAGAAATGTGCAATTCATTTAGTTCCGAATTCGTTTTTTAACAAATTTTGACAAATTTGTTAATTTCCCAAATTCCGAATTTCTGAATTTTTCAATTTCCGAATTTCCGAAATTGGAAAATTCTAAATTTCGGAATTTCGGAAATTCGAAATTTCGGAAATTTGAAATTCGGAAATTGTAGATTTTGGAAATTGGAAAATTTCAGAAATTGGAAAGTTTCGGAAATTGGAAAATTTCGGAAATTGTAAATTTCGGAAATTTGAAATTCGGAAATTGTAAATTTTGGAAATTCAAAATTTCGGAAATTTGAAATTCAGAAATTTGAAATTCGGAAATTTGAAATTTGGAAATTCAAAAACTCAAAAATTTGGAAATTCGAAAAGTCAAAAATTATGAAATTTGAAAAGCCAAAAATAAGAATGAAAATCTGAACATTCAAAATAATAAAAATCTGAAAATTTGAAAACCCGAAAATCTGAAATAATAACTAATAATAAATATTAAATTATAGGTATTGGAATTTCCTTTCAAATTTGGCTGTTAGTGAACGTAACGAGTACGAATTTATCCGAAGTTACAAATTATCTGACATGACGAATGCTGTATCTAAACGAATGGAACATAAAAATCTAATAATAATAAATTGCGGACTCACCGGGATGCCGTTGTGTTGGATTTGTTGTTACAGGCTCATGCATTGTAACTGGTGTGGATACTCTGTGAATCTACCCCAGCTTCTGTTTGAATTTGAAGTTACTATACTTCTTCTGGTCATTATCAAACTGATGGGTTTGTCTCCAACTTCCCTCATGGAGTGAAGCTGGTCTAGGTACCAGCTCAATTGTTCGATACGATCAGTCATTATCAATCTTTTCAGGATTCCGGATATTTATTAGTATACCTTGTATTTGCTATATACCTAGGTTTATTTTATTTTTTATTTTATCAAGCCCCCTGCAGCCACACTATAGGCAGTGAAGGACGACCATTCTCCTCACATTGGATGTTGTCCATCTTGCCCTGCTGGGCTCCATGGAACTACAACCTACCTTATCCCCTGAGGAAGCCAATGTTTGGCGAAACTAGTAGGGATACTGTTAGGTACCTGGTAGGAGAGCCTGACTGTAGGAGAAGACCTCTCATACAACGCTGGTTCAGGAGCCACTGGAGTGGGGACAGTGGTCTCCTGAGCGCAGTGGGGTAGGAGTGCCTGTATAGTCTCTGATGTGGAGGCAGAGATCCCTCCTGGGATGGCCGGGCTGCAGGTGAGTGGAGACTGGAACAGCAGCAGACTTGACACCTTGGGTTGCAGGTGAGAGGAGACTGGAATGGCAGCAGACTTGACACACTGGATGGCTGGGTTGCAGGTGAGAGGAGACTGGAACGGCAGCAGACTTGACACACTGGAGGGAGAGATCACTGAAGCTGAAGCTGAAGGTGCAACAGCAAGTGAATGGCAGGCACAAGCAGAGTCAGACAGTCCGGGTCGGCAGGTAGCTGGCACAGGTAATAACAGCAGGCAAGGCAGAGTCGGTGAACAGGCAAAGGTCGGCAACGGTGGTAGATTCAGACAGAAGAGTAGTCAGACAGGCCGGATCGGGGTTGGAGCAGGTCGGATGGTCAAACAAGCCGGGTCAAATCAGGTAGCAGACAATCAGGATACGGGTTCAAACAGATTCACAGAGCTGAGACGAAGCAGCGATGTTCTCATGGAACAGGGGAACTTTTAAGTGCTAAATGGCGCCAAACCGGCGCTAGCGCGAACGCGCGCGTGCCCGTGCGCGCAAACGCGTGCACGCACCCGCGCCGCGCGCCCCAGCGCCGCGCGCCCCAGCGCCGCGCTGATGCACAGCAACAGCAGCAGCTTGATGCCGTGTCTGAACAGAAGCGCGCCGGCGCATAGGCGAATGCAAGTGCCCCGGTCTGGTGCTGGTAGATCCCTGACAGATACCTCAACTACTTCCATCTATTGGTTGTAATGATCTGCCTATGCTCCATTTTTGTACCCCTTATGAATTGTAATTTTAATCTATTGTAATAAACTTATCATTTTTATAATATTGTATTGTTTTATTTTTGGCACCGCAATAATCCCTTACACTCGGCCTTTCATTTTTGAACAATAATAAAAAAACCTTTTTTATTATTATTATTAATTTTTTCCGATCCATTTATTTAGATGCGGCATTCATTATTTCGAATAATTTGTAACTTCAGATAAATTTTGTATTCGTTACGTTCACAAACAGCCAAATTTGAAAGGAAATTACAATACCTATAATTTAAAAACTTAGTTATTATTAGTTAGTTATTATTTCACATTTTACTGGTTTTCTTAATTTTTTTCGGATTTAAAAATTTTCGGATTTTCACTTTTTTTTTTTTTTTTATAATTTTTTGAATTTGGAAATTTTGGAATTAGAATTTCGGAATTCGAAATTCGGAAATTCAGAATTCGAAAATTCGGGAATTTGGAATTCGAAAATTCAGAAATCGAAAATTCAGGAATTTGAAATTTGGAAATTCAGAATTCGAAAATTCAGAATTTGGAATTCGAAATCCAGAAATTCGAAATTCCGAATTTCCGAAAAAAGCAAAAAAAAAAAAAATGAATGAACCGAAAACGAACATTTTTTTTTGTCAGTGCACATGTCTAATTGTCTATATTGTCCGGTCGTTTTTTAAAATAGGGTGTATAGTACCCTCCACATGATCCCGACTCATTGTGCGGTAAGGTATTTCCTCCTCTCCTGTTTGGTGGCTGTGAAGAAAAAGTAGACAATGAAGAATCAGATTCTGTATCCTCATCTGTAACACCAGCTTCATTACCCCTACGCTGGGTTTTGCGGTTGTTTCTAGGGCCCCTCCCTTGAAAGGGATTAGGCAAATCCCTCAGAGAATGCTGTCCTGTCCTTGACCAGTTTATTCCGTTTTTTTAAAAATAATATCCTTGGTAATTTTGGTAATATAGTCCTTAACTGCTTGCCACCGTTTAATAAACTGGGCATGATCTTTCATATGTTCATTGGTGGATTGTCATAACAGTATATCCAGTCTATTAAGCTTGATCTGGTATTGGGTAATTAAGAGTTTCATAAGGTCTGAACTACATTGTGTTAATATTTTCTCCCAGATTAACTTAAATTCCGGAGTTACATTCTGGAAAGATGGATACAGTTGCATACGTAGGCCCAAGGGACTGATATTTTCCTTTACATATTGTTGCAAATAATCCACATGCCGGGACAGAAACTGCACTCCTCAAAATCTGGGATGACACCCTCGAAGCAGCAGATGAAGGGGAATTGTGTCTCCTAGTGCTGCTGGACCTCAGTGCAGCGTTCGACACAGTAGACCACAAAACCCTGCTCACTCGTCTCACAGAAGTAGCTGGAGTTGCAGACTCAGACTTACCCTGGTTCGCATCCTTCCTAGAGAACCGATCTCGGAAAGTCAAACTAGGAGCCTTCACTTCGGAAGCACGAAAAATTACATGCGGATTCCCTCAAGGATCACCCCTGTCGCCCGTGCTCTTTAACATCTATTTCCGCCCACTCCTCAAAATCGTCAGCAACCAGAACCTACTTTATCACTCCTACGCGGATGACATCCAACTCTACCTACGCATCACCAACAAAAAAAAGAACAACACCAGGCACTGGAAAACTGTCTCTCATTGATCGACAATTGGATCATGGAGAGCTCTCTTAAACTCAACGGATCCAAAACAGAACTCCTCTTCCTCCATGCAAATCGAAACAAAAAACCCTGGCACGATGTCCACACCACTCACCATCCTCGGCCAACCCATCACCAAAGCCAAAAGCCTCTGAGTCATCTTTGAACTTAAACATGATGATGGATGCACACATAGGATCAGTAGTCAGTGGATCCCACTACCTTCTTCGCCTATTGCGTAGACTCACCCCCTTCATCCCGGAAGGAGATACAGCAGCATAGTTGGAACAATCATCAATTCCTGACTCGACTACGCAAATTCCCTCTACCTAGGACTTCCCAAATACCAAATTTCACGTCTACAAATCGTCCAGGACACCACAGCCAAACTGGTAACTGGGAAAAAACCCTGGGAATCAATCACCCCGTCCCTGAGGACACTCTATTGGCTAGCCGTGAAGGACCGAGTTACATTTAAGACCCTCTGCCTCACTCACAAATGTACACAAGGAAAAGCCCCGCAATACCTCTGCGACAAAATAAAGCACTACACCCCAGGTCGCCCTCTCTGGTCAACTAACCAGAACCTCCTCCACATCCCCAAGACCCGTTATAAATTAAAAGGCAAACGAAAGTTCGCAGTCCAAGGACCACGGCTATGGAACGCTCTACCCACGGACATCCGCTTGGAAGAAAACCATCTGGCCTTCAGGAAGAAGCTCAAGACCCATCTCTTCTGAAGACTCAGACGGATACTGGTGGCAAAAGCGCCCTGAGGCGTTTTCGTTCGCATGTGTAGCGCTATACAAGTTATTCATTCATTCGTTCAATGTAAATTTGAATTCTTTTTAAGCAATCTCTTCATTTTAGTCATATACTGGTTAATCCCTATTTCTTGGCCTGTATTTGCATTGCAAGTAGTTTGAATTTCATTCATATAGCCAGTCCAAGCTGTACCTGTAAAGCCCATATCTTAATCGTCCCAATTGGAGATCCTAAAATACTGGACTATTTAATATCGATATAGAAAGTAATAAGTCGTATAAACCATCGCAAAAATGTGGGCGCTTCCATCCTATAAGAATGTATCTTGCCCCCTTCCCTCCTTCCTATGTTCATATGTAGGCACGCACTGCATGGTGCCATGAATATTAATGAACCCTGGGGTTCAGATCATATTTTTTTTTTCTTTTAAAGGTTTTTTTTTTTTTTTGCTACAATTATAGAAAAAGAAAAAAAAAAAGATAACATTAAATCTACATGAAATATATTGCTCCCTGACCCCATTAGTACAATCCTAAGAGCCGTATGGAGCTGCCAGCATTCTAACGCATACAATGAAATATATAGCTTGACGTTTAGAAAGTGCCGGAAATTATTTCTTTAGTATTTATAGAAAAGCACGTAATGATAAGTGTTGGAAAGCTGCTGCAGATACGACTCTTACCGGCCAAGATGGTGCTGAGCACATGGAGGTCTATTTATAAAAAAATAAAAAAAAAAGTCGCTGTTCATTCTTTGAAAAATTGAATTTTCTCAGGCTATATCCTCTGCAGATCGAATGTGTGATTGGGGGAAAATACAACATTATGGCCACTAGATGGAGCTGAAGAGCATATTTTCCATGATAGTGACATCCAGTGGCTATAATGCAGTATTAACCCCATTAAAACATTCTCGTCCTGAAGAGAATATAGCCTGAGAACATTAGCTTTTTTCCCTTTTCGCACAGAACAAATTTACATGAAGCTTCAATGGTTAAACAGCTATCATTTTTTTAATAAATACTGCCAGTTGCCAGCGTTATAACTCATACAATGAAATATATAGGAAAAAATGGGATGATTCGCGCTATATAAATAGTGAATGTGTGGCCAAAAGGTCACACCGACAGTGGATGCATAAACCAAAAGTGCAATAATATATCACAATCAGTGCAAACAAATATAAAAAATAAAGTCCAAGCAAAATAAATGTGTTAGAAGATCATTGTGAATGATAAAAAAGTGTCCATAAAAAAGCACCCAAAAAGAAAAAGAGTGAAATAGCATTCACGGGTCTTTACACCACATGGAGCCTCAGATGTGTGGGACCGCCACCAACAATAAGAGCCTGGCCGCTTACCAGAACCCCATGACCCCCCGTTACAGAGGGTCCAAAAGGGCTTATGAGATCCTAGTAGTCCGGATTTCCCAGGAGCGAAGATGGAAATGGAAACTGGAAAAGGGCATCAAATGCTGGGATGGAGATGGATGGGTCCACAGGAAGGGGGCTCAGCCCTCAGCAAAGTGATGTTATCATAGGAGAAAAGAAAGGGAGGGCTCCCATAGTGTAAATCAGATAACGATTTATTGTAGAAAAAAGTGTAAACACTCACATGTAAGTAAGACAATCAGCATCATCAACGGAAGAACAGACTGTGGCACCGGCCGGATGACCACAGATAGCTCGTCCTGTTAGATGTACAGCGACAGCGGGAGGTGGCGCGATATCATCGCTGGTAAGCGGCCAGGCTCTTATTGTTGGTGGCGGTCCCACACATCTGAGGCTCCATGTGGTGTAAAGACCCGTGAATGCTATTTCACTCTTTTTCTTTTTGGGTGCTTTTTTATGGACACTTTTTTATCATTCACAATGATCTTCTAACACATTTATTTTGCTTGGACTTTATTTTTTATATTTGTTTGCACTGATTGTGATATATTATTGCACTTTTGGTTTATGCATCTACTGTCGGTGTGATCTTTTGGCCACACATTCACTATTTATATAACGCGAATCATCCCATTTTTTCCTCGTTTATGTTATGTGTTTGTGTCACATTTTAGATATCGCTGCTTTGCTACCATATTTTAGACACTTTGAAGCGCAATTATTTTTTCTCCTTTTTTTTCTAATGAAATATATAGCTTGATGTTCAGAAAGTGCCTGGATTTATTTCTTTAGTGTTTCTAGAAAAGCGCGCTATGATGAGTGTTGGAAAACTGCTGCAGATACGACTCTGACCGGTCAAGATGGTGCTGGACAGATTGGGGTGGGCAGATTGGGGTGTACTTATTTAACCTGTTCATCCTTTGAAACTGTGCGAAAAAAATTGAATGCTCTCAGGCTATATCCTGTGCAGATCAAACGTGTGATTAGGGAAAGTACAACATTTTGGCCACTAGATGAAGCTGAAGAGCATATTTTCCATTCTAGCACCATCTAGTGGCCGTGACTGCTGCTCCTCTCTGCCAATCCCTTCACTGGCTTCCTCTACCCCATTGGATAAAATTCAAAATATTAACCACAACATACAAGGTCATCCACAACATCGCTCCCAGCTACATCACGGACCTCATCTGCAGCTATCACCCAAATTGTCCCCTCCGCTCATCCCAAGACCTCCTGCTCTCTAGCTCCCTTGTTACCTCCTCCCATGCTCACCTCCAGGACTTCTCCAGAGCCTCTCCCATCCTCTGGAACTTCCTACCCCGGTATTTCCGGTCAGCCCCTAACCTGTCCGCCTTTAGACGATCCCAGAAAACTCACTTTTTCAAGGAAGCTTACCCCACCTCCACCTAAGAACCGTATCCGAGTCACCTCCATCAGTTCATCCCCCACAGCTATTACCTTTTGTACCACCTCCTCCCTCCCTTTAGACTGTAAGCTCCATAAGCAGGGCCCTCCTATTCCTCCCCCCTGAAAGGTGCTAAATGTGACACCGGAGGGGGGAGGGTTCCGAAAAGCGGAAGTTCCATTTTTGTGTGGAACTCCGCTTTAATAATAATAATTATCTCCATTAAAACATTCTCGAACTGAATAGAATATACTGTAGCCTGAGAAAATATTTTTTTTCCATATTCACACAGAATAGATCTACATGCAGATTCACAAGTTGAACAGATATATATATATTGTAAATATAACCCCATGGCGGAGCCTTTCTTGTTTTATTGGAAACACAGAAAGAAAATTACATCATAACCATGTAGTTCCCCTAGGAAGAACAATGTATTATACCGGCATTAAAGCGGAGTTCCACCCATAAAAAGAACTTTACATTACTGTGCAGCAAACAACCTGACCAACGACATTTGGACACATTTTTTTTTCTTACTATTTCATACCTGTTGCTATGTGGTCCCTTCTAATCTTCCCCTTCCTCACCGCGGTGCCTGACGTCATTCCCTTTCGGCGCCTCTGCTCGCTACTGCTCCTGGGAGATGTGCGTCATCATTTCCCAGGAGTCAGTGGGCAGCGCCGAGGGCTAGAATCGCGGCATTTCAAAACCGTAACTGACGCGGGGAAAGGGGGATTATCTTCGTTGCCATCACAAAGGGGCGGGCACTTCCGACGCCCATTGTGATGGCAACCTGCGTAGAGCCCGCTACGTGCTTTTACTGCGCATGCGCGAGAACGGGCGGTGTATGCTGGGAATACAGCAGCGCCGTATCCCGGAAGAATATGCTTGTGGGCTTCGCCTGCCCACAAGTAAGATGGGAATGCCCGAGAAGGCTGAATCTAAGGTAATTTTTTAAAATAAAATAATAAGAAATGCAGCGCTAATGACAAGAGTAACAATTGTTTAATATACATTCTGCAATAGTAAGAGTTCGTTTAAAAAAAAATAAAAAAATAAAATATGTGGGTGGAACTCTGCTTTAAACACAAGCTACCACCTAGTGGCAGAACTTCTAAGTACAGTACAATATATGAGAAGTTTTTGTTGAGCGGGGGGTTAGCATGTTGTTATGCAGGCATAGGTGCAACAACCATTCTTATTAGGGATGAGCTTCGTGTTCGAGTCGAACCCATGTTCGACTCGAACATCGGCTGTTCGGTCGTTCGCCGAATTGCGAACGATATGGGCCGTTCGCGCCAAATTCGTGTGGCGCATCACGGCCCATAATTCACTGCGGCATCGCAGTGCATTGCTTGCTGATGATTGGCCAAGCATGCACTGCATGACCCGCATGCTTGGCCAATCACAGCGCCACCCGAACAGAGAGCCGTAATTGGCCAAAGCCAAGGAGGCTTTGGCCAATTATGGCTCAGGGGATTTAGTACACGCCCCACACTATATAAGGCCGCCTGCACGGCGGCCCTGTGCAGTGTGTTCCGGTGTGCTTAGAGAGAGAGAGAGACAGTGTCATTTCATTTGAGTTAGATAGATTAGGCAGGACAGTCAGTCAGTTAGCTGCACTTAAAGTGTATTGTGTATATATATGCATCCCAGGTGTTGCATATATATATATATACACTGTATTCAATTTAGCTAGATCCGTTCCTGTTATCTTCTAGACTATTTACATTTAGTGCAGTGCGTCCTGCTCACAGTGTTCAGCTAGATCCGTTCCTGTTATCTTCCTACTGACAGGCAGGCTTGTCTTGTTACAGTATATAATGCTACCTGAAGAAAATTACTGGTGTTCTTTTGATCCTATTAGTACCACGGTCAGGCAGCTAGACTATTTACAGTTAGTGCAGTGCGTCCTGCTCACAGTGTTCAGCTAAACCTACAAGTTAGTAGGGTGCGTCCACCTCACAGTGTTCAGCTAAAGCTACCTGTAGAAGGTTGGTGGTGTTCTCATACTACAGGCAGGCAGTTGATTTTGCTAGCTGCAGTATCAGTACATATATATATATATATATATATATATATATATATATATATATATATATATCCCAGCTTAGTGCAGCTACAGGCCATTAGTATGTCTGGAAGGCCAAGAAGGAGAGGCAGACAGTCACAAGCCAATAAGAGAGGGCAAGCAGGCTCTGTGTCTAGTGCTGGTCGTGGAGACAGTGCATCCTCATCAGCACGTGGCCATGGGACACGCTTGGCCTTTTTTTCGGCAGCTGGCCGTGTTGAGCCGCAACATGCGGAAGACTTGGTCGAGTGGATGACCAAGCCGTCCTCATCCTCCTCATCCTCTCTCACCCATGCCCAGGGTGCTTTGTCTGGCAAAGCATTGGCCTCTTCCCTCGGCTCAATGTCATCAGTGACTCCTTCCCTAGCTCCACCATGTCCTCCTGAGGAGTCCCTCGAACTGTTTGACCACAGTGTTGGGTACATGCTCCAGGAGCATTCCCAGCGTTTGGAAGGCTCTGATGATGATACTGAGCTTGATGAAGGCAGTAACATGAGCACGGACAGAGGGGGTGCCCAAGAAGGACAGCAATCTGGCAGTCATGCTCCCCCTGCTGCAGCATACTGCCAGGTTTGCTCCAGTGATGAGGAGGGAGGGGATGATGAGGTCACTGACTCAACGTGGGTGCCTGATAGGAGAGAGGAAGAGGAGGAGGAGGAGGCGGCACATCACCAAAAGGCAGGATGCCCTCCAGGGCCCATCCTAAGGGCAGCACATTGACTGCATCACACCCCAAAGCTCCACATGTGCAGGGCGCTGCAGTCTCTGCGCGTTATTTAAAAAGTTCTTTGGTGTGGGCCTTTTTTGAGACGAGTGCATCAGATCGCACCGCTGCTATTTGCAACATATGTCTCAAGCGTATCTCACGTGGCCAAAACATCTCCCGCTTGGGTACCACATGCTTGACCAGACATATGTTGACCTGCCATGCAGTTCGTTGGCAAGTGTATCTAAAAGACCCACACCAAAGAACAAAGAGGACCTCTCCTTGCTCCTCATCAGCTGAGATTTCCAACCCCACTAGACCTTCAGTCCTCTCTGAGACCTGCACTGAGAGGAATGAAGGTGTAGAATTAGGTGTGTCACAGCCAAGTACTTGTGGGCAATCTGCTTTTGGTACACCGACGTCAGATTGTACCAGGCAAATTTCCCTGCCCCAGCTGCTGCACCGCCGAAAGAAGTTTGCTCCCAGCCATCCACATGCCCAGCGGTTGAATGCTAGCTTGCCAAAATTGCTAGCACTTCAACTGCTGCCTTTTCAGTTGGTAGACTCTGCCCCCTTCCGTGAGTTTGTGGAATGTGCGGTTCCTCAGTGGCAGGTACCCAAACGCCACTTTTTCTCACGGAAGGCGATTCCGGCTCTCTACCGGCATGTGGAAGGCAATGCCCATGCCTCGCTGGACAGGGCGGTCAGCAGTAAGGTGCATATTACCGCTGACTCATGGTCCAGCAGGCATGGACAGGGACGTTACCTAAGTTTCACGGCGCATTGGGTGACTCTGCTGGCAGCTGGGAAGGATGCAGGACAAGGTGCAGTAGTGTTGGAGGTTGTTCCGCCACCACGCCTCCAAAATGCTAATGATTGTGACACACCTCTCTCCTCCACCCCCTCCTCTTCTTCTTCCTCCATGGCCTCTTCCTCGGAACCAGCGGTGCTTCGTAGTCGTTCAAGGGGCTACGCAAGTACGCAGGCCAAAAGATGCCATGCGGTGTTTGAGCTGGTGTGCTTGGGGGACAGGAGCCACACTGGGGTAGAGGTTCTGTCAGCTCTGCAGGGGCAGGTTCAGAGGTGGTTGACGCCACGCCAACTTAAGGCAGGAATGGTGGTTTGCGACAATGGCACCAACCTCCTCTCTGCCCTCCGACAGGGACAAATGACCCATGTGCCCTGTTTGGCTCACGTCCTTAACTTGGTGGTGCAGCGGTTCTTGGGCAGGTACCCGGGCTTACAGGATGTCCTGAGGCAGGCCAGGAAAGTCTGTGTGCATTTCCGCCGGTCATATAATGCCAGTGCTCGGCTGACGGACCTCCAAAAGGAGTTTACCTGCCCAAGAACCGCCTAATCTGTGACATGCCCACCAGGTGGAACTCAACGTTGGCCGTGCTGCAGCGGCTGCACACGCAGCAGAGAGCCATCAATGAGTACCTGTGCGACTATGGCACCAGGACAGGGTCAGGGGAGCTTGGTTTTTTTTCCCCACACCAGTGGGCCATGATCAGGGATGCATGCACTGTCCTGTCACCATTTGAGGAGGCCACGAGGATGGTGAGCAGTGACAGTGCATGCATCAGTGACACTGTCCCCCTTGTCCACCTGTTTGAGCACACGCTGCGTGGAATAATGGACAGGGCACTTGAGGCAGAACAGAGGCAGGAAGAGGAGGACTTCCTTAGCTCTCAAGGCCCCCTTTATCCAGACAGTGTTCCTGCGTGCCCGCCAATCACACAGGAAGAGGACGAGGAGGAGGAGGAGGAAGATTGTGTCAGTATGGAGGTGGAGCCTGGCACTCAGCATCAGCAGCAGTCTTTAAGGGATCAGTCCCAAGAAACACATGGACTTGTACGTGGCTGGGAGGAGGTGGCTGCGGACCATGTCGTCCTTAGTGACCCAGAGGACTCCGGACCGAATGCCTCAGCAAACCTACGCTGCATGGCCTCCCTGATCCTGCAAAGCCTGCGTAAGGATCCTCGTATTCGTGGTATCAAGGAGAAGGACCAATACTGGCTGGCAACCCTCCTTGATCCACGTTACAAGGGTAAGGTTGCGGACCTTATCTTGCCATCGCAGAGGGAGCAGAGGATGAAACATCTTCGGGAGGCCTTGCAGAAAGGTCTGTGCAGCGGGTTCCCAGAGACTGGGAGGTTACAAACTCCTGTTTCTGGACAACGTGTTGCTGAGGCTTCGGTCAGTCAAAGGAGCGGTGGAGAAGGTGGCCGTCTGACCGATGCGTTCAGACAATTTTTTGGTCCGCAGCCCCAAGGTATGATCGGTTCCAGCAACCATCGCCAGCGTCTGTTTTACATGGTGCAGGAATACCTAGGGGCAAGATCAGACTTGGACACCTTTCCCACCGAAAATCCTCTGGGTTACTGGGTCTTGAGGATGGATCACTGGCCAGAGCTTGCACAGTATGCAATTGAGCTACTGGCCTGTCCTGCATCCAGCGTTCTTTCGGAACGCACATTCAGTGCTGCTGGAGGCGTGGTAACCGATCACAGGGTGCGTCTGTCCACCGACTCGGTCGATCGACTGACCTTCATAAAAATGAATCAGTCTTGGATCACCACCAGCTACCAAGCACCTGATGCTGATGTAACCGAATATTTTTTTTTGAAATCTCAGATCCCTTCAAAGACTGCCTATGCTGATGCTGAGTGACTATCCCTGAGTAATTATCCTCTTCCTCCTCAATCATCACGCTGATAGCTTGTAAGAACATTTTTGGTTCTGCCTAAGGCACAATTTTTCAGCCCCTGTTTAACAGGGGCGTGTAATTACAATTTTTGATGTAATACTTTGCAGCAGGGCTCGTTCCTGCATTCCAACTAGAGTGTCTGTGAGGGGTTGCAGTGTTGTGGCACCAGTGCCTAAGGCCCAATTTTTCAGCTCCTGTTCAACAGGGGCATGTAATTACAATTCTTGATCTAATATTTCACAGCAGGGCCCTGTGAGGGCTTACAGTGTTGTGGCCACAGCAACACCTAAGGCCCAAATTTCTATATAGGGCAGGACCCTACTTTCAAACATCTAACTTACAAACGACTCCTACTTGCAAACGGAAGGAGACAACAGGAAGTGAGATGAAATCTACCCCTAGGAAGGGAAATTCTCTCCTGTAAGAGTTAATATGGGAAAAAAATTTCTCCTTTCCACTGATGCTTTCCAATCCTTGTTCCACAAAAAAACCCACATTTTCAAAAAACATTTTTCATTGGGACAAAAAGTGAGGTGAAATCTTCTGAAGAGGAGGAAAGACAGCAAAACAAATGTCACAGGGGTGGTAACCCTTCCCTATGTTTTCCAAAAAGCTTAAAAAAGATTTTTTGGCTGGAGCTAAACACGTTAAAAATGTACCCGTTCAAAATTACAAAGAGATTCTACTTAACAACAAACCTACAGTCCCTGTCTTGTTTGCACCGCCTGTATACTGCTGTTCAGAGTATATAGGGCCTGGTGGCCCCACACCTTTCCTTATTTTAATTTGGGTGCGGGGTTCCCCTTAATATCCATACAAGACCCAAAGGGCCTGGTAATGGACTGGGGGGTACCCATGCCGTTTGTCTCACTGATTTTCATCCATATTGCCATGACCCGACATTACATTAAACCCGCAAGCAGTTTTAAATGAGATTTTTTCCTTTAAAAATGACATTTGGTGCAGGGACTGTTCTAAACACGGGAAACACGCGTCACTTTACAGGCATACTATAGACACCCCCCAGGTACGATATTTAAAGGAATATTTCACTTTTTTTTTACTTTAAGCATCATTAAAATCACTGCTCCCGAAAAAACGGCCGTTTTTAAAAGTTTTTTTTGCATTGATACATGTCCCCTGGGGTAGGACCCGGGTCCCCAAACCCTTTTTAGGACAATACCATGCAAATTATCCTTTAAAATGAGCACTTTTGATTTCGAACGTCCGAGTCCCATAGACGTCAATGGGGTTCTAACGTTCGTGCGAACTTTCGGTCCGTTCGCAGGTTCTGGTGCGAACCGAACCGGGGGGTATTCGGCTCATCCCTAATTCTTATATATTATACTGTGATTAGGAGTTCTGCCACTAAGTGGTAGTGCTACATTTAAAGGGTAAGTTTACCTTTACAGAAAAATCTGTAAGGTGAACTTACACAGGACCCCCCCCCCCCCCCCGTCCCGCTGACCTGCAGTGTGGCAATCTCCCATTTTTAACCCCTGTATAGCCGCCTGACGACAGAAAATCTCACACCAAGGGGACCCACCGGTTGGATTTCTACATGCAGCCCATACACGCTGCAGACAAAGATGGCGCCAACCGGGGACATGGAGACCTGGCGCCACAGCCCAGCCTACTTCTGCTTCAGCTGAACTCCCCTCCTGTGATATGGAAGAACTGGAGGTACAACAATCAGCTCCAGCACCCTCCCCAGGGGACAGAGGTAAGTGGACAACAGACTCTCCGGATCTCTCTTCTACCAAACAGCCCTCTGTGAAAAAGCACAGCAGTGCTGGGACCTCTAGTTCCACACCAGAGCTCCAGCCTTCTCACTCTCTTGCTGCTTATCCCTCCACTGATAACCCAGCCTCAGAGCATGCTATCAAAGCCATGCTATTCTCTCTGCAGGCTGATTTTCAACTTGATCTGACAGTTTCCATTAACCATTTAAATGCCCAGATTGCTAACCTGGAGGAACGCATGGATCACGTTGAACAGCACCTTTACACTGCCACTAAAGCCCATAATGACATAGTGGATAACCAGGATGAGCAACGGAACCATCCACATGATGCACCTGAAAATTGCAGACCTAGAGGACTGCTCTAGGCGGAACAACATTACAATTAGGGGGGTACCTGAATCCCCTCCTCCCTCTGAAATTGTCTCTTATTTACATCAAATCTTCCACAAATTGATCCCTTCTCTCACGGCTAATGAATGATATGCTCATAGACCGGGCTCACAGAATCCACAAGAAGCAGCATCTTCCAGTCTCTACTCGAAGGGACATTTTGGCTCGAGTGCATTTTTTTCACACCATAGAAGATATTATATGCATGTAGCGAGAAACGTGTTTCCTCCCGGAGCCCTATACCAAAATCTTACTGTATAATGACCTCTCAGCGGCCACCTCACAGGTGCATAAAGCCTTTGCTCCAGTTACAGTAATTCTAAATGAGCATAAATTCACCTACAGATGGGGCTTTCCAACCAAATTACTGGTGACCTACGAGAACCAACAAGTACCTATACTGACCCTGAAAGATGGGCTCAAGCCGTTTCACAATTGGGGTGTCATCTCACACATGCCACCTACTACTCTGAAGACCAAACCTCCCCCCAAGGTCTCCAACCCATGGAAATCGCGGGTTGCACCTTATCTCCCAACTAGCTCCTGACATATATGCCCTCCGCAATGGAGATACTCACCTCAGGCTGATACCTTTTGCATTTACTCAGCAGTGGAAGAGTGACCCAATGTTAGTATCACCCTCATTGGTGTTGTGTGCTAAGCACCCCTTGCTAATCACATTTTCCCTATCCTACCGGGATACTTCTTTACATGAGTTCATATAGTTCTCAATTTTGCTAAGTCTTATAGTTCTACAGAGATATCTGTGACTTAGAGTTCTTAACATTAATTGTTCTTGTATTGTATATACATTGAATATCTTCTACCCTCTCACCCTCGGTAGCCCCTTTCGGGGTTACTCTCTCTTTAGTACCGTTATAGCATCAATACATTTTTTTTTCCTTTTCCTTGCACTCCCCCCCCCACTCTCCAAATGTCCCTCAAAATTGTTTTGTTAAATGCCAAAGGCCTCAACAGCCCTTTTATACAAGTGTAAGGAAACCAGTGGAAATCGCCTGGCGCGCAATGGCAAGCACGCTCACAGGCAACTACCTACACTCGTGCGCTACACTCGTGCGCGATTATGCAAATGCGCGTGCGCGCCGCACAGGGTGCATGCGCAGGAGCGTGTCCCTAGCGCCAATTGGCACCAGATGGCCTACTTAAAGGGGGCTCCAACCACTGATCTGTGCTATCTGGTTTTCAGCTGTGTTCCTGTTATCCTGAAACCTGTGTTTGTTCCGTCTGATTCCCATTGCTGTCCTTGGCTCCTGTTGACCCTGGTCTGGACTCTGCTATACCTGATCTCTGGTTCCTGATCCTGGCTTCCCTTCTGACTCATCTCTGCCTGATGTTCCGGTACCCTACTGCCCGCCTGCTAATGAACCCGGCTATCCCTGTGACCTTGCTCCGGTGCCCTGCTTGGCTCAGCACTACTATCCGAGTGACTACCACTACAGTCCTGCGACCAGCTGCGACTTCCTGCTCTGCAACTACAGTCCTGTGACCAGTTGAGACTTCCTGCTCTGCAACTACAGTCCTGCGACTAGCTGTGACTTCCTGCTACAGGTTTCCGGGTCTTCATCTGCAGGCACTCGTATGCCTCCTGTCCCTCGGCTCCTTCTGTTTCATTCTCAGCGGGACCTGGGCTGGAGATACAAGAGAGGCCGACCTCGTCATTTCAGTCTCCCTTCAGGTACGTGACAACAAGAGGGGTAATAATTGCGGTTCGCTCCTCAATATCTTTTGTCCTAACCCAAGTAGAACAAGATACTGCAGGCAAATACATAATACTATCGGCCTCATTCAATAATCACCCTCTCATAATTATGAATATATATGCCCCCAATAACCATCAGAAATTGTTTTACAAGTCCATCTTACAAAAATTACAACACTACCCTAGAGATCAATCATCATATGTGGGGATTTCAACGAGGTTATAGACCCCCAGATCGACTCCTCTGGTACTAAACGCAGAAGATCTACTGCCCTCTCTTCTCTAATGTCCCTTGAGGATCTCTATAACCCCTGGAGATGTCATCACGGTACTGAAAGAGACTACTCTTTTTTTTTTTTCTCACACACCCAGAAAACCTACTCAAACATAGACCTGTTCCTGAATGCCAAGGTCCTTTTGCAAAAAATAACGGCCTCCACGATTGGCACTATCATGTGGTCTGACCACACACCTATCTCTATATCCATAACTCTTTCCCTCAACATCCCCTGTCACACTATGTGGTGCTTGAATG
Source organism: Lithobates septentrionalis (assembly GCA_037952835.1). NCBI lineage: Eukaryota > Metazoa > Chordata > Amphibia > Anura > Ranidae > Lithobates > Lithobates septentrionalis. The sequence goes on along the minus strand of JBBDGP010004798.1, from coordinate 124,845 downwards.
CCTCAATATTCTCGCAGTAACGGGTGAGATCCAAGATTTTCTCATCTAATGCTGGCTCTGTCTCTAGTCCAGTGATTCTCTGGAATGCCCACAAGGCTGTCATCAGGGGACTATTTCTCAAATTGGGTGCCCAGGAAAAAAAAAAAAAGCTTCCCTTGCCATCAACACGTTCCTTGAACGCATCAGGACTCTCAAATCCCCAAATAAACAAAGCCCGACACAAACCACCATTACCGAACTTCATACACTCCGAAATCAGCTCAGCTCCTATCTGCAGAGAGGTCATAATTTCTATCTCCGCCGCCTTCGCTTAACCTGGTACTCTCAAGGTAACAAGACAGGAAAAACCCTAGCCCAACAATACAAGCCTAGAGCCGCTCAGTCTAAAATCCCTTACCTATTAGATGGGCAAGGTCGCAAACTTATAAATCCCAAAGATATTGCAGGCTGTTTTAGCTCTTTTTATTCTTTTGTATTCTACAATTTATGACTCTCTATAATACTTAAAAGGAGGAAGCAGTTAATTAGGGCTGATTAGGGGTAGCCAAGGTTTAAAAGGATTAGATAGGAGGTCCAGTGCCCTTTCTGTTTGGCCCTGCCTCCCTCCAGTGTGCCAAAAACCTCTCCCTGGCCTTCAGTTCCCGGCAGAGCCCTGCTTCACATCGACTTAGGTGCAGTGGATGTCCCACACATGCAGAGACACGCTGAGCTTTGGGACATGCATATCAGCCCATATTTGCGCATGTATAGGAAACCCGCGTGTGCACATTTGTGCTGTAGGTCTCAGCTGGGACCCAAAGCCCAAAGCATTATAGGTACAAAAGTGAACAGACCAGGTACTCAGCACAGGGATGAAGTGAACCCCTCATTATGGGCACAGCAGGTGTATAGACCAGGGAACTCAGCACATGGATGGTGGGAACCCCTCATAATGGGCACAGCAGGTGTACAGACCTGGGAACTCCATCACAGGGATGGTGGAAACCCCCCTGAATAATGGGCACAGCAGGTGCATAGACGCGGAAACATAGCACAGAGATGTTAGGAACCCCTCATAATGGGCACAGCGGGTGTACGGACCTGGAAACTAAGCACAGGGATAGTGGGAACCCCCCCATAATGGGCACAGCGGGTGTACAGACCTGGGAACTCAGCACAGGGATGGTGGGAACCCCTCATAATGGGCACAGCGGGTTTACAGACCCAAGAACTCAGCACAGGGATGGTGGGAAGCTCTCATAATGGGCACAGCAGGTGTACAGACCCGGGAACTCAACATAGGGATGGCAGGTACTCCTCATATGGGACAAAGCAGTTTAGGGGAACTTTGTCATATGCCTAGGTAGGTTTCCTATAAAAATGCCTCCAGGTGAATAAAATAAATACAGGCAAATATTCATACAGCCGTAACCAGCAGCAAATCCGGCCACAGTTTTTTTCATATCTGTCTGTTCGGATTTGTGTTTAATGCGCACGCCTGGTATGTAGATGCCAAATCCCATTCTGGCCCGTCATCCTTTCTGTTTTCCAATATACAGTATTTTCAATTATTACTAACTAGATTTTCCAGAAATACATTTTACCCGGTGAATGCGGGATTATTTTTTTCTATTTTTCCCAGATGGTGTTCGGATCACTTTCCGGGGGAGGGGGGAGCCCCGGAGAAGCGCTGAATATCTGAATAACAAAATGTAAATAAAAGTGAAATATTTTTTGCGGGAGGTTGAATGGAAATGCCATTGCTTCGGATGTCACTTTTATTAAACGCGCGCCCTTCCATTTCATGCGTTGGGAGGCAGCGAAATTGGTGCGTTTACAGATGGCTTCACCTAATGGCTTTCTGTCACATGAATTTGAATTCTGCATTTTTGTCCGAAGGTAAACTCCAGCAGAACACAGAATGTGTCATTACGGACCAATCCGCACCCCCTCCTTCCCCCCCCCCACCCCCTCCCACAATATGTTACCCGCCAGCTAACTCAACCTTTTGCTTTACATAACCTTGTTGAATTGAAAATGAACTTGTCTGGTTAATGGGAGCTGCGGTGACACTGTTCTGAAAACTGATTCTACGGCGCTTTAAAGCTCCCAATGATAAAGAGAAATCGTAGAGTGCAGCAGGCAAGGTTTAGAGGCCACCCCATTTGGAGATGGGAAATTTAAGGCAAAATCAATGTTTTTTTTTTAGGTTCAGTGAAAGGTGGTAACGTAATGTGGTGAAAGAAGCTTGCAGTGTGCAGTGAAATCAGAGTAAGCCCAGAGTAGGCCAACTAAGCCCAGTCCAGGAGAGGAGCCGGTACAACTTTGCAAGACTGAAGTGGTGGCTGGTATATCAGATTTAAAAATTAGAATCAATGCATTTTTTTCCAACACAGTTTTTACGTAATTTGAGCACCCGCATATTTTTACCCCAAAAATATAACCAACAAAGTCTGAGGTTTGAAATATTATGACATGTGTGTGATTTACATGTGATGTAGTGGAAAGTGAACAGCTTCATTCCCCTTTTTTGGATGATACATTGTAACCCAAGTAATAAAAATGATTTGCATAGTTGTTACAAGTAAGATCAGGTTAGGACTCAAATTAGCACAATAGCAACATTTTCCTAGATTTGCAATTTCCAATGGAGGTTACGTCCACTTATGTATCTATTCTTCTTCCTTTGATTTAATCCTTAGCTCGCTCTCAACCAATACCAACCTTGTACATTATGAGAGTTTCTTCTTTCTTCTCCTTCTCCTCCTTCTTTCTTCTTTCCTCTTTCTCCTTTTTCTTCTTCTTTCTTCCTCTTCTTCTTTCTTTTCTTCTTTCTTCTTCTTTCTTCCTCTTCTTCTTTTTCCATCTTCTTCTTCTTCGTTTTCCTTCTCAACCAATACTCTGCTGTAGGTTCCACTGGAGTCCATGTGTTGCTCACAATATGCTTCCACCCTTAGCGATTGGTGGTGATATTTCTGGCCACCTCAAGGTTCAGTTGATGGCACCTGTTGGTCTTCCTTGATTTGTTTGAGCAGTGTTTTCTTCTGTGCTGCCCATTGAATACTCCAGTGGACAGGTTAATATCAGCATGGCAACCGATTTATTTTGCAAATGTGGCCAAATCGTAGCAATCTGTGTTTGTGGATTTGATCCTTTACTGAAGGTTGACGGTTGCAGCTTTACTGAATTGTCTCATTCCGACGGCAATCACAAAGACTGTCTTGGGCATTGCATTTCTGCCTTAGGCATTGCATTTAGAAGACTGTGAAAATGTTAAAGTCAGGTTTGAGTAGAGTCCATGTTTCCAAACTGTACAGAAGAAATGGAAGGATAAATGTTCGGAGGAGGCAAATGTTTATCTTGGTTGTGATGTTAGCCTTCTTCCAAGGGGCTCACTATTTGAGTGATGCGAACACTACTGTTGACTGGTTAATCCTGCTGTGGACTTCAGTAGTGGATGCAACCATCTTCTCATGCACCAATGATCCTAGGTATTTGAATTCTTGGACCTGCTCAATCATCTAGGTGAACGCTGGCCTATGATCCATCCATGGTGATCACTTTGGTGTTATCCTCACTAACTCTTAGGCCATAAGATTCAACGATGTGGGTAACATGGTAAAGGATGTGATTGACCTCTACATCCATGTCAGCAAGTATCGCACTGTCGTCTGCAAACATTGTTAGTCAGAACGATATTCACATTGTCCTTGAAGGCTTTCCTCAAAATGGCATTGATCACAATATTGATAGTGACAATGTGAGTTTTAGAGGCAATTTTCTTACTTCAAAACAACCCCTGAAATCACCTTAAGGCCTTGGGGAACGCCTGCTAAAACCAATTCATTAGGGGTCAGTGATAACGACCCTAACATTTGTGGCCAATGGGAAGAATGCCCCTCTTACAGTAGTGGTCAGTGGGAAGAATGCCCCCCTTACAGTGGTGGTCAGTATGCCACCCATAGAGATAGCTAAAAGGTAATTGGTGTCATGCAGCTGGCTATGCCAGGACGCATTGGTCCCAGAACTATGCAGGAATCATTGCTGGAGGTCAATTAGCTGAAGCTCAAAGAGGAACTTCAGGAGAAACTCTAGGGTTACAGGGGGAGCAACCTTAGAAGAAACCCTAGGTTTACATGGGGGAGCAATCTCAGGAGGAACCCTAGGTGTACATGGGGGAGCAACCTCAGGAGGAACCATAGGGTTACATGGAGGAGATGCCTCAGGAGAAACCCTAGGGTTACATGGGGGAGCAACCTCAGGAGAAATCCTAGGGTTAGATGGGGGAGCAACCTCATGAGGAACCCTAGGGTTACATGGAGGCCCAATCTCAGGGGAACCCTAGGGTTACATGGAGCAGCAACCTTAGAAGGAATCCTGAGGTTGCATGGAGCAGAAACCTCAAGAGGAACACTAGGGTTACATGAAGCAGAAACCTCAGGAAGAATCCTAGGGTTACATGGAGCAGCAACCTCAAGAGGAATCCTAGGGTTACATGGAGCAGCAACCTCAGGAGGAATCCTAGGGTTGCATGGAGCAGCAACCTCAGGAGGAACCCTAGGGTTACATGGGAGAGCAACCTCAAGACCTCAAGAGGAACGCTAGGGTTCTCCCCTTTTTGAGCATGGTTGCATTTGATTCCCACACAGTATCATCCAACGTTAGCAAACATTGACTGAATGTGAATCTTTTATGCATTTTCAATGACAGTGATTGGTTCACCACTAGTAAATATTTTATTGAAGTTTACATTTACTGCTTTAATATGTCACTCATCCCTATTTTTCCTGACTCTACCTGACCATCTTCCCTAAGATATGACCCTTATTTGGAATAAGGTTCAGGAAATGCAGTCACCTTCATGTAAATGTGGTCCGCGCTCTGCGGGGAGGGGTGAATAATGCACAGTCAGGTGTATTGATTATCCAGCCTTGATTGGCACTCATTTTAATTACACTTGACCTTCGTCCCCGGGAGAGCTCAGCTTTATTAACACAAACAAAAGTCTATGTGTGCATGTAGATGTATCATAGGTACAAAGTGAGGTGGAAATGAACACAACTAAACATCTAACAAAAAAAAAAGTCACATGGCTTTGGATCACCAGAGCCATTGGATTCATTTACCTGCTTAGCCTACAGAACATAGAATAGAAGAACATCTGTAGGGTTATTAGAACCTCTGTCATTGTCAGTGGCGGCTGGTGTTTTTTTTTGGGGGGGGGCGGCAAACAACCACCCCCTGGTCAGTCAGCAACACCCCCCCGCGGGAGGACGCCCGGTCAGACGTCAAAGCCCCGCACTTACACCATCTAGGTAGCGAGGCAGCTACGAGCGACGGCGGCTTCCATCGCGCCTCCTTCTATTTTGGATCACGGTGGCTTCCGCTGTGTGTCTCCTCCCTCCTCCTCCTTGGTGTCCAAAAGGATCGCCTGTCCTTTCAGGCAATCGGGTGATGGGTCTTAGGACCCGCTTCCTGATTGGCTGGGAGGAGAATCAGTGTGAAAATAGTGAATATTCGCTATTGTCACACGACTGGGTGAGCCCACCCTTTTTTGAAGCCAATTAGAGCCTCTGGCTTTAAACACTTGCTTAAACCCCCCCTCCCCCATTGGAATCCATGCATCCGGTGCTCTGCATGTAGATTAGGGGGCCGGACGCATGGATGGGGGGCGGTACCCATGCGCCCCTATTGGATGGGCCGCCACTGGCCATTGTGTTATTGATATCTGTGTCCCCATTAGAGAGACTCAGCCTTCCTTCCTTTCTATCTGAGGGGTGTCAGGCAGAAATTCCCAGCACCAAAAAAACAGTGCAGGCTCATGCACATGCTCATGTACGTGTGCATTGCCAAAATGTTCATATTTCTGAATGAAGAAGCTTTGTATAACCACTTGCCTTTCACTTTCACCCCCTTCCTGCCCAGGCCAATTTTCAGCTCTCAGCGCAGTCCAACTTTGAATGACAATTGCGCAGTCATGCAACACTGTACCTGAAATAAATGATAAAATAAAATATTATGCGATGGGTGGTTACGGATTCCCTCTATTTATTCCATATATGTAATAATTTGTCTACTCCTATAGTTAGCCAATCTATTAAAACTCTGATAATGTTACTGTTGATAGCACAATAATATAAGGTTAGCTATGAAAACAAACACACTGCTTAATAAAACAATGTCTTATTTATTTCCCAAGAAAATAGGAAAATGCTAGCATGAAAATACTATAGAGCATATAACAAAAGAACATCAAAGGTACTTATCGCAAGACTGTCCCCTAGACATGGTCTCCTCAGCTAGGCTCAAGATGGTAACAGAGAGAGCCATGAGGCTCAGTGAGCCATCAGGCAAGAGCCAAGAGCAGAAAAGGGGTCGATCTCTCTTCTGTGTGCACTTTTACACTTCATTCAGACCCACTCGTAACCACACCCCACGAGCCTCCTGTCCAATGAGTTATAGCCAAGAGGTAGTCCTTTTAATATATTATATTAGGGGCAGTATTAGTCCATGGATCATCACTATGTGACCCAGGTCCTTTGATCTTATGTGGATCACCTTCATCAATCATCCTGGCAGCCATGGCCCTCTTTGAAGCTTGCTTGCAGAGTGTTATCACACCAGTCGGTCAGGAGCCAAGCTTTTTTTCAGCCTTGCTCTTCTTTCAGATGAAGATTCCAATATGCTACAAAGCTTTGATGTGCAACTTGTTACATCCCAGACACCTGGTATCAACCAGAAAGAGAAACTCCAGAAATGTGATATTAAACCATGTTGCCTTCCAACAGTACCCATATGAAATGTTTTGCAAAATTTATTCAAAAGAACGAAACATGGACTTTTGAGGCACATCTGTAGCGTTGAAGTACAAAATTAACTTTTATTTATCTTTAAAATTCACATTATTGACATAACATGTTAAAAATCAAAAAATTGTGTTTGGTCTAAACGACGCTCGCACCATCTAACACAACCAACTATTACCACAGTGAAACAGATCGATCAATAATGATTCAAAATTAGGTGATGTCAAATAGAAAGAGCAGCTGGTTGGTGGTAGAGACGTAGTGAAGGAAACTCTACATGTTACGCGCCCTTAAGGGCTTCTTCAGGAGTTTGCAGTCTAATATATACACAAAAACAATATAAATAATTAAAAAACAAAGACAGACAAATAATGTTTCAGAACTGAAAATATAACAATCATTTAATAATAATGTAAACAATAACTAACATGTCAAGGCGTCTGTCTCCCCCCCCCTCAAAAACATTGGGAATCAACCAACCCAGAAGGCATGTGTTCATGGCAGGGCGGCACTTTGCGGGGGGCGGCAAAAAGGGCCGCCCCCCACATGAGAGAAAGCCCCCCCACCCGTCTTGCTGATTCCCGGCTCCCGCTGCCGCCTCCCGCACACATGCAGCCCACGGCGGCCGGCTTTTTGTAGCGGCGCCACTGTGTATGGGTGTGCTTGGCAGAGGATGGGGGCGTGTATCTCACGCCCGCCTACTCTCTGAAAAGCACGCCCATACACCACGGCGCCGCTACAGAAAGCCGGCCGCCGTGGGCTGCATGTGTGCGGGAGGCGGCAGCGGGAGCCGGGAATCAGCAAGACGGGTGGGGGGGCTTTCTCTCATGTGGGGGGGCGGCGTGTGTCACTCGCGCCCCCATTAGCAACAGGTGACAGGTGGAGCCTTAAGCTCCGCCTACCCTCCCCTGCACTGCTTTCCTGCAGTGAATCGTCTCCTCGGCCCTGGGGCTGTGACGTCAAGAGGAGAGAGAGGAGCATGAGGGAAACCCCCAGGACAGCAGGTACAGTGATTTAATAAAGTATATCAGTGTTATGGGCACTGGCAGCATTTGATGGGCACTGGCAGAATTTGATGGGCACAGTGGCAGCATTTGATGGGCACAGTGGCAGCGTTTGATGGGCACAGTGGCTGCGTTTGAGGGCACAGTGGCTGCATTTGAGGGCACAATGGCTACGTTTGATGGCACAATGGCTGCGTTTGATGGGCACGGTGGCTGCATTTGATGGGCACGGTGGCTGCGTTTGATGGGCACGGTGGCTGCGTTTGATGGGCACGGTGGCTGCGTTTGATGGGCACAGTGGCTGCATTTGATGGGCACAGTGGCTGCGTTTGATGGGCACAGTGGCGTGCGTTTGATGGGCACAGTGGCGTGCGTTTGATGGGCACAGTGGCTGCGTTTGATGGCACAGTGGCTGCATTTGATTGGGCACAGTGGCTGTGTTTGATGGGGCACAGTTGCTGCATTTGATGGGCACAGTGGCTGCATTTGATGGGCACAGTGGCTGCATTTGATGGGCACAGTGGCTGCGTTTGATGGGGCACAGTGGCTGCATTTCATGGGGCACAGTGGCTGCGTTTGATGGGGCACAGTGGCTGCGTTTGATGGGGCACAGTGGCGGTGTTTGATGGGGCACAGTGGCTGCAATTGATGGGCACAGTGGCTGCAATTGATGGGCACAGTGGCTGCAATTGATGGGCACAGTGGCTGCGTTTTGATAGCACAGTGGCAGCATTTGATGGGCACAGTGGTTGCCTTTGAGGGCACAGTGGCTGCGTTTGATGGCACAGTGGCTGCATTTGATGGGGCACAGTGGCTGTGTTTGATGGGGCACAGTTGCTGCATTTGATGGGCACAGTGGCTGCATTTGATGGGCACAGTGGCTGCGTTTGATGGGGCACAGTGGCTGCGTTTGATGGGGCACAGTGGCTGCGTTTGGGGCACAGTGGCTGCGTTTGATGGGGCACAGTGGCTGCAATTAATGGGCACAGTGGCTGCAATTGATGGGCACAGTGGCTGCGTTTGATAGCACAGTGGCAGCATTTGATGGGCACAGTGACTGCATTTGATAGCACAGCGGCAGCATTTGATGGGTACAGTGGCTGCGTTTGAGGGTACAGTGGCTGCATTTGATGGGCACAGTGGCTGAGTTTGATGGGGCACAGTGAGGCTGCAATTGATGGGCACAGTGGAGGAAGAAGGAGGGGGGGCAAACTTCAGAGGGGACAGCGCAGTCTCCCGGAAGTGGGGAAGGGTACCTGTCAGAAACAGGTACCCGTTCCCCCCTGAAAGGTGCCAAATGAGCCTAAAGAGGAAGGGGTGTTGTTTACAGATGATAGGGTGGGTCTTAAACAGGAAGGGGCGTGGCCTCGGCAGAATGGGGTGGGTCGTATTTAAATTAGGGGGGTGCATGCGTTTAGTCAGGCCTAGGGCAGCACAAAACCTAAATACACCACTGGATCATGGGTGGACAAAACCCAATTGCAGGGATGTATAAAACTGCACAAGTATGATCTCTTAAGGTAGGTAACAGCTAGTATAAAACAGGGAAAAGAAAAATACTTACGGTGCATAATATTCAAAACAATATATGCAGGCAAACTGGCGGGATCATCCAGCAATCAGCGGTTTCTCATGCCTTAAGCAATATAAAGCTCTAAAAGGTAGTGCACAAGTATGTATATGTCTATACATATAAAAGAACAAGGCACAAGAGAAACACCTTATCTGTAAGCCAAAGGTGGTATATAGAGTTCAAAAGGCGCTTACCGAAAGATCCTTATAAATTGTGTGGGACGGGGGTAATAACCAAACTAGGCAACTTTGAACCAGGCACTAGTACCATACACATGGAAAGGGGAAGCTCAATGTGGCTATCCCTATGTAAAGTCCACTTTAAGTGTAGGGGGCCAGAAGAGCTCCAACAGTGTGGGTAAATGGTGTAGCGCTCAAAAAAAAAAAAAAAGGGGGCATAAAGTTCATAAAAAGAAGTTTATCCGTTATAAGCAGAAGGACTAGAATCAATCAAAACAGTGTCCAATATGAGAGAAAGAAAGATGATAAAAAGCCCGTCACCTTCACCCAATATAACTGACTCTTACCATCAGTGTATGGGCTATACACATTATATGCACTCAAAGGATAACAGAAAACGATCCCATAATCCGCAGTTCCTGTATTCCAATAGGATACCTTCTCACACTAGACCCAATAGCAGACTGAAAAAACCTTCCTCTCAGCCGAGTGTACTCCAGGGCTCATGTAATGGTTCGATCGTCATACAAATGCATAGGATAAAGAAAGAACGCTCATTGCGTAGGCATCCAAACAAAGGGCATTTATTGAGTAAAAGAAATAATAAAATAAACTCACATATTTGGAGTTCAGCAAGCATAATAGAAAGAAACGACTGGCACTTCTAACCAACAAGATGGCCGCCGCTCCTCTGTCCATCCACGTCCTACATCACTCGTCCCGTGACTCAACCCACCAGTGTTGAGGCTAAAAGGAAACAAACGGAGGAGTTTCATCAGCAACCTAATAAGCACTATGAAGACAGAGTAACAAAACCTTGTTTAGAAAAAGGAACAAGCCTTGTATCCAAAAGCCTAGACAGGGCATAAGCAGTGCATAACTTACTCAGAGCTGGTAAATGTAACGAAGACCCGCCGTCCGTATCTCTCCAGACAGAGTGAATTTGTCTCTGTCTGAGAGGTGCTGTGGCCGCGTGTATATACACCCTGACCGGAAGTGCGCCATCCCGAAACCGGAAGTGACATCAACCGGAAGTGCGCCATCCCGAAACCAGAAGTGACATCACCCGAAAGTGCGCCATCCCAAAACCGGAAGTGATGTCATTCGGACCGCCCGCACGCTGATGCGCATGTTCCAGACTCCCTGCTGATGCAGAGAGGACAGGACACTGCAACAAAAGCAAAGAGGAACTAATTCGAACAGAACGAGTCCCTCAGGTGCCGCTGTCAGGCAGCAACATGTGCTACCGTACGTACATACATTTTTAGGGTGTGCCCCCCAAATCTTTGTTTGTCTAGTGTATGGATTCTGACCAAATCCCTTTGGGCTGGAGCACCCCCCCCCCATCATTGCCTCTTAGTGTCCACCTGTGTTATAGGAGGAGTCCTTTTAATTCTCCCATTTAGAGGAGTGTATGTTCCCATTGTTCAGAGTAGCAGGATCTTCTATTCTATGGATAGCGTAGGACCCACTGATATTGGGGTACTTTGACATAGTAGTGGGCTTAGCACTATATGGCCATATGGTGTAACTAAATCTCCATGTTTTCTGAATATGCTCAGGTGTTTTTAAATAGCCTTGCAGGAGTTAAATTTCATTTTTGTATGTGTGTGCTGTAATCTTTTTTTCTGTTTGTATGGTCTTATGGCTGCACCATCTTTTATGCATTTTTTAGGTTGTGCCCCCCAAATCTTTGTCTACCGTACATACAGGGCTGGGCGGCCGTATAATTCAGAGGCAACATCCATCACACTAAGCACAGACAGCCAGGCAGGCCACCAAAAAAGGAGGCCTGAGCAGACTGGTCGACATGCTAAAAATAAAAATTTAAAAAATAAAACGAATATTAATAGTAAATATACATAAATGTTTACTTGAGACAGCAAACAAACCAGTATTAAAAATGGACAACCCAAACTATAGTTGTTTAGGTCATTATATAGCACACATTTGAGAACTTTACATCTTGATACAGGGCAGCAATGGAGATAACCATTTGAGAACAAGCATTGTATAACATCATACCAGAGTCAATCTAGAAGTTGTCATATAATATAACTCAACAGGGACCAGCCAACTAAATCAACTATAGCAACAAGTATAGCTTAATACATTTTAATTATTTATATTTTCTTATAGAGTGAAGAAGCAGGCAGCAATTGGACTCTAATGCCGCGTACACACGGGCGGACTTTTCAACCGGACTGGTCCGACGGACTTTCCGACGGACTTTCGACGGACTTTTGACGGACTTCCGACAGACTTTTGAACGAACTGACTTGCCTACACATGATCACACCAAAGTCCGACGTGAAGACGTATGACCGGACTAAAATAAGGAAGTTGATAGCCGGTACCCAATAGCTGCCCTAGCGTGGGTTTTTGTCCGTCGGACTAGCACACAGACGAGCGGATTTTTCGACCGGACTCGAGTCCGTCGAACAAATTTGAAGCATGTTCCAAGTCTAAAGTCCGTCAGATTTTTGACCGAAAAAGTCCGCTGCAGGTCCGATGGAGCCCACATACAGTCGGATTGTCCGCCGGATACGGTCCGTCGGACCAGTCCAGTCGAAAAGTCCGCCCGTGTGTACACGGCATAAGATGTCAAGAATTAAAGTGGGTTCTAAATACTAGTTATAGGTTGAAATATAATGTATAGCACCCAAACATTACATTTTAAAGGAAGGGCTTATATGACTGGGTTTCATTTATCCCTTTAGACATTTGGGAATGATGGCCAGAGCAATAAACGAGACAAATAATGTGTCAAACTTATGGTACAAATCCAGATGTCGACTTACTGGAGTCAGCATTTTTCCGTTTGTTGAATAATAAACCTGATCGTTTATTCTTTGTCTGAATTGCCTGTCCGTCTTGCCCACATAGAAAGCTCCGCATTTGCAGAGCATCAAGTAGACCATGCCCTGTGTGTCACAGTTGACATGGAATTTTGGGACGAACATTTCCCCATTGGGAAGTAAGAACCTATTACCTATACTCACCCAGGGGCAGAATGTGCGCCTGCCACATCTATAGATGCCTCTGGGGGAACTAAGGGCTTTGGTGTCGGCAGAGTAGTGACTACAGACCAGTCTGTCAAGAAGCAACGTGGCTCTTCTGAAAGTTATCTTAGGGCGTAGCCCAACGTATTTTCTCAAAATTGGGTCCTCGTGTAGCAAATGCCAATGATTGGTCATAATATGTCTTAATTCAAGATGTTGAGAAGAGAATCTCGTGACATATTTAACTGTAGACTGACTATCGGAAATCCTAGCTCTATACAACAATTCATTGTGAGTCTGACGCATTGCTTTTTTGTATGCCCGACTGAGTAGAGTCTTGCTGTACCTCCTTTCCAGGAGACGTACACGTAAAGACTTAGCTTGTCTTTAAAAGTCTATTAAGTGTAAGGATGGGCTTTATGTTCGGGTCAAACATGAGTTCGACTCGAACATTGGCTATTCACCCGTTCGCCGGATAGCGAACAATTTGGGGTGTTCGCGGCAAATTCGAAAGCCGCGGAACACCCTTTAAAAGGAACATCAAAAGTGCTAATTTTAAAGTTTAATATGCAAGTTATTGTCATAAAAAGTATTTGGGGACCCGGGTCCTGCCCCAGGGGGCATGGATCAATGCAAAAAAAGTTTTAAAAACTGCAGTTTTTTCGGGAGCAGTGATTTTAATAATGCTTAAAGTGAAACAATAAAAGTGAAATATTCCTTTAAATTTTATACCTGGGGGTGTCTATAGTATGCCTGTAAAGGGGCACATGTTTCCCGTGTTTAGGACAGTCTGACAGCAAAATGACATTTCTAAAGTGAATTGTCGGTCCGGCAATACACATAAAAGTTCATTGATAAAAATGGCATGGGATTCCCCCACAGGGGAACCCCGAACCAAAATTTAAAAAATGGCGTAGGGGTTCCCCTCAAAATCCATGCCAGACCCTTATCTGAGCACGCAGGAAGAGGGGGGGACGAGAGAGCGCCCCTCCTCCTGAACCGTGCCAGGCCACATGCCCTCAAACATTGGAAGGGTACTTTGGGGGGCTTGTCCCCATGTTAATGGGGACAAGGGCCTCATCCCCACAACCCTTGCCTGGTGGTTGTGGGGGTCTGTGGGCGGGGGGCTTATCAGATTCTGGAAGCCCCCTTTAACAAGGGGACCCCCAGAACCCGCCCCCCGTTTTAAATGGTAAAGGGTACATTGTACCCGTACCATTTCACAAAAAAAGTGTGAAAATGGTAAAAAAAAACAACACACATCACGGGAGAAGTCCTTTATTAAAAACTAAAAAAATAAAACTGTCCCACATAGTCCATTCACCTCCGCCGACGGCCTGAAAAATTCAATAAAGAAGATCTGCCACCATGGGAGGCACATGCCATATGACGCGTCCTCGCAGGTGACAGCTCTTTTAAAACTGTGGGCGGGGCCACACGGTGTTGTCGCCAGGTGACCCCGCCCCCCTCTAATGCACGGGGACATCCCTATGGCTTTCCCGTAGGCACATCAGAAGCGTGATCACGAGAGGACGTCAATAGACACCCTCCTGGCAAAGTAAGCCCACGCTGTAGCCGTCATTTGGCTATAGAGTGGACAGGAAGGGGTTAAACATACTATTCCAGTTCACCATGCTAACATTTGTGCACGAATGCACACATGTACACATGCACATACCAATTAGTGTGCGCACTTAGCGCTCATTGGCCTACTAAAACTGGTCTGTCACTATAAGCAGTTGCTGAATGGTCTTCAACTTGTTCCTGAGACCTGATCCGCTGTACTTGCTCATATTGCTCATATGTATATGACCCGGCTTGCCCTTGTTTACTGGACTTGTCTTCACCTGCTGATGAGATAAGATGAAGAAATGTCAGATAGAGTCTGCCTCATTCCCTGACTGGAGGGCGTCCAGCATTATCTGGCTCTTTCTTCCCCAGCCTGACTGTCCCTGGCCCACCTCTTTCTTTCATTGGATTTCAGTTCTTTCAATCAGGGAGGCTCAGCATCATGTGTGGGTGTTCATGTGTCCGGACATCCCAAGTCTCCCGCGAGGTGCGGGAGTCTCCTAAATTTCTGCTGTGGCTTCCAGACACCCACATGTGCCTCCCAATATCCCGGGGATGATCAGTGCGGCGGGAGGGACAGCTGTGAGCACCGATCTCCCTGTATGGCTTTTTAGCCGACAGCCGCTTCTCCTTTTCTCCCTCCCTCGGCTGTCAGCTAAAAAGCCATACAGGGAGATCGGTGCTCACAGTTGTCCCTCCCGCCTCACTGATCATCCCCAGCTGCTCCCTGTGTGCTCCTCCTCCAGCCACTCCTCTGTTCGCCTGTCCTTCTCCAGCCCCCCTCCATGTCCTTCTCCACCCCCCCCTTCTCCTCCGGCCCCCCACCGTGTTCTTCTCCACCCCCCCTGTTCGCCTCAGGCCCCCCACCGTGTCCTTCTCTGCCACCCCTGTTCTCCTCTGACCCCCCTCCATGTCCTTCTCCACCCCCCCTGTTCTCTTCCGGCCCGCTCTGTGTCCTTCTCCGCCCTCCTCTGTTCTCATCCGGCCCCCCTCTGTGTCCTTCTCCACCCCCCTGTTCTCCTTCGGCCCCCCTCTGTGTCCTCCTCTTCCCCCCCTGTTCTCCTCCGCCCCCTCCATGTCCTTCTCCACCCTCCCTGTTCTCCTCTGACCCCCCTCCGTGTCCTTCTCTGGCCCCCCCTGTTCTCCTCTGGCCCCCTCCATGTCCTTCTCTGCCCCCCACATTCTTCTCCGGCCCCCTTCCGGGTCCTCCTCTGCCCCCCTCGTCCCCCACAGCCAGCTCCCTCTTCTCCCCACGCCACCTCCCTGAAATGAGTTTTTGCAGGTTGGGATGCCTGTGTGTATGTGTTACCAAGGGTAGTCTGTGTGCAATTACAGCCTGCCTAGGAACACATATTAGTCCAGACTGACAACCAACCATCAAGGCATTTCGATATTTGCTCCTACCACAGTCTGCATCAGGACTGAGGGCTCTTGAGAGGAGTACTGAGGCAGGGTGCTGTGATGTTCTCAGTAAGCTATGTACAGCCCCCTGCTGGGCCCTCCCACCAGCGATCATTTGCCTGCATTATAAATAGAAGCACAGAGACCCAGTGATGACATCACTAGATCTAAAAAAAAGTATGTTATAAAAAAAACGGCAGGTAATTGGGGGGGGGGGGGGGATTTGGACAGGAAAGGCAAAATATAAGCAGATTAAAGTTCAGCTTTAAACTCAGATTAGAAAAAGAAAATCACTCCGGCTTTAGAACATTTTATTTTTTTTCTAAGTACTGAGTTTCTGACAGCTCCGCACTTCAAGGTGACTTTTATAGACCGTGATTGATGTTAATATCAGGTTCACTTTTTCAACAGGAAAGGAGAAAATATTACGAAAAAAATCATCTATGGGTTATTTTTTTAAGGATTTGTCCTCCTGTGTGCCCGCTGCTCTGCGAGATCCAAATTAATGACAATTACGGCAGAATTTGTTCCCAACCCGATAAAATTGGACTGATGAAAAAAAAAACCTACCGATCTGCTGATTTACTTCAAACAGGCATTAAAATTTATTAAGAAATTTGGGGTTTAATTTTGTCTATTTAACAGCAATTTGCAAGTTAAATGAAGCTGCCGGCGCGTTCAGCTCGGTTAAAGGAAAGCGATGTGAGCGTTCCATCAGATTTTATTTCTTGCTGTTCCTCGAATGTTCCCGAATACAAAGTTTATTATTTAGTTTTTAGATTCTATGTGCTTGCGAGGGCCGTCATACTTTACATTTCATAGTTGTAGGAATGGCAGCAGCTGCAATGACCCAAGTTATGGGATCTAAGCACCAGTTGATCTTTTCTTGTGCTACTGATGGTGGAGGTATGCCAGAAACCCCTGTAGCCCTGTTTTTTTGCCAATAATTGGCACCAGGCCATGGAGCCCAGGATCATCCTACTGTTGCTAGAACAGAAGGGCTACAGTGTGGTGAGAGTTCACAGGGTGGTAGACAAGAGAGTAATCAGAATCAGGCAGAGGTCATGGCAGGTAGCAGACAAAAGGAGAGTCAGATCCAGGCAGAGTTCATGGCAGGCAGCAGACCCGAGACTAGTCAGGTCCAGGTAGAGGTTGTGGCAGATGACAAGTGAGAAAATAATCATGCCTGAGCAGAATCCTAGACAGGTGGCAAGCAAGGGAGTAGTTAGGTCCAGGCAGAGGTCTCGGCAGGCAGCAAGCAAGAGAATAGACAGGTAAATCCAGGTTGGCAGCAAACTGGCAACTAGTGGGTAAATATTATAACGCTTTTCCTCTCGGGCAGCTGATGATTAGACACAGCACCAGACACTTAAAAAGATGGGGCTTAAATACCCTTCAGGTCAGAGGATATGCCAAGCATCATTACTGGGGACACTAGAGGTCTGGGAGATAGTGGAGATTTTAGGAATCCTAGAAATCCTGGCAGGGATCATGAATGAAATCTTGGATGACCCTGCAGGGACCCTACAAGGAATCTTTGAAAACCCAGCAGGGATCCTGCAAGGAATTCGGGAAGATCCACAGAGATCCTACAAGGAACCCTGGCGATCCCAGCAGGTATCCTGTGAGAAATCCTGGAAGCAGGAACACTGCGAAGGGTTCCCGGAAGACCCTGTAGGGATCCTACAAAGACTCCTGGAAAACGTGACATGGATTATGAGGAGTTCTGGAAAACCCAGCAGGGATCCTTTGTGGAATCCTGGAGGACCCGGCAGGGATCCTATGAGGATTCCTGGAAGAAACAGCAAGGACCCTATAAGGAATCCTGGAAAACCCAGCAGGGATCTAAGAGGAATCTTGGAAAACCCAGCAGGAATTCTACAAGGAATCTTGGAAGATCTGACAGGGATCCTAGAAGGAATCCTGGAAGATCCAGCAGGGATCCTGCGAGGGATCCTGCAAAGGAATCCGAAAAGATCCAGAATAGGTCCTGCAAGGATTCCTGAAAGACCCAGCAGAGACCCTACAAGGAATACTGGAAGACACAGAAGAAACCCTACAAGGAATCCTGGAAAATCTGGCAGGGATCCTGCAAAATTTGGGAAGGCCTGGGAAAGATCCTACAGCAAATCCTGTGAGTACTGCAACAGACACTTTAAGGAATTTCCTTAGAAAAATAATTTACAAATCATATGAGGGCTTATAGGACTGTTTTATATTTTTATGGGAGAGTTAAGTATTGGGTAGAGTTAAACCAGGAGATTATACCAAACTAAATTCGAAATGGCTCTGTTGCTAAAATAAATATTAAAAATAAATTCCCATGTGCAAAGTAAACATTGAATGCTCCCTTCTTCTGCTGCCTGTCCCATCAATCTCTTCTCTTCTGTAGGGATTAGACATGCCCTATGTGCTCTTTGGTTTGATCCACTGGTCCCTTTATTACTTCTGTATCCGGTAGAGACATGGTGGGTCACTTCAATGGCTGACCGGGTGCCGAAAACTGTCCATAAATCAAAAAGAGAAAAGCTGGCAGTACTCCGTGAAATTTGACACAAGTAAAGCTATATTATTCCGGACAAGCAACACAAGGCCATGAGGGGCTTTGTTTTGCTTATACAGAATAATAAAGGTTTGCTTGCATTGAATTTTGTGTGCTGCAGCTTCTTACCTTTTTATCTATACCTAGGAGCAATTAATGATGCAAGCACCAATTTACGAGGCCTATAATTATAACATTATAGCTAGGTTGGTTTTATCATTGGGGTTAGTTTTTAGGGTTAGCATAAGGGTTGGCATTGTTTGGCACAAAAACATGTCCAGGATGGTTAAAAGGGACTTCTGTAACTCTCAGGAGCTATTTAAAGCCAACTGTACCCTTAAAACCACCCAAACCACCTTTGTTTGCCTTTCAATTAGACCACAAAGCATACTAAAATTAAAACATTTTAACAAAATTTCCCAATTTTGACAAAAATTGTTGGGGTCAGATAAAGTTTCAGGGCCATACACAGATCCACAACAAGTGAGAAGAATGGAGGAATCCACCCCCCCCCCCCCCCTCCACACACACACACTCACTTTGCTATTGGATTTTGACAATGGGGACTCTTCTAATAGGCTGCAGCGCTGATCAAAGGAAAATTTTCCAATAACCTGGTTTGAGAGAAGTGGATCATTAAATTGACTTCTCTAAAAAGAAAATGGCCATAGATTGAAATTCGGCCAGTCTTTGCTGAACCAGACACATTTCGACCCATCTATGGCCAACTTAAGTATTCAGTTAACGTTTTTTACTGTTGTCTGTACATGTCCTGGTACCCCCATTTCCCTAATTTCCCTTCCCAGTGGTGTAATAAACAGCAATAAAACCCAACCGACATTGCATCTCTTTTCATCTCCATCCAAAGCAAAACAAACCAAAAAAAAAAAATGTTGTCAGGAGCTGGGCTCAGTAAGGCGACCTGTGTTCTTGCCAGGATGAAAAGCATAAGCCATGGAGTAGTGGAGTGTCCCTTTAATGTAACTTTTGCAGAAGACTGAGCACACAAGTGAGTCGGCCCTCACACCTGTACGAAGAGAACGTTCTCCATACTCATCTATAATTACGCCTTGATTGGGGGCTAAACTTTCGGAGCCGCAGTCAAGAGGAAATCATTATCTTTTTATCATATCCTGGGGGAATTCATTCCACTTGTTTACTGATATGTGTGTTAGACGAAGGAAAATGCTTTCTAATTAGCATATCTGAAATAATTACTGGTCTGCGTGGAGTCATAATTAATGCATTAGGAAAGAATTTACAATGTGTCGAGGCGAAATAGATTAGCATAAACATGCTTGTTTTACTGGCTGGGCGTTTGACAGTACGTTTTCTTTTGTGCCGCGAAAGTTGACATGCCATCAATTTCAAAAATTCTCAGAAAAACAAAAAAAAAAACAGAAGGAGCAGCAAGGTCATGTCGATGATAGAATTCTGGTATGTCAACCACAAACTGGGACCTTCTAGACATAGACAAGTCTAAAAGGTCATCTAGAGGGCCAGCAACTGAAGAGAACACCAGACTGGAAGAAATGGTGACCTTAAAGTGAACCATGCAGACCAAAGCAACGCGTCCACCTTACATACCCTCAACCATTCAGCACCCATCTTCAGCTTTATGTTTTGACTGATCTTCTCCTATTTAACATAGCCTAAAGTCCTGGCAATAGTACACACTAGTTTACCCCAACCCCCAACTGGGCACTATTGCTCCTCCTTACCCCCAGTTGGGCACTACTGTTCCTCCTTACCCCCAAACAGGCACTGTTGTACCTCCTCACTCCCAACTATTCCTTCTTTCCCCCTTGAGTGCTATCATTCCTTTCCACCCCCAGCTGAGCACTACTATTTCTCCTCTTCCTCCACTGGGTGCCATTGTCCCCTTCTTTCTCTGTATTGTTCCTCCCCTCCCAAACAGTGCACTATTGTCTCCCTCACCCACCCCCCACATTTCAGGTCTGTTGCCCCCCCCCCCCCCCCACAACCACCTGCTGGGCACCATTGTCCCCTTGCTTCCATTGCTTCACCTTTAGTAGCCCCCATTCCCTTAAGGCGGGGAGGCCTACCAGTACTTAGTTGCCCCCAGGTCTTGGTACACAATGCTAAAGTTTCTGGCCTGTTGACACAAGGGGCTGAGCGAAGGTAACAGAGGAAAGCACCGATCTTCAGCAGGATCTGGCCCAATCATGGTAGGAGAGTCTTTGTACAAATGTCCAGAGGCTGGCTTTGGTCAGGGCGGGTGGTAAAAAGTGCTATCCAATAACTATCTGAGGTCAGGGCAGGCAGAAGCCACTGCATTGACCCAAATAAGTCTGAGGACAGGGCAGGCAGCAAAGAAGCATAGATCATAAACAGTCTGAGGCGAGGGGAGGTGTCAGAGATGTGTAAATCAGAAACAGTTTACGGTCAGGACAGACAGCAGATTGAAAAAAATAGTCCATATTCCAGGCAATAACATATGAAATCATATGGCAGGGCAAGGCAGACAGGAACTCACTAGGTAACATTCAGGAGCTAAGTAGCAGAATATTATCACAAATCCAGAACCCTGGGCTTGTGATGATTAGATAAAGCGCCATATCCAATCACAGCCAATCAAGTGGTTGTTGGCCATAGGCAAATGCTGCAAAAACTAGGCAGATGGAGCCGACCCTCTGCCAAATAATGAGGACATTATTTGAAGGCCTCACCACCCTGGCTCATACAGAGGGGGCCTTTTTTCCTGGTGGAGACACAGGCAGAGCAAAGGGCATCAGGGTGGCAGACACCAGGGAAGGAATGTTCTGCCCACCGGGCTTCTATTCAGTTCACTGGTGTTATGTGCTTAAATAACATGTTAGGTTTCTTGATTTACACCAAGCTAGTTATATGCAGAGCACAGGCGCCACCTACTGTTCCCTTTCTGATATAACTTGCTGTTTTGCATAGTTACATATTGTATGCTCCTAGAATGTGTTAATAAAATTGTTAGGGACCAGTGCAAACTGGGATAATTCTCTAGAGGAAGTGACTCAGCTTCCATTTTAAGAATCTACAGAGACATTGAGGCAAGTTTTTCTTTA
The DNA here is from genome assembly GCA_037952835.1 of Lithobates septentrionalis. Taxonomy (NCBI): domain Eukaryota; kingdom Metazoa; phylum Chordata; class Amphibia; order Anura; family Ranidae; genus Lithobates; species Lithobates septentrionalis. The sequence goes on along the minus strand of JBBDGP010004798.1, from coordinate 103,728 downwards.
ATCTCTCGCCATCACCTCTTGGCAAGCTTAAAAAGTAGGTTTTGTTATCCCATTCTGTGTTTATAGAGCATTGTTTTATTATTATATGCAATATTGTACTGATTGATGTTTGCTTTATCAATTTGTGGTTTCACCTGGCTTGTTCCAATAAATCTAAGATTAAAGAAATATGGTATCTGAAGTTTATGGAGCAGCAAGGTTTAGCTCTCTGTTCTAGAGACAGAACAAGGCACTCCAGCGCTTATCATGCTCCTAACAAGCTTGTCTGTTAGTTTCAATCAGGGGAATCATTTTTTCCATGCCGTGATGCAAAGCATAGCGACCGCGACATGTATACCCCGTGCGGCTTCCTTTGCAGCTTAAGGGGTGGCAGTAAAAACATAATTTAACCACCAATGTTTTCAGCCCACCAACCACAAGCATAAATTAGGCCTAACTGAAGCTCTCAACCTGCATCTGCATGCTTTTAGGCTTTGCATTGCTGCAACATGATTGGCTGATAACAGGTATGTACAGATGATCTTCATAAATTGCTCAGTGAGTGCATATTTAGTACCAGAAAAGTCCCATTCTAGTTCAAATATCCAATTTGTAAAATAAAGATTTATAAAAAATAATCAATTAAAAATTTCCAAGAAGTTTGTAAACTAAAAAAAAAAAAAATTTAAATTGTTCACAACCCATTATAATTTATGATACTTACTTTGTATTAAAGTATGATAACATACTTTGTATTTATAGATATCTCTGTTTGGAGGTTCTATCTGGCATTTTGTATGTCTTTGTGGTGGAAAAACAAAAATCTATTTTTATTCATGAGTCAGAATATATTGTACCAAGCAGGTGGGTTGAGCCTGTAATACATTCCAGCAAAGCTCCGATAATACCTAATTCAGTCCAGACATGTGAAACTCTCTAATAGGGAGTAAAGCCTCCGGCCTTGGCAGTCACAATTCAGAGTGGAGCGTGCCTTGAGCAAAGCAAAATATTCTGTCTTGTAAATTTCACGAAGAAAGAGTCTGAAGTTTATCCTGCGGAAATAAATAAGTAATTACTTGCAAAAATACCACTCGGAGGCACGCAAAGTCACCGCGGCCAAACTCATCAGAATAATGTGCTCTCTTATAGATTGGAATCATGTCAGTGAGGACAATTGTACACCAGACTCTGCAGCTGGGGCCGAGTGTCTCAGGAATGCGAGAAGGGAAAAAATCTATTGCTGTGTCTTGTATTTTTTAATATAAAAAAAATGAAATTTGTATATAATATTTATGAATAAACAGACATGTAAGCAGGTGCAGTCTCCTTTCTTCACTGCAGGTGGTGCTCTTCTAAAGCGGCACTGCAGTTGGAGAGGAAGTCAACAGGAACATGGTTCCTCTATGGTTTCCTGGGTTACTAGGAAAGCAGTCCCATTGGATACTGCCACCCATGTGACTCTAGCAGCCATCTTGGGTCAGGCAAGGGGGGGGGGAATAGTAGGAACAGAGGCAATGTCTCTTAATATGAAATACACTTTAAAAAGTCCAAAGAGTCCATCACTTGGGAAAGCTAATCCATGAGCTTAAGCTGGCTTTAGGAAACAGGATAAATAGACAAAAGGAGAAGCGCCTCTGAGCGTAGTAGGACAGAAAACTTTAATACACCCACGTGAAGGGCTACTCACATAGATAGGTTAAAACAAGCTCATATGACAAGGTCCGGGGTGCCAGATGGATGAAAAGTCCACAAAGCCAACAGGAAGATCGCTGTGTTTGCCCCGGTGGAAGAGGAGAAAGACGAAAGATGTCTCAGTCCGGTGGAGAGCAGCGTGGAGCCCATCAGGCATCCCAGACCTTGTCATATAATGAGCTTGTTTAAACCTATTTATGTGAGTAACCCTTCAGGTTGGTGTATTAACGTTTTCTGTCCTACTACACTTAGAGGTGCTTCTTCTTTTGTCTATTTATCTTGGGGCAGGTCGAGCCTTTTTAAGACCCTGGCTCCCAGGTTTGGCGTGCATTTTGCGAGTGTGTAAAGTAGGAACAAGTACCCCCCCCCGGTAGGGACATAAATAACGGCAGGGAAAGGTTCCAACAAGGAGGGAAAGCATAGGGCTTGAAACCTGCCTGGGCATCTTCCTGCTTGGGCACAAGATGGCCAAACCACATTCTGATCCACTCAACAGGCGCTGTTAGTCGACAGAATCCTGTTTTCTACATGCTTTTGGAACTGGGAGTGTTCCCGGCTGGGCTGCCTTCCCACTGGGTATTTGTAAACTGTTTTGTGCATTATCTCAATACAGGTTCTTTCATCGCACTGGGGCTCTGTATGTTATTGCACTTGGTGGCAGTCGGCAGGATATGTGCCTTGCAGCGAGGGTGGAAGGAGGGTTGGGTTCGCTAGGATCAGTCGTAGCTCTCATACCAAAGTTCAACGGCTCTAACATTGCCTTGGCAGAGTGGGAGAAGAGACTGGAGAGTGGCCCGCACCTGTATCAGGTTCTGGCCCGTCTGGTGGTGGAGCTGGCTTTTAACGACCTAGAGGATGATGCCCACCAGGCGATGATGGTGCTGCCAGATTAGGAGCAAGCTGCCCTAGAACAGATTGTATCACACCTGGAGGGCCTGTTTGGGGAGAAGATACCACTTCCAGAGATGAGGTGAAGGTTCTTCCTAAGGAAAAAGCAGGAGGATGAGAATCTCACCAATCATGTAGTAGCCAGTGTTAATTTTGGTCATCTGAATTGTTTTAGTTTTAGCTGTATTTTAGTCGACTAAAATCTCTTACATTTTAGTTGACTAAAATCGAATGGGTTTAGTTAATTTGCAATGCATTTTTTAAGCATTTCTCTAGAATTTCCAAAGTCATTGTATACTGCTGGAGTAAAAATGTAATAACATGTTATTATTTATGGTATTAAGGTTTGGACATGTACTACAGACACAGATTTAGCCACTGTGATATATAATGTTGATGCCAAATTTCTATTTAGTTTTAGTCAGAATCTTTTGATTAAAATGCCTATTTAGTTTTAGTCGTATTTTAGTCATCTGAATTGCTTGTTTAGTCGTATTTTAGTAGACAAAAATACAGTGCCTTGCAAAAGTATTCACCCCCTTGGCTTTTTACCTACCGTATTTTGTTACATTAAGTTAATTTTTTTTAATCCGAATTATATGTGATGGATCAGAACACAATAGTCTAAGGTGGTGAAGTAAAATTAGAAAAATATATACACTACCGTTCAAAAGTTTGGGGTCACCCAAACAATTTTGTGTTTTCCATGAAAAGTTACACTTATTCACCACCATACGTTGTGAAATGAATAGAAAATAGAGTCAAGACATTGACAAGGTTAGAAATAATGATTTGTATTTGAAATAACATTGTTTTTACATCAAACTTTGCTTTCATCAAAGAATCCTCCTTTTGCAGCAATTACAGCATTGCACACCTTTGGCATTCTAGCTGTTAATTTATTGAGGTAAGCTGGAGAAATTGCACCCCACGCTTCTAGAAGCAGCTCCCACAAGTTGGATTGGTTGGATGGGCACTTCTGGCGTACCATACGGTCAAGCTGCTCCCACAACAGCTCAATGGGGTTCAGATCTGGTGACTGTGCTGGCCACTCCATTACCGATAGAATACCAGCTGCCTGCTTCTGCTGTAAATAGTTCTTGCACAATTTGGAGGTGTGTTTAGGGTCATTGTCCTGTTGTAGGATGAAATTGGCTCCAATCAAGCGCTGTCCACTGGGTATGGCATGGCGTTGCAAAATGGAGTGATAGCCTTCCTTATTTAGAATCCCTTTTACCCTGTACAAAGCTCCCACCTTACCAGCACCAAAGCAACCCCAGACCATCACATTACCTCCACCATGCTTAACAGATGGCGTCAGGCATTCTTCCAGCATCTTTTCATTTGTTCTGCGTCTCACAAACGTTCTTCTTTGTGATCCAAACACCTCAAACTTGGATTCATCCGTCCACAACACTTTTTTCCAGTCTTCCTCTGTCCAATGTCTGTGTTCTTTTGCCCATCTTAATCTTTTTCTTTTATTGGCCAGTCTCAGATATGGCTTTTTCTTTGCCACTCTGCCCTGAAGCCCAAAATCCCGCAGCCGCCTCTTCACTGTAGATGTTGACACTGGTGTTTTGCGGGTACTATTTAATGAAGATGCCAGTTGGGGACCTGTGAGGCGTCTGTTTCTCAAACTAGAGACTCTAATGTGCTTATCTTCTTGCTTAGTTGTGCAACGCGGCCTCCCACTTCTTTTTCTACTCTGGTAAGAGCCTGTTTGTGCTGTCCTCTGAAGGGAGTAGTACACACCGTTGTAGGAAATCTTCAATTTCTTTGCAATTTCTCGCATGGAATAGCCTTCATTTCTAAGAACAAGAATAGACTGTCGAGTTTCAGATGAAAGTTCTCTTTTTCTGGCCATTTTGAGCGTTTAATTGACCCCACAAATGTGATGCTCCAGAAACTCAATCTGCTCACAGGAAGGTCAGTTTTGTAGCTTCTGGAAGGAGCTAGACTGTTTTTAGATGTGTGAACATGATTGCACAAGGGTTTGCTAATCATCAATTAGCCTTCTGAGCCAATGAGCAAACACATTGTACCATTAGAACACTGGAGTGATAGTTGCTGGAAATGGGCCTCTATACACCTATGTAGATATTGCACCAAAAACTAGACATTTGCAGTTAGAATAGTCATTTACCACATTAGCAATGTATAGAGTATATTTGTTTAAAGTTAGGACTAGTTTAAAGTTAGCTTCATTTAAAAGTACAGTGCTTTTCCTTCAAAAATAAGGACATTTTAATGTGACCCCAAACTTTTGAACGGTAGTGTACATAAAACTATTTTTCAGAAATAAAAAAACTGATAATTGGCATGTGCGTATATATTCACCCCCGTTATGAAGCCCATAAAAAGCTCTGGTGCAACCAATTACCTTCATAAGTCACATAATTAGTGAAATGATGTCCACCTGTGTGCAATCTAAGTGTCACATGATCTGTCATTACATAGACACACCTTTTTGAAGGGCCCCATCGGCTGCAACACCTAAGCAAGAGGTACCATTAACCAAACACTGCCATGAAGACCAAGGAACTCTCCAAACAAGTAAGTGACAATGTTGTTGAGAAGTACAAGTCAGGGTTAGGTTATAAAAAAATATGCAAATCTTTGATGATCCCTAGGAGCGCCATCAAATCTATCACAACCAAATGGAAAGAACATGGCCCAACAGCAAACCTGCCAAGAGACGGCCGCACACCAAAACTCACATACCGGGCAAAGAGGATATTAATTAGAGAGGAGCACAGAGACCTAAGGTAACCCTGGAGGAGCTGCAGAGTTCCACAGCAGAGACTGGAGTATCTGTACATAGGACGACAATAAGCCGTACGCTCCATAGACTTGGGCTTTATGGCAGAGTGGCCAGAAGAAAGACATTGCTTTCAGCAAAAAGAAGTTCCATGCTTGATTGACACTGGGTCAGAGGTCATGGAGTATGATTTCTATGTGCAGATTTGGAGCACAAAAACAGTGACACCCCTGCTGACTAATCTTTAGAGCGGCCAATAATCTATCCATTCTGGTCGAAGGCATCACCTGGGTGAGGATCCAAATCAAGGACCAGGTGGTGAAGTGGGTAGGGGTAGTGGTGACCCACAGCCCAGTAAACCCAGCAGTGCCTGTTCTGCTGGGCATTAATGTCTTGAAAGATCTGGGCTTACCCTGCCTGTTGGCCAAATATGAACACTCGGGCCGGCGAGCACGTGGCTCCAGCCTGTAAGCTGTGTGCCTCCGCGTACTCCAGGCCTTTGAAGCCCAGCGCAGGACAACCAAGAAGCAACCAGAGTAAGTAGGTGTAGTCTGTACACCCCCCCAAGCAAAAGCTGCTCTTGGCACCCATACAAGAAGTAGTCTGGTCGCTCCCTGTTGGGGCCCATTAAAAATTATAGGGGGACACCGTTATGGTCGAGATCCTCAAGGATCTGGTGATGGCAGGAGGGTGGCTGGTGGGTAGTACCCTATCCAAGGTGCATTGAGGAAGAGTCTTGGTACAACTTGTCAACCTGGGAACCACAGCAATATCGCTGCCCAAACATGCCATCTTGACTGATTTCTACGCTTCCCTCCCCACTGTATCTCTGAGGCCTAGCCAGGGGCTGAAGTGATCTCTAGAGGCAGCCATGGCCTCCTGGCACGAAACCCAGTACAGGTCCCTACTAGGGCAGCTGGACATTCCCTTCAAAGACTTTATCCTACCCCTACAGAGATTGCTCCATCAGCTGCTGGAAAACTCCTGCTAGTGTTCGCCACCAGTCCAGAGGATTATGGGTTCACCAAAGCCATTGACTACCCCATACACATGGGGGATGCACCACCCATCTGGGAGCAGTACCATCCCATCTCCTCAGCATTGTGCCAAGATGTTTAAGAGTTACTCCATAACATCCTTCAGAGTGGAGTGATCAAGGAAATCTGAAGTATATGGGCTGCTCCTGTTGTTCTGGTGCAAAAGAAGGATGGAAATCTACAGTTCTGTTTGAACTACTATAAGCTAAATGCATGCACCCACCTGTATACCTATCCACTTCATTGGGTAGAGAAATCTTTGATGGCCCTTGGACAAGCCAAGTTCTTCTTCACCCTGAATCTGACCAGCGGCTACTGGCAAGTCCTGGTGCGGGACCAAGACCGAGAGAACTTGGAACTTTTGGCCCCAGTAATGCCCCTAGCACCTTCTATCGCTTAATGGACAGATGTTTTGGGGACTTCAATTTTGAGACTGCGTTAGTTTATCTCAATGATATCATGATCTTTTCTAAGACATTTGTAGAACAAGTTAAACTAGAAGTGCATCTGGAGTCACTAAGTAACATGTGGGCTAGAAGTACACTTCGAATCACCAGGCGAACTGGAGTCACTAGAGGGCATACGGACTAGGAGCGCACCTCGGTGCGCTGGAATCACCTAGATGGCCTGTAGAAAAGGAGCACACCTGGCATCACAGGGTGCACTTGAGTCACTAGAGGGAACATAGACTGTCAGGGCACCTGGAGCCACTTGGTGCACTGGAACTACTAGGTGAAGTCACAGGGCACACAGGAATCACTAGAGGGCACATGGATTAAAAGTACACATGGAGTCACTGGGCACACTGAAGTCACTAGAGGGCAAATTGACTGGGCATGCACCTGAAGTCACTAAAGGGAACATTGATTGTTAATGCACCTAGATTCACTGGGTGCGCTGGAAACACTAGGTGACTTTTGGACTAGGAGCACACCTGGAGTCACCAATCCCTTTGAATTGACTAGAATGCACATATACTAGGAGGGCACCAGGAGTCACTAAAGGGCAGACGGACTGGGAGTACACCTGGAATCACCGGTCACACTGGAATCACTATATGACCTTTTGGACTAGGAACACACTTGGAGTCACCGATTGCACTGGGGTCACTAGAGGTCACATGGATTGGGAGCACGTTGGAGGTACAGAGTACCCCGAGGCTGGAGGCAGACATGGAAGACACAGGAAGCATGAGGTTACAGATAAGTACTGCAGCAGGGGGCTCAGCTGAAGCATAATGATGCATTGCTACACACTTTAAGGCAGAGGGCTATCAGAAGAGATGTCTCCGGATTGGCTGGGGTGCTGTTGCTCCAGATGAATCCCTGCCATGCACTCAAGAGGAGGCCCAGCACTGGATCACATGTAGAAGTAGGTGTGACAGCTACTATGAGGACCGGTGGAAGCCATTGAGAAGCCACAAGTCCCATCAGGCCGTGCTGGAACTGCAATTCCTTGGACTTGCTGAATGTTGTTTACCTTCGCCTGGCTGTTGGTAAAGCTATGAAAATCTTTCACGTAAGAAGAAGATCCGTTATTTTATTTCCCATCAAATCAATAGAAAATAAATTATCAGGCAGTAAAAAAAATATATGCATTCATTCGGCAGTGTTATCTGCAGACAGCTAGACAAGACATCTCACTTTCAATAATTATATATTGTGCAAAAATACAGAATTCTGTGATACGGTAAATCTCGCATTCAATAATAGTTTAAATAATATGACTTGCATCATTTCAACTCTCCATTGCTGCCGCACGCCGGCGGTTTGACGAGGTGCCATTTATGCAAATCTCTAATAGATTTTGCATATCTGAGCCCAAACCAGCTCTTCCCTGCCACTCTTCACAGTCCTGCCAGCAATTACCGCCATTGTATGACCACAATAGGAGATATTTGCACTCGTCAGCCACGATATAATTGGTGCAAAGTGAACACAGTTATTAATTATTATTAATTTGGATCATGGTTAACAGGCAGATAATCGTGGAGTGTCAGCTACTCTCCTTGGCTGCGGTCGGAGTTAACTCTTTCACGGCACTTTCCGAAGTGATTGGCTATGGACATATCCTTTATATAAGGGATCTATAGGATAACAAGATCACCATGCTCATAGCTCCACCTACTGTATATATTAATACAGTTCTGAATTCATAATAACATCATTAAATAAAAGCAGTGTAAAGGTCTGAATTTAACTTGATATCAGCTTTTTAAAGTCTACTATGCAGCCTGTAGAGAGAGAAGGGTGGAGAAGCAGCACAAGGAACAGGTCTTTCTGCTGTATGATGACATCTAGTGGTGGTTTAGGATCACCACAACTGGTTTACTTATGCGATTTGGTATGTCCCTCTGTCCTCCCCTCTTGTTTAGTGTCAGTTAGTTCAGTCCTAGCTAGACCCTTACTGTTTCTTCCATGTTCCCCGAGTCAGTGTTAGTTCTTTGCAGAGACGGGGCTTTGGAAATTCATTGTCATTTTCCATTTCAAAAGACTGGAAAAGCTTCCTCTGAACTGCACTTGTGAGAGGTAAAATTGTGTTGGATGCAACTCCTATGCCTTATTGAAGAGTTAATCTGCTTGTGGATGGAGTCAAGTCAGCAGGTGACCATACTGTCTGGACAGATTGGCTATATGGAGGTAATTTAATGTGGTGTTCAAAACAGAACTACTCTCTTTTTAAAGAAGCCAATTGTCAAAATTTTAACTAGGTCTAATGCAGACATTGGTATCCAATTCAGTCGTTCACATGGTGGAAATATGCACAGATGCCAACTATCCTGAAATTTGCCAGAAAAGTCCCGATGAGGCTGTCTCTGAGATCACAGGACCACCCTTCCGGGACAGTCCTGAGGGAGTTGCCTCTGAGATCACAGGACCACCAATCCGGGACAGTCCTGAGGGAGTTGTCTCTGAGATCACAGGACCACCCTTCCGGGACAGTCCTGAGGGAGTTGTCTCTGAGATCACAGGACCACCCTTATTTGAGCACTGAGTTCTGACTTGGTTCATATTCAAGAGTTTTTGAAAAAAATAACGAAGAAAGAAATTATGAACAATATATGATAACCCAAGAAGGACAAGTCATCAGAGGCTTTCGTTATATGATATGGGTCATTCCTTTTTCGAATGATGTAACTATTTTGGTCTACGCTTTAATTGTTAACAATTTTTAACAATATCTGTAATAAATATACATTTTGTGAAATATATTTTGTGTTGTTTTTGGATGACACCAGAAAATTCAGAAACATATATTTTTGGTTCTTATGCCGCGTACACACGGTCGTACTTTTCGTCTACAAAAGTCAGACAGCCTGTCCGACAGACTTCCGACAGACTTCCGGCAGACTTTCGACGGACTTGCGGCGGACTTTCTAACGAACAGACTTGCCTACACACGATCACACAAAAGTCCGTCGAATTCTTACGTGATGACGTACACCGGACTAAAATAAGGAAGTTCATAGCCAGTAGCCAATAGCTGCCCTAGCGTGGGTTTTTGTCCGTCGGACTAGCATACAGACGAGCGGATTTTTCGACCAGACTCGAGTCCGTCGGAAAGTTTTAAAGCATGTTTCAAATCTAAAGTACGTCGGATTTGAGGCTAAAAAAGTCAGTTGAAAGTCCGGAGAAGCCCACACACGATCGGATTACCAGCCAGCTTTAGTCCGTCAGCGTCCGTTGGACTTTTGTAGACGAAAAGTACGACCGTGTGTACGCGGCATTACAGTGTATGTAAAAAATGCCAACTGTCCCGGATTTTTCGGGGCAGTCCTAGGGAAGTTGTCTCTGAGATCACAGGACCACCCTTATATGAGCACTGAGGACTGAGCTCTGACTTGGTCTGTAGTCAAGAGTTTTCCAAAAAAATTAACAAAGAACTAAATTATGAATGCTATACAGGTATGATACCTCAAAAAGGACAAGTTATCAGAGGCTTTCATTATATGATATGGGTCATTCCTTTTTCGAATGATGTAACTATTTTGGTCTACACTATTTATTTTATTGTGAACAATTTTTAACAATATCTGTAAAAAATATACATTTTGTGAAATATTTTGTGTTGTTTTTGGATGACACCAGAAAAGTCCCAAACATTTGATATTTTTGGTTCCTACAGTATATGCATAGATGACAACTGTCCCTGATTTGCCGGGACAGTCCTGGGGAAGTTGTCACTGAGATCACAGGACCACCCTTATATGAGCACGAGGACTGAGCTCTGACTTTGTCCGTATTCAAGAGGTTACGAAAAAAAATAACAAAGAACAAAATTATGAATGCTATACAGGTATGATACCTCCAAAAAAGGACAAGTCATCAGAGGCTTTCATTATATGATATGGGTCATTCCTTTTTCGAATGATATAACTATTTTGGTCTGCACTATTTTATTGTTAACAATTTTTAACAATATCTCTAATAACTATAAATTTTGTGAAATATTTTGTGTTGCTTCTGTTTGGATGGCACCAGAAAAGTATCATACATTTTTTTTTTTAATTTTGGTTCTGATATGCATATATGTCAACTGTCCTGGATTTACCAGGACCATTCTGAGGAAGTTGTCTCTGGGATCACAGGACCCCCCCCCCCCTTATTTTGGCACTGAGTTCTGCCTTGGTCCATATTCAAGAGTTTATGAAAAAAATTGAACAAAGAAGGAAATTATGAATACTATGCCTTGAAAAAGTATTCATACCCCTTGAAATTTTCCACATGTTTTCATGTTACAACCAAAAACATAAATGTATTTTATTGGGATTTTGTGTGATAGACCAACACAAATTGGCAGATAATTGTGAAGTGGAAGGAAAATTATAAATGGTTTTCCAATTTTTTTACAAATAAATATGTGAAAAGTGTGGTGGGCATTTGTATGGAGCCCCCCGGAGTCAATACTTTGTAGAACCCCCTTTTCTCTGCAATTACAGCGGCAAGTCTTTTTGGGGATGTCTCTACCAGCTTTGCACATCTAGAGAGGGACATTTTTGCCCATTCTTCTTTGCAAAATATCTCAAGCTCTGTCCGATTGGATGGAGAGCGTCTGTGAACAGCAATTTTCAAGTCTTGCCACAGATTCTCAATTGGATTCAGGTCTGGGCTGTGACTGGGCCATTCTAACACATGAATATGCTTTGGTCTAAACCATTCCATTGTAGCTCTGGCTGGATGTTTCGGGTCGTTGTCCTGCTGGAAGGTGAACCTCCACCCCAGTCTCAAGTCTTTTGCAGACTCTAACAGGTTTTCTTCTAAGATTGTCCTGTATTTGGCTCCATCCATCTTCCCATCAACTCTGACCAGCTTCCCTGTCCCTGCTGAAGAAAAGCATCCCCACCACATGATGCTGCCACCGCCATGTTTCACGGTGGGGATGGTGTGTTCAGGGTGATGTGCAGTGTTAGTTTTCCCCCACACATAGCGTTTTACTTTTAGGCCAAAAAGTTAAATTTTGGTCTCATCTGACCAGATCACCTTCTTCCACATGTTTGCTGTGTCCTCCACATGGCTTCTCACAAACTGCAAACAGGACTTCTTATGACTTTCTTTCACCAATGTCTTTCTTCTTGTCACTCTTCCATAAAGGCCAGATTTGTGGAGAACACGACTAATAGTTGTCCTGTGGACAGATTCTCCCCCCTGAGCTGTGGATCTCTGCAGCTCCTCCAGAGTTACCATGGACCTCTTGGCTCTTCTCTGATGAATGCTCTCCTTGCCCGGCCGGTCAGTTTAGGTGGACGGCCATGTCTTGGTAGGTTTGCAGTTGTGCCATACTCTTTCCATTTTCCGATGATTGATTGAACAGAGCTCCGTGAGATGTTCAAAGCTTGGGATATTTTTATAACCTAACCCTGCTTTATACTTCTTCACAACTTTATCCCTGACCTGTCTGGTGTGTTCCTTGGCCTTCATGCCGCTGTTTGTTCACTAAGGTTCTCTAACAAGCCTCTGAGGGCTTCACAGAACAGCTGTATTTATACTGAGATTAAATGACACACAGGTGGACTCTATTTACTAATTAGGTGGCTTCTGAAGGCAATTGGTTCCACTAGATTTTAGTTAGGGGTATCAGAGTAAAGGGGGCTGAATACAAATGCCCCCCCACACTTTTCACATATTTATTTGTAAAAAAAGTTGAAAACCGTTTATCATTTTCCTTCCACTTCACAATCATGAGCCACTTTGTGTTGGTCTATCACATAAAATCCCAATAAAATACATTTACGTTTTTGGTTGTAACATGTCAAAATGTGGAAAATTTCCAGGGGTGTGAATACTTTTTCAAGGCACTGTATAATAACCCAAGAAGGACAAGTCATCAGAAGCTATGGGTCATTTCTTTTTTGGATGCTGTAAGTATGTTGGTGTACATTATTTTATTGTGAAATTTTTTGAACAGTATCCAAAGAAGGAAATTATGAACGATATATGATAACCCAAGAAGGACAAATCACCAGAAGCTTCCATTATATGCTATGGGTCATATTTTGTGTTGCTGTTTTTGGTTGACACCAGAAAAGTCTCTTACTTTTTTTACTTACTTTTTTTTTTTTGTTCTGATGCCAATCGTCTTGGATTTGCCGGGAGAAAGAAATTGGGAGGGATGCCCCAGGGATTGTATGGGTAAGGGTTTAGTTGAGAGTAAGGTGGTGAGAAAACAAGTATATAGAAAGATATTCAAAATGTATTTATACAAAAATATACATAAAGAACATTATTATAAAAACAATGATGCTGGTCATATATACAATACGATATACAAGCTATATTCTGAAGCATAAGAGAAGGTCTCCAAGTAAGAGGCCCAAATCAATCATATGGTTTTCAGAAGACCCAACATGTTTCGGAGTTAAATTCCCTCTTCAGGGATGGAGATAGGTTGTATAGTCTAATATAAAAATGGATTTGCCGGGAGGGTCCTGCTGAGGTTATCTCTGAGATTAAAGGACCACCCTTATTTGAGCACTGAGCATGTGCAGCAACTCCACTAAGAGGGGGGGGGGATCACGCCCAGAGGTGACATATTTAAGCTCCAGACCTAGCCATGTAGTGGGTGTGGCCTGGGTGAGACCACCCAGAAAGTGAGAGTATCCATTGTGGGGTGGGGGGGCAGTGTCCCTGTGATTTGGGAACAGTATTTTGGTAAGTATAAATATGAAATATACACTACAAATATCTTACAGGTAGAAAGTATGGAAAGGTGGTTGCATGTGCTATATACACGCGTTTAAGGCCCCATTCAGAGTTTTTTTTTTTGCACGTTTTTCACACCATACACATAGAGCGCCCTAATTGCAACAGACGCAGCAAAGTAGCTCATGAAGCTTATTGCTGTTTAACTTTGTGTGTTTTTTTTTTACCATGCGTTTTGCTGCGTTTGCTGCACGACAAATCACACGTCTGCAATGAATGGCACTGCAAACATGATGCTTTGTAAACGCGTGCAAAAAAACGTGCGCTGTTGCAGACATTTGCCAAACACTCAGATGTGAATGGAGCCTCAGGGTACATTTATGCCATGGCATAGGAGTCACCTGTATTATAGGGCCTAGCTCTGTATTGGCTGGGCACTGATTGGTTAACTGTCTCTCTACTGCTGCAAAATTACAGTTTATACCGGTTATGCCCAGCATTACCATAGCAATAATGCATTTCTTTTGCATTTGTGTAACAATGTAAGTATAATTTACGCTTTGCCTCCTGACAGATTATAATAAACATGTTACAGTAAAATATACCATTGTATAGCAGAAAGAAAACTATTTCTACCGCACTGCCACATAGTGGTTATAGTTGGCACTGCGCTGTACTGCGGCTCTGATATGTACACGGCACACATACACCTCCCTATCTTCCCCAGGAAAAGGTACAATTCTCCCCAGCAATGCGCTCCGTCCTTGTTTACTTGATAAATGTTTTCAGAATTAATTCAAATCAATGCTTCCTCGTGTCTCGTATGGCGTGATTAATACTGCGCCGAGCTTGGTCAAGCACTGCTGCTAATGGCATTCATTGAGTTATTGCTGTTTTAGGATTTGCCTGGAAAACGAGTCCCAGGCGCCGCTCCCCTGCGAGAGAAACATTTGACCCAAGATTGATTCCGTGCAGAAAATATAAATAAATAACAAAAGTATTCCAGCTTTTCGGGAGATAGCGGAATTTCTGAACCAAATGTACCGATTAACTGTGTGCAAGTCTAGAGGAGATAGATAGATAGATAGATAGATAGATAGATAGATAGATAGATAGATAGATAGATAGATAGATAGATAGATAGATAGATAGATAGATAGATAGATAGATAGAACAAATGGATGGATAGATGAAAGGATGGCTAGATGTATAGAGATAGAAACATGATAGATAGAAAGAAAAATAGACACATAGATGAAGGAGGGACAGATGAGTAGATAGATAGAAAGATAGATGATAGTTAGAAATAAAAAAAAAAGTAAAAAGATGGATGGATGGAGATAGATAGATGTATATGGAGCAAGGATGTACAAACAAATGGATGGATGGAAAATGGATGGGGATAGAATTATAGATGATAGATAGAAAGAAAATAGACATATAGATGAAGGAGGGAAAGATAAATAGATAGAATAATATGCAAATAGATAATTGCATGGATGGATATCAATAGGAGACAGGCTAATAAGAATGACTGATTCCAGCTTGCTGTTCTACATGTTGAATTACATTCGATGAATAGAGAGAGAATGATAATAGAAAGAAAAATAGACACATAGATGAAGGAAGGACAAATGAGTAGATAGATAGAAAGATAGATGATAGATAAAAATAAGCAAATAGATGGATGGATGGACTAATGGATGGCAATAGATAGATAGATAGATAGATAGATAGATAGATAGATAGATAGATAGATAGATAGATAGATAGATAGATAGATAGATAGATAGATAGATAGATAGATAGATAGATAGATAGATAATGGACAGATGAATGGAACAACAAACAGGGTACAAACGGGGCACTTCATAAATAAAAATTACCTCTATATACAGTATATTTCTGTGAGGTGATCGATGGAAGGGTTAATGGAAGGATTGATGGAAGGGTTAATGGAAGGATTGATGGAAGGGTTAATGGAAGGGTTGATGGAAGGGTTAATGGAAGGGTTGATGGAAAGGTTGATTTGAGGGTTAATGGAAGGGTTGATGGAAGGGTTAATGGATGGGTTGATGGAAAGGTTAATGGAAGGGTTAATGGAAGGGTTGGTGGGAGGGTTGATGGGAGGGTTAATGGAAAGGTTGATGGGAGGGTTGATGGGAGGGTTGATGGAAGGGTTGATGGAAGGGCTGATGGAAGGGTTGATGGAAGGGTTGATGGGAGGGTTGAAGGGTTGATGGAAGGGTTAATGGGAGGGTTGATGCAAGGGTTGATGGGTGGGTTAATGGATGGGTTGATGGAAGGGTTAATGGAAGGGTTGGTGGGAGGGTTGATGGGAGGGTTAATGGAAGGGTTGATGGAAGGGTTGATGGGAGGGTTGATGGAAGGGTTAATGGAAGGGTTGGTGGGAGGGTTGATGGGAGGGTTGATGGAAGGGTTGATGGGAGGGTTGATGGAAGGGTTGATGGAAGGGTTAATGGGAGGGTTGATGGGAGGGTTGATGGGAGGGTTAATGGAAGGGTTGATGGGAGGGTTGATGAAAGGGTTGATGGAAGGGTTGATGGGAGGGTTGATGGGAGGGTTGGTGGGAGGGTTGATGGGAGGGTTAATGGAAGGGTTGATGGGAGGGTTGATGAAAGGGTTGATGGAAGGGTTGATGGAAGGGTTGATGGGAGGGTTGATGGGAGGGTTGGTGGGAGGGTTGATGGGAGGGTTAATGGAAGGGTTGATGGAAGGGTTGATGGGAGAGTTGATGGAAGGGTTGATGGAAGAGTTGATGGGAGGGTTGATGGGAGGGTTGATGGAAGGGTTGATGGAAGGGTTGATGGAAGGGTTGATGGAAGGGTTGATGGAAGGGTTAATGAGAGGGTTGATGGGAGGGTTGATAGAAGGGTTGAGGTCCTGGAGCTGTTGGCATTTTGCTCTGTATGGAGAACATTGAGTCGTTTGTACCGTCTTTAGGCACACATTGTAGAATGTTCTATGATTGGAATATAAGCAGAGACTTCCAGAGCTCCGTGTCCAGGCCTCCAGCCCTCTGCAGTGATGTGTTCATTGTGGGAGACTCCCAGAGCCACAGATTACTTTATTATCTGTTGTTCCTCGGATCCGCAATGTTTAATAATAGACCTCCCAGCTGTCATGCAGAATCGTAATCAATAAGCTTCATGAATCGATAGATATTTCCGCATATATAGTATATTATTCCCATGACTGGAAGTGTAATTTCACCACCGAGCGGCTGTTCAGGAATAAATGCTGCACAAAAATAATAAAACCATCTAGCTCCCAACCCCCGAGCCCCACGCACTCCTCCCCCACCATTTCTATGATATTGTATAGATTTTATTTTAAGTGTACCAGTCAATGTAAAATACAAACTGGCATCAGGTATCACCAGGTGCCTTATCAAATATCCTCCTCTGTCTGCATCAGCATGGACTCCTGGGCACACCCCATATACTAATGTCAAATTTCCATCGTCCTACAATCCACTTACTTTATATACATTCTGTGCGAATGGGGCAAAATCGAATGCTCGTAGGTGATATTTTCTGTAATTCAAATGTATGAATAGCGAAAATGCTGCATTATGGCCACTAGATAGCACTTAGGAGCATGCTTATTTCTTGTGATAGTCAGCGCCATTTAGTGGCCATAAAGCAGTATTTTTTCCCATTCACGCATCCACCCACCACTGGGAGAAGACAGAAGAGAAAGAGGACGTAGAGTATAAGATGAGCAACATGACAGGGTCGTACCATATGCCATGCCATACCATACCCCTTATGGTCAGGGTCATGTCACGCTGAGGATATGTATACTGTATAGAGAGGATGCCCCAATGGTCAGGGTTATGTCATGTCAACAATGTGTACTATAAAGAGAGCATACCCCCATGGTCAGGGTTGTATCACATTGGTGATATGTATACTCAGGGCTGGGACAAGGGGTGGGCAGGTGGCTGCCCTGGGCGCAATCATTTACTGTAGGGATGGGGGCAAGACTGTTACAAGACTGGCCAGTTTGGCATCTATGCCCTGGGCACTGGATGACCTTGGCCCAGCACTGTGTTTATTTTACAGGCATGTTTGTGGTCATGTTTGTGTCACATTGGCAATATGTATACTGTAGAGAACATGTCCCCATGGTCAGGATGGTGTCATATTGGTGTGATGCCCCCATGGTTAAGGTCATGCCTCATTGTCGATATGTATACTGTATAGAGAGCTTTCACCATGGTTAAGGTTGTGTCATATTGTTTATACTGTATGTATACTGTATAGAGAGCATACCCCCATTGTCAGCTTTGTGTCCCATTGGCAATATCTATACTTTGTAAACAGCATGTCTCCATGGTCAGAAGGGTGTCACATTGGTGATGCCCCCATGGTCAGGGTTGTGTCTTGTTGACATTACGTATACTGCACAGAGAGCATGCCCCTGTGGTTTGGGTTGTGTCCCATTGGGGATATGTATACTGTATAGGGAGCATACCCCCATGGTCAGCGTTGTGTCACATTGGTGATGCCCGCAAGGTTGGGGTCATGTCACATTGGAGATATGTATACTGTACAGAGATCTTGTACCCATGGCCAGGGTCATCTCATGTTGTGTATATATGGTCAGGATTGTGTCCCATTGGCAATATGTATACTGTATAGGGAGCATGCCCCCATGGTCAGGGTTGTGACCCATTGGCAATATGTATACTGTATAGAGAACATACTCCATGTTTAGGGTTGTTTTCCATTGGGAGTATGTATACTGTACTGAGAGCATACCCCCCCGGTCAGGGTTGTGTCCCATTGGCAAAATGTATACTGTATTACTGTATAGAGAGCAAAGTCCATGATCAGGGTTGTTTTCCATTGGCAGTATGTATACTGTACTGAGAGCATACCCCCCCCCCCCCCCCGGTCAGGGTTGTGTCCCATTGGTAATATGTATACTGTATAGAGAGCATACCCCATGGTCAGGGTTGTTTTCCATTGGCAATATGTATACTGTACAGAGAGCATACCCCCCCCCCCCCCCCAGTCAGGGTTGTGTCCCATTGGTAATATGTATACTGTATAGGCAGCATGACCCCATGGTCAGGGTTCTGTCCCATTTGAGATATGTATACTTAACCGAGAGCATACCCCCCCATGGCCAGGGTTGTGTCCCATTGGTAATATGTTTACTGTATAGACAGCATGTCAACATGGTCAGGGTTTTGTCCCATTGGTAATATGTAAACTGTATACGGAGTATGCCCCCATGGTCAGGGTTGTGCCATATTGGTGATTTGTATACTGTATATAGAGCATACCCCCATGGTATGGGTTGTGCCATGTTGGTGATGTGTATAGTGTATAGAGATCATGCCCCCAATGGTCAGGGTTGTGTCCCATTGGTGATGTGTATACTGTATATAGAGCATACCCCCATGGCCAGGGTTGTGCCATGTTGGTGATGTGTATAGTGTATAGAGATCATGCCCCCATGGTCAAGGTCGTGTTCCATTGGTGATGTGTATAATTTATATAGAGCATACCCCCATGGTCAGGGTTGTGCCATATTGGTGATTTGTGTACTGTATATAGAGCATACCCCCATGGTCAGGGTTGTGCCATATTGGTGATTTGTATACTGTATATAGAGCATACCCCCATGGTCAGGGTTGTGCCATATTGGTGATTTGTATACTGTATATAGAGCATACCCCCATGGTCAGGGTTGTGCCATATTGGTGATTTGTATACTGTATATAGAGCATACCCCCATGGTCAGGGTTGTGCCATATTGGTGATGTGTATACTGTATATAGAGCATACCCCCATGGTCAGGGTTGTGCCATGTTGTTGATGTGTATAGTGTATAGAGATCATGCCCCCAATGGTCAGGGTTGTGTTCCATTGGTGATTCAGATGCTATGTATACTGTACATATTTATCACATTCTGTATACAGAAGTTAAAGAAATGTGAAATCTTTTTGTTGGTGGCGGTGGATTCTTTGTGCATTCCTGTACTGCAGACCTTGAGACGGATATATATATAAAAAATGCAGTTTAATGGCTGACAAATGACATTGGATTCATTATAAAGTCCTTTTTTTTCAGCGCAGAGTAATGTGGTGGAGACGAAGCATCAGGCAGGTGAATTGAATATAAAACTTAAATTGAATCTAAACACAACACATTAGAGGTAGGTGTAATAAAAGCCACGCTACAGCGATTTATATGTGCTATTAAAGGGGCTGTGTAAGCAAAAAATATGAAGACACTCTCGGCAGATTGATCACAGTAAAAAATTCTAGGCGGAGATGTGTGTTTCACTCGTCGGTGCTCAGCTTTACACTGTTGTGTGTGTGGCTTTCCACAATCCCCCTTTTTCATTGAGGTACATTGTATCCCAATTACAAGGGAGAAGGGAAGGAGGCTTCAGTCAGACATTGCAGTGTAGTGAGAGAAGCCACAGGGGGCAGCAGAGAGCTTCTTTAGAAATAAAGCACATGCAGCTTGTTCATTCCAAGTTATCAGAATAACGTGATTCACCCCTTGGTGTAGGAAAAGTAATAACAAAACAAAAAAATTTCCCTATTCACTACTGGCACTGCGCTGACTCTAAGTCGTGGGTGCACAACCTGTGGTCCTCCAGCTGTTGTGGAACTGCAAGCCCCATCATGCCTCTGCCTTTGGGAGTGATGCTTGCAACTGTCAGCCTTGCAATGCCTCATGAGACGTGTAGTTCTGCAACAGCTGGAGAGCCACAGGTTGAGCACTCTCTAAGTGCACCGTTCCCTTTTTTGTTTATTTAAAGTGAACACAACATCTGACATTTTTTTCATGTTACATGCAGAATGCTAATTACTATATCAGTGTTTCTATGAAATACAAAGTAACATTGTTTATAAACATCAGTTGAGAGATAGAAAAATACAAAATATTGTTTGTAAACATTGACATTGATCAGACAGGAGATAGAGAGATACAAATAACATTTTTTATAAACATTGATCAGACAGGAGATAGAGAGATACAAAGTAACATTGTGTATAAACATTGATCAGATGGGGGTAGAGAGATACCAAGTAACATTGTTTATAAACATTGATCAGACAGGAGAGAGAGAGATACAAAGTAACATTGTTTATAAACATTGATCAGACAGGAGATAGAGAGATACCAAGTAACATTGTTTATAAACATTGATCAGACAGGAGATAGGGAGATACAAAGTAACATTGTTTATAAACATTGATCATATAGGAGATAGAAAAATACAAAATAACATTGTTTGTACTCATTGATCAGACAGGAGATAGAGAGATACAAAGTGACATTGTTTATAAACATTGATTAGACAGGAGATAGGGAAATACAAAGTAACATTGTTTATAAACATTGATCAGTTGGGATAGAGAAAATACAAAATAACATTGTTTGTAAACATTGATCAGACAGGAGATAGAGAGATACAACATAACAAAGTAACAGTGTTTAGAAACATGGAAATAGAAAGATACAAAGCAACATTGTTTAAAAACATTATTCAAAAAAAGATAGAGAGATACAAAGTAACATTGTTTATAAACATTGATCAGACAGTCGATAGAGAGATACAAAATAATGTTGTTTATAAACATTGATCAGATAGGATCAATACAAAGTAATATTGTTTGTAAACATTGATTAGATGTGATATAGAGAGATACAAAGTAATATTGTTTATAAAACATTGATCAAACAGGAGATAGGGAGATACAAAATAACGGTTATAAACATTGATAAGATAGAATTAATACAAAGTAACATTGTTTATAAACATTGATCAGACGGGAGATAGAGAGATACAAAGTAATATTGTTTATAAAACATTGATCAGGCAGGAGATAGAATGATACAAAATAACATTGTTTATACACATTTTTCAAATGCAGATAGAGAGATACAAAATAACATTGCTTATAAACATTGATCAGATAGAATCAATACAAAGTAACATTGTGTACAAACATTGATCAGACAGGAGATAGAGAGATACAAAGTTACATTGTTCATAAACATTGATCAGGCAGGAGACATAGAGATACAACATAACAAAGTTACATTGTTTAAAAACATTATTCAAATGCAGATAGAGAGATACAAAGTAACATTGTTTATAAACTTTCTGTCTCGGTTTCAGTGGTCGCCAGGTCAAATCTCCCCAGCGGGGACACAGACGCCAATTCTATTCTCCATCTAAAACATGTCCAGCTTTAGGTACACATCTGTTGTATCAAATTGACCAAACAATAAATATACTGAAAAAGAAAAACCCTCATAATGGATACATTTTAAGGGAATGCCAGGTTCAAAGTGAATGAAAATCAATTGATTTTCAATGTTTCAATTAAATGTATAAATAGTGCAATGCTGGCTATGCAGTATTATTATATAGAGCATTGTATTATTGAACAAACAGTAATCCAATAGATGTAATATTAGAATGTCACAGTATAGAAATATTGACAATTGTAATGATCCTCTGAGAACATTAATAACTCTGTTCATGAATCAATGAGATCCCATGACATGGAATAATAAGTCTGCAACCCGGAGGTCTTTGTGTGTGAGTTTCTGCAAACGTGAATTACTTTTGAATGGTCAAGGCTTACGAGAGATGCTCCAAATTCAACTTATTCACGATTACATAAGAGAATACAGTAAGAGGACAGGAAAAAAAGAACGAGAAATCAAGTATAAATGAAGCAGTATTTAAAAAAATATCCAGGATCCCACCCCTGCTTATAATGAGCAATAAGAAAGAAGAACAAGAAACCTTCCAACCCAACTGTTTCTCCAAAACTCCTGAAACTGAATTTAATCCTCTGCATTGTGTAAAAATGCTGTTTGATCCTGTATGCACAGATCCTTCCCTCCTGCACTTTCTATCTGGGGAAGGCCAGCTAACACCGGCAGAGTAGCCGACCTGCACATGCTCAGTTGTGTCTTTTATGCTGAAGAGAACAGTACAGTTTCTTGTTCTCAGGGATAGTCAGGTCACATGATGATGACATAACACATGTGGGCGTGTATACAGGCTGCAGTGATAATCTCCCCCTTCCTGAACTCTCAGCACTGAAGAAACTGTGCAGTTTATGATGTAACCGTGGTATACAGATCATCCAAAAAGGTATATAGTGGCAGTATTTTAATGTAAAAAAGAAGATTTATAAGCTGTGGGGGGGGGGGGGTGGATGAACTATTTTCATATTACTGGGTTTAGCAACACTTTAACCACTTGCCGACCGCTGCATGCTGATATACGTCGGCACAATGGCAGCGGTGGGCAAATGCGTATACCTGATAGGCTGGTTGTACCCAAGTTAAGTGAGTGATTACCTTGAGTACAATCAGCCTACCCATACATGGTTTGAATCTTGGCCGGTCCCTGCTGAACTGGTTGAGATTCAAACTGTCTATGGCTGGCTTTAGTGCGTTCTGTTGTGATTTTATTAATATTGACTGCTCAAGCCCTTAAGAAGGGGAAGGCTTTTGGCTTTTCCCCCCGAAACGCGTTGGCTATATCTGGTGCTCATAACCATTACATGTTTCAAAAAGTCCTTCAAGTGAATTACACATCCTAGAATTTACCATCTGGTGAACACTCTCTTTGTCACTATCAGTGAGGTAACAGTCTAGTGCCAGAACAGGGTCCACCCACACTATATTTCAATTTGGTAGATCCATCAGAACCAATTTTCCCTTCAACCTGTCCAGTGCTATCACACCCACATCAGGAACATCTTCTCAAAGAACTCCTGTTTATCATGTACTATGCTGGTGAGTTTCTCATGGATCATGATCCAAATGGTAATAGAATTTGAATGCACCGTCCAGTGAAGGGTTGTTTTTTTTCCCCATTTTTCTTTTACCAAAATTCTTAAAACATTGACATCCTCACCCCCCACCCCTCACACAAGAAACCAGTTCAGCATATCGAGGGGTATGGGCTGATACCTTCTTAGGTGAAGGTCAGTGAACATGTGGCCCATTAGCTCCCCTAATCCCAGCCTACATGTCCTCCATCAAGAGGGTACCTAGTTCAAGAGGAATGGGTGGAAAAAGGTCCAGCTGTCTCTCGGTGGGTCATCATCTTGCTTCAATAACACCATCCTGGAATAAGTTTATATTAAATGCTTTTTTTTAAAGGTTACAAGGTATTTGTGAAGTGAAGTGAAAAGCCACGTAGAACGCTAGCTGTGCCCGTTGAGTCGGTTTAAAGCACACATACTGTGAAATCCATTATAGTAGGAAAGTTATAGCACACAGTACCAATACATTATTTTTAACTGATCTGAGTGCTTTTGGCCACTTACTGATTGTTCTCAAGTTGGAGGAATGAAAGAGTCTGCGTGGCATTCGAGGGCTCTCCGGTCTGTTGCTGCACACCGTCTGGGTGCAGAAGTTGGCAGCTGGGGGAGTTCCCAGGGCTGAAAATTTGATGCACATGACAGGTGAACCTTTGGACCTGGATTTTTGGGAGGGTGAAGTGGTCCTTCCTGATGATTAGGGATGAGCTTCGTGTTCGAGTCGAACCCATGTTCGACTCGAACATCGGCTGTTCGGTCGTTCGCCGAATTGCGAACGATATGGGCCGTTCGCGCCAAATTCGTGTGGTGCGTCACGGCCCATAATTCACTGCGGCATCGCAGTGCATTGCTTGCTAATGATTGGCCAAGCATGCACTATGACCCGCATGCTTGGCCAATCACAGCGCCGCCTGAACAGAGAGCCGTAATTGGCCAAAGCCAAGGAGGCTTTGGCCAATTATGGCTCAGGGGATTTAGTACACGCCCCACACTATATAAGGCCGCCTGCACGGCGGCCCTGTGCAGTGTGTTCCGGTGTGCTGAGAGATAGAGAGAGAGAGAGACAGTGTCATTTCATTTGAGTTAGATAGATTAGGCAGGACAGTCAGTCAGTTAGCTGCACTTAAAGTGTATTGTGTATATATATGCATCCCAGGTGTTGCATATATATATATACACTGTATTCAGTTTAGCTAGATCCGTTCCTGTTATCTTCTAGACTATTTACATTTAGTGCAGTGCATCCTGCTCACAGTGTTCAGCTAGATCCGTTCCTGTTATCTTCTTACTGACAGGCAGGCTTGTCTTGTTACAGTATTTACAGCTACCTGAAGAAAATTACTGGTGTTCTTTTGATCCTATTAGTACCACAGTCAGGCAGCTAGACTATTTACAGTTAGTGCAGTGCGTCCTGCTCACAGTGTTCTGCTAAACCTACAAGTTAGTGGGGTGCGTCCTGCTCACAGTGTTCAGCTAAACCTACAAGTTAGTGGGGTGCATCCACCTCACAGTGTTCAGCTAAACCTACAAGCTAGTGGGGTGCGTCCTGCTCACAGTGTTCAGCTAGATCCGTTTCTGTTATCTTCTTACTGACAGGCAGGCTTGTCTTGTTACAGTAAATACAGCTACCTGAAGAAAATTGCTGGTGTTCTTTTGATCCTATTAGTACCACAGTCAGGCAGCTAGACTATTTACAGTTAGTGCAGTGCGTCCTGCTCACAGTGTTCAGCTAAACCTACAAGTTAGTGGGGTGCGTCCACCTCACAGTGTTCAGCTAAAGCTACCTGTAGAAGGTTGGTGGTGTTCTCATACTACAGGCAGGCAGTTGATTTTGCTAGCTGCAGTATCAGTACATGTATATATATATATATATATATATATATATATATATATATATATATATATATCCCAGCTTAGTGCAGCTACAGGCCATTAGTATGTCTGGAAGGCCAAGAAGGAGAGGCAGACAGTCACAAGCCAATAAGAGAGGGCAAGCAGGCTCTGTGTCTAGTGCTGGTCGTGGAGACGGTGCATCCTCATCAGCACGTGGCCATGGGACACGCTTGGCCTTTTTTTCGGCAGCTGGCCGTGTTGAGCCACAACATGCGGAAGACTTGGTCGAGTGGATGACCAAGCCGTCCTCATCCTCCTCATCCTCTCTCACCCATGCCCAGGGTACTTTGTCTGGCAAAGCAGCGGCCTCTTCCCTTGGCTCAATGTCATCAGTGACTCCTTCCCTAGCCCCACCATGTCCTCCTGAGGAGTCCCTCGAACTGTTTGACCACAGTGTTGGGTACATGCTCCAGGAGGATGCCCAGCGTTTGGAAGGCTCTGATGATGATACTGAGCTCGATGAAGGCAGTAACATGAGCACAGACAGAGGGGGTGCCCAAGAAGGACAGCAATCTAGCAGTCATGCTCCCCCTGCTGCAGCATACTGCCAGGTTTGCTCCAGTGATGAGGAGGGAGGGGATGATGAGGTCACTGACTCAACGTGGGTGCCTGATAGGAGAGAGGAGGAGGAGGAGGCGGCGGTACATCACCAACGAGGCAGGATGCCCTCCAGGGGCCAGCCTAAGGGCAGCACATTGACTGCATCACACCCCAAAGCTCAACATGTGCAGGGCGCTGCAGTCTCTGCACGTTATTCAAAAAGTTCTTTGGTGTGGGCCTTTTTTGAGACGAGTGCATCAGATCGCACCGCTGCTATTTGCAACATATGTCTCAAGCGTATCTCGCGTGGCCAAAACATCTCCCGCTTGGGTACCACATGCTTGACCAGACATATGTTGACCTGCCATGCAGTTTGTTGGCAAGCGTATCTAAAAGACCCACACCAAAGAACAAAGAGGACCTCTCCTTGCTCCTCATCAGCTGAGATTTCCAACCCCACTAGACCTTCAGTCCTCTCTGAGACCTGCACTGAGAGGAATGAAGGTGTAGAATTAGGTGTGTTACAGCCAAGTACTTGGGGGCAATCTGCTTTTGGTACACCGACGTCAGATTGTACCAGGCAAATTTCCCTGCCCCAGCTGCTGCACCGCCGAAAGAAGTTTGCTCCCAGCCATCCACATGCCCAGCGGTTGAATGCTAGCTTGGCAAAATTGCTAGCACTTCAACTGCTGCCTTTTCAGTTGGTAGACTCTGCCCCCTTCCATGAGTTTGTGGAATGTGCGGTTCCTCAGTGGCAGGTACCCAAACGCCACTTTTTCTCACGGAAGGCGATTCCGGCTCTCTACCGGCATGTGGAAGGCAATGTCCATGCCTCGCTGGACAGGGCGGTCAGCGGTAAGGTGCATATTACCGCTGACTCATGGTCCAGCAGGCATGGACAGGGACGTTACCTAAGTTTCACGGCGCATTGGGTGACTCTGCTGGCAGCGGGGAAGGATGCAGGACAAGGTGCAGTAGTGTTGGAGGTTGTTCCGCCACCACGCCTCCAAAATGCTAATGATTGTGACACACCTCTCTCCTCCACCCCCTCCTCTTCTTCTTCCTCCATGGCCTCTTCCTCGGAACCAGCGGTGCTCCGTAGTCGTTCAAGGGGCTACGCAAGTACGCAGGCCAAAAGATGCCATGCGGTGCTTGAGCTGGTGTGCTTGGAGGACAGGAGCCACACTGGGGCAGAGGTTCTGTCAGCTCTGCAGGGGCAGGTTCAGAGGTGGTTGATGCCATGCCAACTTAAGGCAGGAATGGTGGTTTGCGACAATGGCACCAACATCCTCTCTGCCCTCCGACAGGGACAAATGACCCATGTGCCCTGTTTGGCTCACGTCCTTAACTTGGTGGTGCAGCGGTTCTTGGGCAGGTACCCGGGCTTACAGGATGTCCTGAGGCAGGCCAGGAAAGTCTGTGTGCATTTCCGCCGGTCATATAATGCCAGTGCTCGGCTGACGGACCTCCAAAAGGAGTTTAACCTGCCCAAGAACCGCCTAATCTGTGACATGCCCACCAGGTGGAACTCAACGTTGGCCATGCTGCAGCGGCTGCACATGCAGCAGAGGGCCATCAATGAGTACCTGTGCAACTATGGCACCAGGACAGGGTCAGGGGAGCTTGTTTTTTTTTCCCCACGCCAGTGGGCCATGATCAGGGATGCATGCACTGTCCTGTCACCATTTGAGGAGGCCACGAGGATGGTGAGCAGTGACAGTGCATGCATCAGTGACACTGTCCCCCTTGTCCACCTGTTGGAGCACACGCTGCGTGGAATAATGGACAGGGCACTTGAGGCAGAATAGAGGCAGGAAGAGGAGGACTTCCTTAGCTCTCAAGGCCCCCTTTATCCAGACAGTGTTCCTGCGTGCCCGCCGATCACACAGGAAGAGGACGAGGAGGAGGAGAAGGAGGAAGATTGTGTCAGTATGGAGGTGGAGCCTGGCACTCAGCATCAGCAGCAGTCTTTAAGGGATCAGTCCCAAGAAACACATGGACTTGTACGTGGCTGGGAGGAGGTGGCTGCGGACCATGTCGCCCTTAGTCACCCAGAGGACTCCGGACCGAATGCCTCAGCAAACCTATGCTGCATGGCCTCCCTGATCCTGCAAAGCCTGCGTAAGGATCCTCGTATTCGTGGTATCAAGGAGAAGGACCAATACTGGCTGGCAACCCTCCTTGATCCACGTTACAAGGGTAAGGTTGCGGACCTTATCTTGCCATCGCAGAGGGAGCAGAGGATGAAACATCTTCGGGAGGCCTTGCAGAAAGGTCTGTGCAACGCGTTCTCAGAGACTGGGAGGTTACAAACTCCTGTTTCTGGACAACGTGTTGCTGAGGCTTCGGTCAGTCAAAGAAGGAGCGGTGGAGAAGGTGGCCGTCTGACCGATGCGTTCAGACAATTCTTTGGTCCGCAGCCCCAAGGTATGATCGGTTCCAGCAACCATCGCCAGCGTCTGTTTTACATGGTGCAGGAATACCTAGGGGCAAGATCAGACTTGGACACCTTTCCCACCGAAAATCCTCTGGGTTACTGGGTCTTGAGGATGGATCACTGGCCAGAGCTTGCACAGTATGCAATTGAGCTACTGGCCTGTCCTGCATCCAGCGTTCTTTCGGAACGCACATTCAGTGCTGCTGGAGGTGTGGTAACCGATCACAGGGTGCGTCTGTCCACCGGCTCGGTCGATCGACTGACCTTCATAAAAATGAATCAGTCTTGGATCACCACCAGCTACCAAGCACCTGATGCTGATGTAACCGAATAATTTTTTTTGAAATCTCAGATCCCTTCAAAGACTGCCTATGCTGATGCTGAGTGACTATCCCTGAGTAATTATCCTCTTCCTCCTCAATCATCACGCTGATAGCTTGTAAGAACATTTTTGGTTCTGGGCGCCACTACCAGTGCCTAAGGCACAATTTTTCAGCCCCTGTTTAACAGGGGCGTGTAATTACAATTTTTGATGTAATACTTTGCAGCAGGGCTCGTTCCTGCATTCCAACTAGAGTGTCTGTGAGGGGTTGCAGTGTTGTGGCACCAGCACCAGTGCCTAAGGCCCAATTTTTCTGCCCCTGTCTAACAGGGGCGTGTAATTACAATTTTTGATGCAATACTTTGCAGCAGGGCTCGTTCCTGCGTTCCAACTAGAGTGTCTGTGAGGGGTTGCAGTGATGTGGCACCAGCACCAGTGCCTAAGGCCCAATTTTTCAGCCCTTGTTTAACAGGGGCGTGTAATTACAATTTTTGATGCAATACTTTGCAGCAGGGCTCGTTCCTGCGTTCCAACTAGAGTGTCTGTGAGGGGTTGCAGTGTTGTGGCACCAGCACCAGTGCCTAAGGCCTAATTTTTCAGCTCCTGTTCAACAGGGGCATGTAATTACAATTCTTGATCTAATATTTCACAGCAGGGCCCTGTGAGGGCTTACAGTGTTGTGGCCACAGCAACACCTAAGGCCCAAATTTCTGCTGAGTATATAGGGCAGGACCCTACTTTCAAACATCTAACTTACAAACGACTCCTACTTGCAAACGGAAGGAGACAACAGGAAGTGAGATGAAATCTACCCCTAGGAAGGGAAATTCTCTCCTGTAAGAGTTAATATGGGAAAAACATTTCTCCTTTCCACTGATGCTTTCCAATCCTTGTTCCACAAAAAAACCCAAATTTTCAAAAAACATTTTTCATTGGGACAAAAAGTGAGGTGAAATCTTCTGAAGTGGAGGAAAGACAGCAAAACAAATGTCACAGGGGTGATAACCCTTCCCTATGTTTTCCAAAAAGCTTAAAAAAGATTTTTTTGGCTGGAGCTAAACACGTTAAAAATGTTCAAAATTACAAACAGATTCTACTTAACAACAAACCTACAGTCCCTGTCTTGTTTGCACCGCCTGTATACTGCTGTTCAGAGTATATAGGGCCTGGTGCCACACCTTTCCTTATTTTAATTTGGGTGCGGGGTTCCCCTTAATATCCATACAAGACCCAAAGGGCCTGGTAATGGACTCGGGGGTACCCATGCCGTTTGTCTCACTGATTTTCATCCATATTGCCATGACCCGACATTACATTAAACCCGCAAGCAGTTTTAAATGAGATTTTTTCCTTTAAAAATGACATTTGGTGCAGGGACTGTTCTAAACACGGGAAACACGCGTCACTTTACAGGCATACTATAGACACCCCCCAGGTACGATATTTAAAGGAATATTTCACTTTTTTTTTTTTACTTTAAGCATCATTAAAATCACTGCTCCCGAAAAAACGGCCGTTTTTAAAAGTTTTTTTTGCATTGATACATGTCCCCTGGGGTAGGACCCGGGTCCCCAAACCCTTTTTAGGACAATACCATGCAAATTAGCCTTTAAAATGAGCACTTTTGATTTCGAACGTTCGAGTCCCATAGACGTTAATGGGGTTCTAACGTTCGTGCGAACTTTCGGTCCATTCGCGGGTTCTGGTGCGAACCGAACCGGGGGGTGTTCGGCTCATCCCTACTGATGATGAAGGCTGGATAAGGGGGGGGGGGGGGTAATTGGTTATTATGGCACAGCTGTGGTAAGCAGGAAGAGCTCCTGCTAAACAATATTCAAATGTAGGAATAAACAACATGAAGTGTTCACGATCTAACAGAAAGAACAGCCTAAGAAACAACTATGAATTATAGTACCCATTCCATCACTTGCCCAAAAAAACAATATATATATATATATATATATATATATATATATATATATACACTCACTGGCCACTGTATTAGGTACGCTTGTTCAATTGTTGTCGGTTAAGCCACCTGCTTGAGTACAGATTTTGAAAATATAGTACATTTCCTTAACCTCCCTGGCGGTTTTCCCGAGTGTGGCTCGGGGTTAAATTTCATTAGCGGTAACCCCGAGCCACACTCGGGATTGCATTGCAGGATCCTGGTGCAGTGTACTTACCTTGTCCTCAGGATCCTGCGATGTCCCCCCCCCCCCGCGGTGTCCGCGGGCTGTGTCCTCTGCCCGAAGCCTCTCTGTGCCGGGCTCCGTTCCCTGCGAGCGTCGCAACGCACGGGGGCGGAGCCCGGCGGTAAAGTCAAAAAAGTGAAAAATCATAACACATACAGTACATTGTAATCTTACAGATTACATTACTGCATGAAATTATTTCACATCCCTTTTGTCCCCAGTGCTTTGTCCAATGCCCTGCATGCAGTTTTATATGATATATACTGTTCTTTCTGCCTGGAAACTGGAGATTGTCCATAGAAACCAAAAAGTGTCCCTTTACGTCAAAAGTGGTTTTAGACCAGCTAGAAAATAGCGATAGTAAATTAGAATCACTTGCAGAATTGAGCGATAGTGAATCGTGGGGAAATGAATTTTATTATTATTATTATTATATTATTATTTTTTTTTATAATTATTTATATTTATTTATTATATTATAATTTATGATTTTGTGTTTCAAACTTCATCATACCCGGGATGTTTACTAGACTCTTGTTTGGACAGATTTAAGTGTGTTATTAATAAGAATTACAGGCCTACAATAGAAAAGCCAAATTTCTATGTAAAATAATTGTACCGCTTTGAGACGCAAAAATCTGATATAATCATACCGCCAGGGAGGCTACAAACAATTTATAATAATTATTTGTATATTACTTGCTTATGGCAATTAACCCCTTGACACCCAGGCCAATTCTGACACTTCTCTCCTACATGTAAAAATCATAATTTTTTTTTGCTAGAAAATTACTCAGAACCCCCAAACATTATATATATATATATTGTTTTAGCAGATACCCTAGGGAATAAAATGGTGGTTGTTGCAACTGTTTATGTTACATGCTATTTGCGCAGCAATTTTTAATTTTCAAACTTTTTTTTTGGAAAAAAACTTTTCATGAATATGAAAAAAAAAAAACCCACTAAAGATAACCCGATTTTTTTGTATAATATGAAAGATGATGTTACTCCAAGTAAATAGATACCTAACATGTCACGCTTTAAAATTGCGCACACTCGTGGAATGGCGCCAAACTTCAGTACTTAAAAATCTCCATAGGCGAAGCTTTAAATTTTTTTACAGATTACATGTTTAGAGTTACAGAGGAGGTCTAGTGCTAGAATTATTGCTCTTGCTCTAACGATTGTGGCGTATGTAACCTGTGTGTTTCTGGCTCTGATACCAGCCAGTGCCTCACCAGCCACTCACCTCACCGCACGTCCCTGTTAGGCCCTCATAGCCATTAACACTCAACTTGAATTGACTTCAGTGGGGTTCAGATTAAGCTCTTAAACATAAGTAAAGTTTGCTGAACCCACCTTGAAATGAACCCAGGGACCCTGATCTACGGCGGTAGGTTAGGTGTGGTGGTGGCTATGCAAATCCACTTGGTGTAATGGTAACCTGGACGGTTAGTATCAGGGAGAGCTGAAAACGAACTGCTCGTTGAACTAAGGACCATTAATAGGTCTCCTTTAGAGAAAGCCGGAAGGGTCACCTCCTGATAGGGATGGAGGGGCACTGGGTCTGGCGAAAAGGTCGGGTCCCTGGCCTTCTGGCCAGGATTTGGTGTGGTTCCTGTCCTTATCAGTCTTTCGGGAAAGAACACCGCCCCCTTTGTCCGGGGGGGCGGGGACTTGGTTGGTACTACCCAAATGTAATTAGGTGGGAGCGGTGGTGGAGCCTTTTTGTCCTGGGGTTCTCCCTAAGCTAAGCTAAGTTTCATGCCTTCCTGGTGGGGATGGGGCTGCACTGGTCTGGCTGAGGGCTGGGGTTAAAAAAAAAAAAAAAGAGGCAGCCAGTGGAGTGGCAGTCCAGGGGTGGCATAGTTTCACAGTGATGCAGATTACTTTAAGTTATGGCACCAAGGTCACTGCACTTCAAACACTTTTTTCCGCACCTGCCTCTAGGGCTGAGCCTTTTGGCTAGAACCAGAGGAATTTTTTATTCCTGGCCGAAGGGCCGGCAATTGTATTGCACAATGGCACCTTTCACTTCCCCTCTCCACCTCCTTCCCCCGCCTTATTTATTTATAGCCTGTTTGTCACTTTGTGTTTTTTTTGTACACGTTTTGCACATTTGATTGGTAGGGTGTAGGTCCTTGGCCCTGCCCTGAACATCTTGGGAGGGGGAAGAAATGGCCTTCTGGCTTAGTTCGCTCTCTCCCATGGGGTCTCTTTTCGGGGGAGCCCCACCTAGTACTTGTGGGTCTGTTTTTCAGCGGACCTTCCAAAGAATGTGGTCCGTCTGGTTTCGGCCAGATGGACCAAGTGAAGTACCTCAGTCCCTGACTGGAGCCTAATGTCCCAGGGGATCAGGGTCAAGGTCCTTCTTCTTTCATATTTCATGTTTCATATTTATGTGTGCACTTTTTTTGACACTGGGTGGAGTTTTTGGAAAAAATAAAATAAAAAAAATCAGTGTCTTTGAGTCCTTAAAACCTAAAAGCAAACCTTTGGTGTTGGACAAAGTTTGATCGGCTTGGTTAAGGACCATGCAATCACGACCTTTCAGTTAGCCTTTTGTGAGTTTCTTTCAGCTCCGACAATTTCTTTCCTGTTGTTCTCCTCCCAGCCCTTCCTTCACGGCACAAATTTTGATTTTCCTGATGATTCCAGTGAAACACTCATTGAGCGAAAAAAGGTGTAATTATCACTGATTATGATGCACTAAAAAAACGCCGAAATAGAGGGAAAAAAGAGGCTGTTGATTGCTAAACAGCAAACAATGATTTCAGCCGCAGCCAAAATTATTCGTGAATATACATAATTACTAAGTTTCTGCTTGAGCGCCTGCCCTGTGTTCCGAATAACCAGGAGAAAAAAAATTTGACTATTTTGGAGAGGAGCAGTAGTCTACAAGTTGCAAAATACAACATTTTTATGTAGATGTTGGGTATATTCATATGCATTCATACAAAAGCCTTATATGACTTCAAGAACCAGTCTGAAAATAATTTAGGGACGCAAATTGGTTATAGTAGAGCTGATAGGACTTGATTTGTCAATCTGTAAGGTAAGTCGGCACTCTTGATGATGTTTTGATATGGTGACAAAGGGGAGTGTAGGTAGATCATCAGGGTCATCATTCTTTGGCTTTTTGTTGATGAGCCCAGTGGACCAGCAGAACTTTGTTGGTTGGTATTAGGGGCCTAGATACTCCTAGCTTCTGATCAATGGTAAATACAGAAAATACTAAACTCAAAAGCATTGTTGAGGGGGCAAATGCCAAAGGAGGGTAGTTGGACAATGGCAGAGATCAAAGCCATGTGAACAAAAATAATATGACAATGTAAAAAAATAAATCGAACAGATGTGTCACATGTGGGTGGCAATCACCGTAAAGGGCAACACCTAGGACTGTCCTGGTGTTCATCAGAGCTTCTGGTGGTGGGGATGGAGTTGTGTGGCTTTTATTCCCAAGTAGCGGTCCTCACTTATATACACCTTATATGGAATGGCTAAGAGTTTTTATCAGGTTAACCAATATAAACTTGTAACGGGAGTCACTTTGGGCGGGGGGCTTGTGGAACCCAGGTTATCTTGGAGAGCACTGGAAGCTCCTTGTCCAGCTCTCCCAGCCCCATCCTATGTCTAAGTCACCCTGTGTGTATTAGGGGCACAGGGTGACCGAGAACCCCAGTCTGACCTCAAGAATATATGAAGATAAAGTCCACTATTAACCAGAGACCATTGCTAGATGGTTTGAGGTGGGGTGGGGGTTGCTATGTGTTTGTTAGGTGTGGCTGTATCCCATTGTTCTATTGTGTCTGTCTGCCTTGGAAGCAACATATTATGGGATTTATATGTCTATGTGGATTAGCTGTAAGAGGGGAGGGGGGGATCCTCCAACAGCTCTCCCTGCTGATTGGACAGTCTACTGATGAGAAGTTTGAATATCTCTGTGTGCCTGTGTTCATATAAACAGTTTATGATCAGCAGCCAAAACGAGTACTGCATTGAATTGAGAAATGAATATAATATCCCAAACCAAAGATTTCTTCAATTTTTACAGCTCAGGCATGCATTAAAAGCACAGGGTCGATCGCATGAATTGAAGTTTAATAAATCAGTGGTAATAACCTTGCTTGATAAGATGGAAAGAAAAAAGGGTTTGATATCACAATTATATGATATACTATGTGAGAAAACTAAAGGTGCTGTGGATATACCTGCAAGATCAGCATGGGCTGGCGATATAGGGCCAATTTCTTATGAACAGTGGGCATTGGCACTGTCGGCAATACCTCTGGCCTCTCTATATCCAACTCAAAATTTAACACGACTATTCATCCTACATAGGGTACATTAAACACCCGAGAAACTATTTAAATGGAAACGGAGGGATACAGACCAATGTCCTAGATGTAAAGGGAGGGCAGCCAACCTAATACACACGATATGGAGATGCCCTAAACATCATCGCTATCGGTACGGGGTGGTATCTATGATTAATAATGTATTTGAGATTAAGATGTCTATAGAACCGAGGGGATGTCTCCTGGGCATCATGGATGAACTAAGAACTCCGGGGGAATACATGGTATCAATAAAGTAGATGTTTATTTCAGGCTCATAAGCAAATAGATGTTTATTTCAGGCTCATAAGCTTATAACACAAAAATGGTTGTCACCATATGTGCCTACAGTAGCAGAATAGAAAATTCAAGTAAGGGAAACCATAATTAAGGAAAAATATACCTTTTTACATAGAGGCAGTCTTAGGAAATTTGAAAAAATATAGACAAGATGGTCTGATAATCTTGATGTATGATGAGAGGGGACCAGATAAATGTGGGAGCGATGGGGAGAGAGTGGGGGGGGGGGGGGGCATGGGGGCCAGGGGTGGGGTTTTTTTGTTCTTTTTTTTTTTTTGATGTGAGCAAAAGAAAAAAATATTAGTAAAAAAATTCCCATAAGTTTGGCAGGTCCTTTATAAAAAAAAAGAAAAAAAAATTAAAGTCCCCCATTGTAAATCCATCATCAGTTATGATGCTGGCTGCATGCCAAAAGAAAAGACCCAATGGGCGCACATTAGTGATCTGGACCCTTCTTCTTGCTGAATGACAGCTCTCCAAGTTGTCATCAGCTATATAAAGGAAGGGGCAGTGGCAATGGTGACATCATTGGCAGCAGCATCTCTAGGGTTAGTGTCACCTGGTGGGGTAAAACACGGGGTCACCTCCCTCCCTTCTCTACTATCTAGCCTGCCACTGTGTCCTGCAGGGTGCTTGACAGGCTATTTTCGGGCTGATCCTTGCACTGTCACAGATGGGGGTGACACTTCCTACTTGATGGTGTCACCCCTCTGGCGGGTGTCACCCGGGTGCGGTTCGCACCCCCATAACGGCGCCACTGATAATTGGCCATATTTGGTCAATGATATCTCCACTATCCCCACCCCATCCAAACCAGTGTCTCCAGTGCTACATTACCAGTGCAGAGAGTCAACCAGTCATAAAAAAAAACAATATCAACAATAAAAAGAATAATAAACAGAGCCAGCGGTGAATATGTATAATACAGGGAGTCATTAAAGTATGCAGACGTTCCCGAAGTCGGAGCGGGGTGAGACTTTTTACAAGAAGCCGCATCTCCATATCCGAGATATCCTTCCAGCTAGAGAAGAAAAGGCATCATATTCATTCATAGAGCTTTGTTATTTTCATACTCATGAATTTTACATTGTATATCACGGAGGAAGCGTCTTCACGTCAGGCCCTCTTCAAAATTGTATATGTATCACAAGGTTAACAATACATCTCATCAAGGTCATACATCTCCGCTTAGGAGTCTAATAGGATCTGTGCCGGGCCCCCTTCACACATCACAGGCTGATAATTAATACCAACGGCCGGAGATGGGAAATGCAAAGCACATTCCCCATTTCCTACCAGGGCTATTCAAATGAGATGAATTTGTGCGCAATTTCCATTGTTTACCATGAAGCCGTGACTTGGGGCCCTATGGAGGCAATGTACTTCGCTCGGAGCTGTCCTTATCTGGGAAAGGAAGCCCCTCTGATCTTCTTCCCTTCCTATTCATCTCATCATTAGGGCTGACGAGTAAATGTATTAATCCAGGTCTACATGAAATCAGTTCTTGATAAGTGAACTTTCAGTAATTTTCCACGTCTGTGTGAATCAATTCCTGACATGTCATAATATACAGCCCCAGAAACATTTTTCAAAAACGCTTCACCTTTTATCCTTAACAGGCTTGGTCCTTAACCGTTTCATCTTTTACCCCCTTCCTGACCAGAGCACTTTTTTGCGATTAGCCACTGCGTCGCTTTAACTGACAATTGCGCGGTCGGGCGACGTGGCATCCAAACAAAATTCATGTCCTTTTTTCCTCACAAATAGAGCTTTTTCTGTTGGTGGTATTTGATCACCTCTGCGGTTTTTATTTTTTGCGCTATAAACAAAAAAAGAGCGATAATTTTGAAAAAAAAAGCTATATTTTTTACTTTTTGCTATAATAATTATCCCCCAAAAATATATTAAAAAAAATGTTTTACTCAGTTTAGGCCGATACGTATTCTTCTACATATTTTTGGTAAAAAAAAAAATCGCAATAAGCGCATAATGATTTTATTTGCGCAAAAGTTATAGCGTCTACAAAATAAGGGATAGTTTTATGGCATTTTTATTATTATAATTTTTTTTAAATAGTAATGGCGGCGATCTGCGATTTTTATCGTGACTGCGACATTAGGGCAGAGGCATCGGACACTTTTGACACTATTTTGGGACCATTGTCATTTATACAGCGATCAGTGCTAAAAAAAATGCACTGATTACTGTGTAAATGACGCTGGCAGGGAAGGGGTTAACCACTAGGGGGCGATCAAGGGGTTAACTGTGTCCTAGGGAGTGATTCTAACTGTGTGGAGGGGATGGGCTACCACTGACATGACAGCGATCACTGCTCCCGATGACAGGAAGCAGGAGATCCCTGTCATGTCACAAGGCAGAACAGGGAAATGCCCTGTTTACATAGGCATCTCCCCGTTCTGCCACTCTGTGACACGATCTCCAGGAGACCGGCGGGCATTGAGTTCGTTCAGTCCCGCCGGCACGTTCACACTGTACGCGGCAGTCGTGCACGCCCACTAGCCCCGCCAATTAAAGGGGATGTACAGGTACGCCCATTTGCCAACCTCTGCCATTGTGCCGATGTATATTGGCGTGCAGCGGTCGGCAAGTGGTTAAAGTGGAACTTCAGTCTTTTTTTCAACTTTCCATCTATTAAATTTTCTGCCCTTGTTGTTGTTTTAACTTTGGATAGTAAAACACATATTTTTTCTGCCAGTAAATCCCTTATACAGCCCACTTCCTGTTTCTTGTCTGGTCATTAGTCTAGGATTATGACATCATGCACAGCTCTCTCTCTCACTCTCCTGACAGTTTTCCAGGAAGGGAGGGGGGATAATGGCACCAGGATGCAGTATGGGAAGAAGACAAGCCCGCAGAGGCAGTGTGATGCTTTGGGCAATGTTCTGCTGGGAAACCTTGAGTCCTGCCATTCATGTGGATGTTATTTACCTGCCTAAACATTGTTGGTGACCAAGTACACCACTTCACGGAAATGGCGTTCCCTGATGGCAAGTGGCCTCTTTAAGCAGGAAAATGCTCCCTGCTAGACTGCAAAAATGGTTCAGGAATGGTTTGAGGAACTCAACAAAAAGTTCAAGGTTTTAACTTGGCCTCCAAATTCTCCAGATCTCAATCCAATCACGCATCTGTGGGATGTGCTAGAAAAACCAGCCTGATCCGTGGAGGTTCCACCTCGCAACTTACAGGAATGAAAAGATCTGCTACTGAGGGCTTGGTGGCAGATACCACCGCATACCTTCAGAGGTCTAGAAGAGTCCATGCCCCCAGCATGTCCTTGCAGGTTTGGCGGAAAAAAGGGGTCCTACTCAATATTACAGAGGTCATCATAATGTTATGGCTGATCAGTGTATATAAATATTTGGGCTATGTGGTGCCCCATGTGGGGATCAAAATTTAAATTTTGTTGGATCGAAACTCCCTCAATCTACATTAACTATTTTTAATCCTTATGCTGTGTGACGGAGAGAGAGGCTCTGTCACTGTAAGTATGTAGGAAAAGGTGACCCAGGAGTCTCATTGGGGGTTAATGCAAGGCTCAGAACTAGCATTTCTCCAGATTCTGGATTGGAACCTTCGATCCTGGCTCCAGGTTTTGCTAGACGCCTGCAGACTGGCTCACTACACAGGTGTGCAGGGTCATTATATAATCAGGTCTACTCTGAGCATTGTTGAGCAGTCCAGTTTGGAGGCCACTCCCATTGTGGGAGACGGAAGGTCTCACCCGAGGTCAGGGAGCCCCAGCCAGAAGCCACGAGACAGAGGTCTCACCGAGGGGTCAGGGGGCCCAGCCAGAAGCCAGGAGAAAAATTTCCCCTTAAAGAGCATTGGGCGGAAGTAATGTTTGACGTTCCTTCTGCCCTCCAATGCTATGGAGTCGAGCGGGGGGGCCATCTTTCCCTCACTTGGCATCTAGGCAGTGAGGGGAGCGGACACGATCGTCTCTGCTGCTACTGACGGCTCCGATAAGCAGCGGAGACGACCCGAGTTGGGAGGCCCTCTCCCGCCCCCGATAAAAGTGATCGCGCAGTGAATCCGTCGCTGAGACCACTTTTATCTGAAAGAGGACCGCCTGGTCCGCCATTTTTAGAAATACCAGGATTATGGCAGTTTGCTGCTGCCATAACCACGGTATTTAGCGTCAAAGTAGCAACGAATAACGAGGGCGAGCAGTACTTAAGTGGTTAAAGAGCCTAACGGTTTTGCTTCTCCCATATAAACTATATTGCCAAAAGTATTGGGACACCTGCCTTTAGACGCACATGAACTGTAATGGTATCCCAGTCTTAGTCCGTAGGGTTCAATATTGAGTTGGCCCACCCTTTGCAGCTTCAACTCTTCTGGGAAGGCCGTCCACAAGGTTTAGGAGTGTGTCTATGCGAATGTTTGACCATTCTTCCAGAAACGCATTTGTGAGGTCAGGCACTGATGTGGACGAGAAGGCCTGGCTCGCAGTCTTTGCTCTAATTCATCCTAAAGGTGTTCTATTTTCTATCGGGTTGAGCTCAGGCCAGTCAAGTTCCTCCACCCCAAACTCGCTCATCCATGTCTTTTTGGACCTTGCTTTGTACACTGGTCCAAATCATTTGGTGGAGGGGGGGGGGGGGTTATGGTGTGGGGTTGTTTTTCAGGGGTTGTGCTTGGCCCCTTAGTTCCAGTGAAGGGAACTCTTAAGGCGTCAGCATACCAAGACATTTTGGACAATTTCATGCTCCCAACTTTGTGGGAACAGTTTGGGGGATGGTCCCTTCCTGTTCCAACATGACTGCACACCAGTGCACAAAGCAAGGTCCATAAAGACATGGATGGGCGAGTTTGGGATGGAAGAACTTGACTGGCCTGCACAGAGTCCTGACCTCAACCCGATAGAACATCCTTGGGATGAATTAGAGAGGAGAGTGTGAGCCAGGCCTTCGTGTCCAACATCAGTGCCTGACCTCACAAATGCGCTTCTGGAAGAATGGTCAAACATTCCCATAGACACACTCCTAAACCTTGTGGACAGCCTTCCCAGAAGAGTTGAAGCTGTTATAGCTGCAAAGGGTGGGCCAACTCAATATTGAACCCTACGGACTAAGACTGGGATGTCATTAAAGTTCATGTGCGTGTAAAGGCAGGCGTCCCAATACTTTTGGTAATATAGTGTATGCAGAGGAAGTTTCCATTAGGAAGTAAATTGATATATCATATTTTTTCTTGATGTAGAGAAGGTTGTAATATATTGTGTAGTCTTACCAGGTCACCAATCCATCCTGTAATAAAAACTAGAAACATTTCAGAAATTTCCAGGGATGAAAATGCGTGGAAGGAGAGAGCTGGTAATTGCATAGAAATGTCTGTTTTCCCTCCATTGAGCCCAGGGCAGTACAGATAAAATAATACATTGACAACACCGAATATCAGCTTGATTTCTGCTTATCAACATTCCATGTCGGCAGCACTTGAGGCCTCTGATAATCCGGGCAGCCTTCAGCTCCGCGGACACGCCGCCCTGTAAGTACCATAAGAAGAGACCATGTTGCTTATGCAGCATGTACACAACACAAGAGAAATCGTTAGAATACCCTTATCGATAAGAGGCTGGAGCTTTAATCCTGCTTTATCCGGAGTGTTTTGATAATTTCTCCCAGCGAGGTCCGGGATTAAGGAATCTGATTCAGCATTTGAATTGATTTGCTGCTTAGTAACACCTCTTTATGTGAAGGTCAGAGCTTAACTTCCTGAGCAGCACTTGCCACTGACAGGCTGAAATATGTGGAAATTAAAAACCTTCTCAAGATATATAAAAAATAAATAAATAAAAAAAAACATAAAAAGAATGAAGTGTTCCTTCAGAAGAAATCAAGTTTTTGATCTGGCTTATATACTGTAATTTGTCACTTACCTTTCCTCGCTCTATC
This sequence comes from Lithobates septentrionalis, assembly GCA_037952835.1. Taxonomy (NCBI): domain Eukaryota; kingdom Metazoa; phylum Chordata; class Amphibia; order Anura; family Ranidae; genus Lithobates; species Lithobates septentrionalis. The sequence goes on along the minus strand of JBBDGP010004798.1, from coordinate 62,445 downwards.
GCCACATGGCGTCCTCTGTGACATGGCCAGCCACATTTCTGGTATCTTCCTGAGGCATCACAGTTGCACCCTCTTTGCGGCCACTAATTCAAGAGCGCATGCACATTGAATGGAACTGAGCTCACATGCCTGGCACCCAAGAAGCACTTTCAGCCTGCTACCGAGTCTTCCCCTTTGAGCTGATTTCTTGTTTGTTTCTCCTTTGGATTGAATTCCATGCGCAACCTCTGCTTTTTTTCTTTTTGTATTCACTTGTCGGCTGCCTGTCCCAATCTTCAGCATGTACTTTAGTTTTCTGTTGCCTCAGCCCTGTCCATTCCACTGTTTACTTGCCATGCTCTGGATCCGTTTTTCTGCTGGATTCAGTGTTATCCACAGCCCTGCTGCCTGGCCTGGTCTGCTTTTTATCCATTTCACTCCAGACCTCCAGTTTGATGTGGTGTGATCCATAGTCCTTAGTTCCTCTCCTTTTCATGGCTCCTGTCCACTCTTCTGCCACTTGTACACATCTGTGTCCCACCATTCCTACTAGGGTGGGTTAGTCTTCACATGTTAGAACAGGGTGAACCTAGGGGTCAGCACCTTGGATCACCAGGCAACTAAACTTAACCCCTCATGAGGTGGTACCTGGTGCAATACCCACTGGTCCTAAAGCTGTTTTTTTATCGTGCAGCCAACAGATTCCTCCAACCACACAAACAAGGTGGAGGGAGGAATCCCCCCACTGGGAAATTGTTTTCTGACAGTGCCACCAGCAGTTGACAGGATACACTGATTGGTGGCTGCAGTGGCTGTTCGACAAAAGTTTTCCAACATATTTCTTTGACAGAAGTTAATAAAACAAGACTTCTGTCAAGCAGGGACAGCAAATTTCAGTCAGCGTATGGCCAGCTGTAGACTACAGCCCTGGTAGTGAGGTGGTCAGTGAAGAGACTTAATGCACACTCTTGGACGACTGGGCTACTGCCAAGTGGTCCTCGATCATGGTGCAGGGCTACCTTAGGGACCAGGCCTGAGACCACGCAGGATGCAAGGCCCTGCTCATAAGTGTGTAGCTGTAGTGGCTTCTGTCCTTGCCTTAGGTTGGACCTTGTGTTGGAAGGGCTAGTAAAAAGTTTGGGCTTTGTTGCTTCCCTCCTGACATACAAATGGGCGAGCGAGCTGGGATCTGGCTCAGGAACCCAGCACCAGTGTGTGGGCTCTTTCCAACTGTAATGCCCCAGCTGGAAGTAATGTCATGTCACCGTCCGGCAGCTGAGCGTACCTAAATATGGGATGGGTTCCTGATTAGCCAGTGACAGCAATCACTTGGTTAGGAAGGCACCTCCCAGGATTAACATAGACTTTGCGTGAGGCGTCAAGATGTTAAGAAAACTGTAGACAGTGAGGCATAATACCAGACACACTGAAAACTAGATTTTGGGTCTACATTCACTTTAAGGACAGATAAGCTACCATATATCACACAGTGCAAAACTCTGATGGGCTCCACTGATTGTTTAAAGGTTCTCTTCCCAAATGGGTGTACAAGGAGTCAGGCACACAACACATTGGACAACCTCACAGCTCAACAATCAGGCAGGGAATGTCTTTTTTATGGTTTAATGCTCATTGAATTTGGTTGGGAAGCAGATTGGGCTTTGGGATTATTAGTGCACAATGAAACCAGAGGACATTCCTTGCCTTGTCTACACTCTTCAGGATAATTCCCCTCTTGGCAGACAATAAGAGAACAAGGAACCCTGGGACTCCAAGAAAAGGAAAGGTCCTAATTCAGCAGCACTTGAACAGATGCTTAAAGGGTTACAGCAGCAAACAGACACTAGGATCCTATACTCACAATGTCCTCCGTTTACTTGACTGCCTCTGTCCAATACTGGCCAGACTCTTCTCCTGTGACTCTTCAGGCCAGATCCTCAGTGAATCCCCTTTATTTGGCTCCAGCTAGTTCCAGAAAATAGTCCTCCTTGAGCTGGGACCTCAGTAAATTCCTGCAGACTTCAGCTATCCCAGGGGTGTTAAACCCAATTTCATTGTGGGCCGCATCTGCATTATGGTTGACATCAAAGGGCCGGTTGTGCTGGCATAGAATTGTATTATTCTCATAATAATTATAAGCAGATGTCCAGAGCACCCAACCCCCTCTTAGATCACAGTGCACCCCCCCTTATCTTGTGCTGTTGCTGGATAGAAGCTGGGGGCAGAGCTGGAAAGCAGAAAGTGCAGGGTCTGAAGGAAGACCAGAGGAGGGCTGGAGTCAGCTGCTGCCGGAGTCTACTAAATAGAGAGGTGAAGATGGGCGGGGGGTGCTGCAGCTACACAGAGAGCTGCTGGATCTGCAGGAGGAGTTCTGTCATCCTCTCTGCTGCTGACTGCTGAGGAAGGGGTGTCAGAAACCATGAAATCAGACCGAGACAGAAGTACAGTTAAATCACACTTGTTTAATAATACAAGTAAAAAGAACAAACATAGTCAAAACGTAGCCAAAGTTCAGTAACCGGAATGGATAGTCAACCAAGCCAGAAGTCAGGGATCAAAGTAGTAGAACAGCAAGCAGGATCTGGAGCCAGAAGCGATGTCAGCAAAGCAAGTCTTTAAACAGGAGCGCAGGAGATAGTTTCTTGTGATGTGACCAAGGCGAAGGCAGAGCTCCTCTGGATTGGATGGCTTAAGTAGGCAGGACTGACAAGCAGGATCATCAACAGCTGAGTAACTATGGAGAGATGGGAACTGGCAATTGGCCGACAGCTGAGTGGCCAGCTCAGAGAAGGAAGGGCTGAGCCACATGTGTCAAACACAAGGTCCGCATGGCCCTCAAATTACTCCTGTAGCTGCGGTACCACCCCCCCTCATCTCTGCCCCCAACTTGTCTCTGCAGCCAGCAGCAGAGAGGAGGACAGAGAAGCACAGGATCTGGCGGAGCACTTCTGTCCTCCTCTCTGCTGCTGGCTGCTGAGACAAGTTGGGGGCAGAGATGAGGGGGGTGGTACCGCAGCTACAGGAGTAATTTGAGGGCCAATGCGGACCTTGTGTTTGACACATGTGAGCTACACTTGGGCAACAGTCCTTCAGACTGCGGTCTTCTCCTGGACAAGAATCCTGCTGCTCCAGGTGCCAGGCTATTTATGCACTCCTCAGCCACCTACTGGGCCTTCTCCTTGAGTGATTGGCTGATAGCACATAAATATTCAGGCGAATGATCTGCCTCTTTCAACCCCCTCTACATTCTTGAATCCACTATAAGGCAGGGGGAAGTAGTCAAGCCAGCAGCCAGTGAGTCCCAGAACAGCCATAAATAATCACACACCGCCACAGGCGGACTGACCATTCGACCACTCGGGCACTGCCCGAGGGCCCTGGGCCACTAGGGGGCCCCATCAGGGTTGCCAGCCTCAGTAAAACCAGGGACAGTATGTAAAAATGTGTGGTTTTTTTTCATCTGTCTCTGAAATGTCCCTTACCGACATCCTTTTGGTCTAAAAATCCCGAGATTATAGCTGCACCCACCTCTCCAGTACCTTCTCAGCCAATAGAAACATGTCTGTGTATACTGTGTGTACATGTATGTGTATACTGTGTGATTGTATACTGTGTGGCCCCATAATCTCTGATTGCCTGGGGGCCCCATAATCTCCTATTGCCCGGGGGCCCCACGAGTTGTCAATCTGCGCCTGCACATGGCTTCAATGACTATAGAGGAGACAAAGAACTAAATTTACCTGAACCTCTTAGCAACCTGTTCTAGAAGGACGCTACATCTATATTTTTGTTCTTGGGTTTAGGTAGACTTCAAATATACAATGATTTATTTTTTTCCAGAAATATTCATATAAAAAAAAAGGCAACTTTGTTCCCTCTTGATTCCTAAGCCGTAACATGTAGATTTAATATCAATATACATATAATTACGGCACGGGTTTTGGATTTTCTGCTGACAATAACTGGCTGTAAAACCAATGTCAAAGGGTCAATTAAACAGTAATTCCTCTGTTTCCCCTGCTCAGGCGAATTCATGGAGAAAATGAATCGTCTCCTGCTTGGCGTTAACCGCCAACCGCACCAAAACGTTAACCGGATTATGATACTTAAATTATCCTCGATGACATTTAAATGGTGAGAAGATCTATCTCATATTGGATGTGTATCTTGCGAAATGACTATCATTTTAGCAAAAACGCTGCATGTAAAACAATGAAATCGCCACTCGATATAAAATTAAACTGCAAATCAATCCTTTTTTTTTTTTTCCCGAGCCGAACGTGCCCTCCTCGGAGACATCGCACAAACGTTTCGTAAGTGCTTCCATTCTCTTTAGCTTAATATGCATTTTAACTTTTGATTATCACTTTTAAAGTTTGTAATTGCCGTTATGACTACTTTGCTTGCTACAGACAAGAAAGACGCATTTCTTTAAATGTCCATTTTATGTTATAAGAGAAAAAAAAAATCGTAAAGGAAGATTAAAAGTAGCGAAGCAATGCTGGATTGTTAAAAAAAAAGAATGCAAACACAATGAGGTTTAAACTGCATCATATATAGCAGGATATTGTGCAAACTTTAGGAACAGCTTAAACTGTATATAAACCTTAAAGTGCAACTCTGGGAAAGTTAAAATGGTCCCTTGCAGTGGAACTGTGCCACCCCTAACCACCCCTAGTCTATGGGAGAGGAGAAGTGTTTTACTTACAGTTTCTCACAAAAGTGAGTACACCCCTCACATTTTTGTAGATATTTTCTTCTATCTTTTCATGTGACAACACTGAAGAAATGACACTTTGCTACAATGTAAAGTAGTGAGTGTACAGCTTGTATAACAGTGTAAATTTGCTGTCCCCTCAAAATAACTCAACACACAGCCATTAATGTCTAAACCGCCGGCAACAAAAGTGAGTACACCCCTAAGTGAAAATGTCCAAATTGGGCCCAAAGTGTCAATATTATGTGTGGCCACCATTATTTTCCAGCACTGCCTTAACCCTCTTGGGCATGGAGTTCACCAGAGCTTCACAGGTTGCCACTGGAGTCCTCTTCCCCTCCTCCATGACGACATCACGGAGCTGGTGGATGTTGGAGATCTTGCGCTCCTCCACCTTCCGTTTGAGGATTCCCCACAAATGCTCAATAGGGTTTATATATGGAGACATGCTTGGCCAGTCCATCACCTTTACCCTCAGCTTCTTTGCCAAGGCAGTGGTCTTTGAGATGTGTTTGGGGTCGTTATCATGATGGAATACTGCCCTGCGGCCCAGTCTCTGAAGGGAGGGGATCATACTCTGCTCCAGTAGGTCACAGTACATGTTGGTATTCATGGTTCCCTCAATGATCTGTAGCTCCCCAGTGCCGGCAGCTCTCATGCAGCCCCAGACAATGACACTCCCACCACCATGCTTGACTGTAGACAAGACACACTTGTCTTTGTACTCCTCACCTGGTTGCCGCCACACACGCTTGTCACCATCTGAACCAAATACGTTTATCTTGGTCTCATCAGACCACAGGACATGGTTCCAGTAATCCATGTCCTTAGTCTGCTTGTCTTCAGCAAACCGTTTGCGGGTTTTCTTGTGCATTATCTTTAGAAGAGGCTCCCTTCTGGGATGACAGCCATGCAGACCAATTTGATGCAGTGTGCGGTGTATGTTCTGAGCACTGACAGGCTGACCCCCCACCCCTTCAACCTCTGCAGCAAAGCTGGCAGCACTCATACGTCTATTTCCCAAAGACAACCTCTGGATATGACGCTGAGCACGTGACCTCAACTTCTTTGGTGGACCATGGCGAGGCCTGTTCTGAGTGGAACCTGTCCTGTTATACCGCTGTATGGTCTTGGCCACCGTGCTGCAGCTCAGTTTCAGGGTCTTGGAAATCTTCTTATAGCTTAGGCCATCTTTATGTAGAGCAACAATTCTTTTTTTCAGATCCTCAGAGAGTTCTTTGCCATGAGGTGCCATGTTGAACTTCCAGTGACCAGTATGAGAGAATGAGAGCGATAACACCAAATTTAACACACCTGCTCCCCATTCACACTTGAGACCTTGTAACACTAACGAGTCACATGACACCGGGGAGGGAAAATGGCTAATTGGGTCCAATTTGGACATTTTCACTTGGGGGTGTACTCACTTTTGTTGCCAGCGGTTTAAACATTAATGGCTGTGTATTGAGTTATTTTGAGGGGACAGCAAATTTACACTGTTATACAAGCTGTACACTCACTACTTTACATTGTAAAACAAGAAAACGTGCGCTCATAATCAGTGTACAAAGCGGGTCGTATTGAAGAGATCCAAATCAATACAAGTAAATTAGTGTGCAAAACGGATCCTATTGAAGCGATCCAAATCAATGCAAATAAATTAAAATCAAATATTTGGAACAAATATCAATCAAAAAGCCATCAATAGATGATCTAAAATGAAATATGTACTGGTGTGCTTAAAACCATATATCTAAAAACAGCTTAAAACTTCCCACACTAAATATGTTGTTACATTAACCAGTCCTCAAGTGTAAAAAAGTTTCTCAGCAGTGAAAAGGGTGGAGGTAGTCCATAGAATGGATGACAGAAGGAAAAGTTCCATAAGTAAGTATCCACTTCATGAAAGCAAAGGAGGGCCTCCACGATCCATCAGGTCAAAAGCCACACACACAAATGGAGAGGGAGGGAGTGTACAAACGAAACTCTCACAGAATCCAAAGATAATAAAAAGATGGACCCTTACCCTCAATGGTAGACCTCCCTTCTGGCGAGGTCTTATGTGCAAGCAGACTTAGCCCTCTGCGGGGACTGTGGGTAGATGGTATCCAAATCCGCTGATGTGTCCTGCGTCTCCGACCTGGCGTGAACCAACTCGTTCACCTGAGGAGGGGTGATAAGCCCACGAATCTGTTGGATCTCAGATTATAGAGATCTAAAAGGCTTTTTGCATTTGCCTGCCGGCTTCTGTGATCTCCACCTGGGTAACACTCCAGAAAGCTGTTTTATTTATGTCTTACTTTACATTGTAGCAAAGTGTCATTTCTTCAGTGTTTTCACATGAAAAGATAGAATAAAATATTTACAAAACTGTGAGGGGTGTACTCACTTTTGTGAGATACTGTACCTGATCCTCTGCTCCCCCGGCAGATGGTGCTGCCCAATTCTTCTGAGGTGGACAGTCCTTCGGTGTCATCACATTCAGTGCAGTGCTAATTGGTATTAATGACATCAGGACAAAGGTGTTTTTCGAAAGCAGTAGGTCTGTGCGTAAGATAACTTGGGCCCTCCTGCCAGAGAAAAAAAAAGTGCGGTGTGCGCAGCGCCAAAAATTGGATGTGGTTTTCTTTCTGCTGAATATTAACTGTGGCTTAAAGGGGCTTAAAGTGCAAGGGTTCAGTAGTAAATGAAGCAAAGGTTCCATAGTAAGTGATGCAGGGTTCAGAGGTCAGTAGAAAGAGAGGCAGAGTTCAGGGGTTAGGACTAAGTAACACAGAGTACAGGGGTCAGTGGTAAATGATGCTGACTTAAGAGGTCAGTAGTAAGTGGTGCAAAGTTCAGAGATCAGTAGGAAGTAGAGTTTAGGGTTTAGTAGTAAGAGGTGCAGAGTTCAGATGTCAGTAGTAGGTGATACAGAGTTTGGAGATAAGGGGTTAGGACTAAGTGACGTACAGGGGTCAGTAGTAAGTGGCACAGAGGTCAGTAGTAAATGACATAGAGTTCAGAAGTGAATAGTAAGTGGCGCAGAGTTCAGAGGTCAGTAGTAAGGGGTGCAGAGTTCAGAGGTCAGTAGTAAGGGGTGCAGAGTTCAAAGGTCAGTAGTAAGTGGTGCAGAGTTCAGTAGTAAGGGGTGCAGAGTTCAAAAGTCAGTAGTAAGGGGTGCAGAGGTCAGTAGTAAGGGGTGCAGAGTTCAGAGATCAGTAGTAAGTAATGCAGAGTTTAGGGGTCAAGTGTAAGTGAGGCAGAGTTCAGGGATTAGTAGCAAGTGGTGCAGAGTTCAGAGGTTGGGAGTAAGTAATGCAGAGTTTAGGGGTCAAAAGTAAGCCATACAGAGTTCACCCGAACCACTGATACAACAGTCTGACACAACTACAGACCCCCCCCACCCACCCCCAACTACTGAGATCCAAGATTGGCACCCCCTACCAACCCCTAACTACTCACATCCCAGACTAACACCCTCAACTACTGACACCAACTATTCACACTACAGACTGACAACCTCCCACCCACCCACCCTCAAACACTTAATGCTCAGACAATCAATTGACAAACAAGTCCATCAGACCTAAACAAGCTATTTTCAAGTTTCTTGGAGTTAAATCTTCAACAAAAAACCTTCTTTACAAAAAACTTCTCTTATTTGGTCGGGACAATGTAACTATGGCATGTTCCATGCCTGGAAGATCCCCACGGAAGCTGGAAATCACTGTAGTAGGCACCACTATACTGCAGTGATCACTGCTAGCTCCCAGGTCCTCTGCTGATTGGTTGCTCACCTCTCTCTCAGTAAGGGCACCATTGAGAGAACACTGCACTGCAGAATGCAAAGCATTCTCTGACAGGACGAGGTGGAGATTGTGACATCACCACCCCACCTCTCCATCTTGTCCAGTCAGAGAATGCTTTGCATTCATTGGGAAAAATGCAAAGTGTTCTCTTAATGGTGCCCTTACCGAGAGAGAGCAACCTCTCAGCAGAGGACCTGGGAGCTGGTGTCAGAAACCATGAAATCAGACCAAGATAGAAGTCATAGTTGTTTAATAATGAAAGTAAAAAGAACAAACATAGTCAAACAGAGCCAAAGTTCAGTAACCGGAACGAATAGTCAGCCAAGCCAGAAGTCAGGGATTAATGTGGAGGAACAGCAAGCAGTATCTGGAGCCAGAAGGGATGTCAGCAAAGCCAGTCTTTAAACAGGAACGCAAGAGATCGGCTCTGTGATGTTTGACCAAGGAGAAGGCAGAGCTCCTCTGGACTAGATGGCTTAAGTAGGAAGGACTGATGAGCAGGGTCATTAACAGCTGAGTAACTGTGGAGAGATAGGAGCTGGCAATTAGCCGACAGCTGAGCGGCCAGCTCAGAGAAGGAAGGGCTGAGCCCAGCCCTGACAGCTGGCGGTGATCATTGCGGTAGTGGTGCCTGCTACAGTGATTTTTAGCTTTCATGAGGACATTGATAGTCAAGATAAGGCTTCTCAGGGAAGAGTAGAAACAGATATCAGGCAGAAACGGCATTTGGAGGAGCCCTTGGTCCCTTTTCTCCCAGAACCATTTGGAAATTTGAACTACCAAAACATAAGCCGGAGGGGGGGGATTTCACCCTTTTTTTTTCTTTTTTGTATAAACTAGCGTGCCTCGCACTTTACAAATTCAGAAAGTCGCTCACCCATGATACACGGCCGCAAGCTATCTTTTAACATGAGCAGACATCTTTGAAGCTGGTTGTATATGACTGTCACACTCTTCTACAAAACCAAACAGTCATCTTCCTACAAGTCGTGAAGACAGGTGTGCGAAATTATATTTATATGTCAAGCTAGAATGACGAATATAGACAGGAGACAGCAGGTGCTGCTTATTTGTCATTGGCAGAGCTTCATCTCCTTCCTGGGAGCAGTTTATTTTACATTTTTCAAATTGTAAACATTAAGGCTAGCTTCACATCTATGCGGTTGCAGTTGACGCGGTTTTCGGGCGCGTTTTGTGGTGCTTTTTGCATCTTTAAACCTTTTTTATGCGGTTTTCATGCATTTTGTGTTTTTTTTTAAAATCTTTTTAAACACACTGTGTATAGCTGGTTACTAAGGAGTTGGCCGGGAAGCCGGCCGCTGCGTCCTTAACAACCGATGAGTCATCAGCTGTCAGCAGGGTTCCTCACTGACAGCTGAATAAAAAAAAAAAGAATTGCTGGCAAAAAAATTGAAAATAAAATTATGTGGGGTGCCCCCCCCAATCCATACTAGGCCCTTTGGGTCTGGTATGGATTTGGAGGGGAACCCCACGCCTGGCAGGTCAAGAAAGGGAGGGAACGAGCGTGCGCCCTCCCCCTTACTGAACCATACCAGGCTGCATGACCTCAACATGGGGGGGAATGCTTTGGGGCGGGGAGCTTTGGGGCAGGGGGATTCTGCCCCCCCCCCAAAGCACCTTGTCCCCATGTTGATGGGGACAAGGGCATCTTCTCAACAACCCTGGGTGGTGGTTGTGGGGGTCTGGGGCAGGGGGCTTATTGGAATCTTGAAGCCCCCAGATTCCACCCCCCCATGTGAATGAGTATGGGGTACACCAAAAAACGCATAGGTGTGAACGTAGGGTAAGGGTGGGATGTTAAATAAATTACACACTATAGGAGGCACCATTCCCAAATATACATTCAGCAGCTACATAGCCATGATGGGAATTTTTTTGTGTGTCTCCAATAGTGAATGTACACAACACACATATATCAGATAAATATCCAATAATATTTTATTACATTTTCCTATAAAAGAGAGTTTTTTTTGTTTGTCTTTTTTTAACCAAAAAGATATCATAAACATATTTAAAAAGCAAAATAGTTTTAGAGCCTAAATTGCAAATATGAGGTCAATACCTTGGGTGGTCTACGTGTTTCGTGGAACAAACCACTTTGTCAGAACTTTTTGAAAACCTCACGAATATTGTTGTTAAAATATATTTGTACTATGAAAACAAAACAAATGAATCCTAAACATAATACGTATAATTTTCAATGAGATACAATGCATTCCTAAGGATGTATTCAGACCCCTTTCACTTTTTACAGTTTTGGTATGTTGCAGCCGGATACTACAGTTGTTTAAATTCATTTTTTTTTTCTCATTAATCTGCACTCAGTACCACATAATGACAAAGTGAAAACAGATTTTTTAAAATTTTTGCAAATGTATGAAAAAGGAAAAACTGAAATGTCACATAAGTATTCAGAACCCTTATAACAACACTTAAAATTTAGCTCAGGTGCCTCAGATTTCGCTTGAGATGTTTCTACACCTTTATAGGAGTCCACCTGTTGTAAATTACATAAATTGATTGGACATCCCCTCCTAGAACAATCCCCGCCCCCCACTATATCATCTCCTCTAGCACACATAAAACCCCCCAATCCCCCCTCCTAGCACAAATCCTTCTACCCCATCTTCCCTCCCAACACAAATCCCCCTAAATCGCCACTCCTAGCACACTCCCCCATATACCCCTTTAAACACAAATCCCCCCCCCCAATCCCCTCATGGCGCTCTCCCACCTCACACAATACCACAGTGCCCAGGGCAGCCGCCCCTCCTGCCCACCCCTTGTCCTTGTGTTTTAAAGAAAAAGGCATAAGATCAAAGATACGGCTTTCAGAGCTCAAACTATTGTGAGGCACAGATCTGGGGGAAAAATGGCTGCTGCACTGAAGGTTTCCAAGAGCAAAGTGGCCTCCATAATTCTTAGATGGAAAAAGTTTGGCACAACCAGGACTCTTCCAAGAGTTGGTCGCCTGTCCAAACTGAGCGGGGGGGGGGGGGGGTCCTAGTAAGAGAGATGACCAAGAACCCGATGGTCACTCTGACTGATCTCCGGAGATCCTGTGTGGAGATGAGACAAAGTTTCGGAAGGGCAACCCCATTACTGCAGCTCTCCACCGATCATGGCTTTATGGCAGAGTGGCTAGATGGAAGGTGCAAAACAAATGAACATATAAAATTAAAAGTGCGCTTATACTCTAGATACTCGTGCTGAGTAGAGTGTTAGGTTGATTACAGGTATCCATAGTATGCAGAGAATGGAGCCAAAGAGAGGGACAATGTCAGTCCTGCTCTAGCTTTACTTCTGGACCCTGTCCCCTTACAATTACTGCGACTACCTTCCTGCTCTATCCTAAACTCTTTAACCCACATCTTCAACCGCTCTTCCGGCATACTTAAAAAACCCTCACTGGACTTCACCCGTTTGAATAACTTAAGACGCATCTCCCTGCTCTTGTTTGCCTCCAAGCTTCTTGAACACCACAATCGTTTGAGCTCCTACCTCACTAACAACAACCTTCTCGATCCCCTACAGTCTGGCTTCCGGCCACAACATTCCACTGAAACTGCCCTACTAAAACTCAATGACCTACTAACTGCTAAAGCCAATGGCCAGTACTCCATACTCATAGTCTTGGACCTTTCTGCTGCCTTGGACACAGTTGACCACCACTCCTCCTCAACAAACTCCACTCCCTTGGCCTCCGTGATTCTGCTTTATCCTGGTTCTCCTCCTACCTATCTCAGCGCACTTTTAGTGTCACATACAACTACATCTCCTCCACTCCTCTTCCTCTTTCTGTTAAGATACCCCAAGGCTCCGTCCTTGGGCCCCTCCTATTTTCTCTCTATACCTTTTCCCTGGGGCAGCTGATAACCTCCCATGGCTTCCAATACCACCTCTATGCTGATGACACCCAGATCTATCTCTCCACTCCTCAACTCACCTCTCAATCTTCTCGCGTATCACAAATGTACTGATACCCGGTCCAGGAGGCAGGACTTGATGGGCAATGGTGACGCTGCAGATGGGCACTGATCAGGCTGCATCGATGGGCAACGGTGAGCCTGCATTGATGAGCACTGGTGAGGCTGCTTTAATGGGCACTGATGAGGCTAAATTGATGGGCACTAGTGAGGCTGCATTGATGGGCAATGGTGAGGCTTCAGATGGGCACTGGTGAGGATGCATTGATGGGCACTGGTGAGGCTGCAGATGGGGACTTATGAGGCTGCATTGATGAGCACTGATGAGGTTGCATTGATGGGCAATGGTGAGGCTACATTGATGGGCACTGGTGAGGCTACAGATGGGCACTGGTGAGGCTGAATTGATGGGCACTGGTGAGGCTGCAGAGGGGCACTGATCAGGCTGCATTGATGGGCAATGGTGAGGCCGCAGATGGGCACTGGTGAGGCTGCATTGATGGGCACTGGTGAGGCTACAGATGGGCACTGGTGAGGCTGCATTGATGGGCACTGGTGAGGCTGCAGAGGGGCACTGATCAGGCTGCATTGATGGGCAATGGTGAGGCCGCAGATGGGCACTGATCAGGCTGCATTGATGGGCAATGGTGAGGTTGCAGATGGGCACTGATCAGGCTGCATTGATAGGCAATGGTGAGGCTGCAGATGGACACTGGTGAGGATGCATTGATGGGCAATGGTGAGGCTGCATTGATGAGCAATGGTGAGGTTACATTGATGGGCACTGATCAGGCTGCATTGATGAGCATTTGTGAGGCTGCATTGATGGGCAATGGTGAGGCTGCATTGATGGGCAATGGTGAGGCTGCATTGATGGGCAATGGTGAGGCTGCAGATGGGCACTGGTGAGGCTGCATTGATGGGCACTGATGGGGCAGCATTGATGGGCAATGGTGAGTCTGCAGATGGGCAATGGTGAGGCTGCATTGATAGGCACTGATGGGGCTGCATTGATGGGCACTGATGAGGCTGCACTGATGGGCTCTGGTGAGGCTGCATTGATGGGCAATGGTGAGGCTGCATTTATGGGTACTACAGATGGGCACTGATCAGGCTGCATTGATGGGCAATGGTGAGGCTGCACTGATGGGCACTGGTGAGGCTGCACTGATGGGCACTGATAAGGCTGCATTGATGGGCACTGACCTTTATTTTGCTTCAAAGTTCTTTATTTAAAATGTAAGGTTTTTTTCCTGAAACTTTCCTCAAACGAAGGTGCGTGTTAAACACCTGGGCGTGTTATACGCCGATAAATACGAGTAAATATAAAAATATATCATTTTTTTAAGCCTGTAGTTTTCAGTTCCTGAATTTTGGGTTTCGGCACCAAAATTTCAATTCGGTGTACCTCTAAAAATAGCCTCATACCATTTGATTTTGGCAGCATTCAAATGTTCTAGCTCTGTGAATTTTTCAGAAATACACCCCTAATGCCCCGTACACACGGTCGGACATTGATTGGACATTCCGACAACAAAATTCTAGGATTTTTTCCGACGGATGTTGACTCAAACTTGTCTTGCATACACACGGTCACACAAAGTTGTCGGAAAATCCGATCATTCTGAACGCGGTGACGTAAAACACGTACGTCGGGACTATAAACGGGGCAGTAGCCAATAGCTTTCATCTCTTTATTTATTCTGAGCATGCGTGGCACTTTCTGCGTCGGATTTGTGTACACGCGATCGGAAATTCCGACAACGGATTTTGTTGTCGGAAAATTTTATAGCCTGCTCTCAAACTTTGCGTGTCGGAAAATCCGATGAAAAATGTGTGATGGAGCCTACACACGGTCAGAATTTCCGACAACAAGGTCCTATCACACATTTTCCATCTGAAAATCCGACCGTGTGTACGGGGCATAAGAGTTAAGTGCACCAAACATATCCACGCCCACCCTGCACCCTCCACTTTAAAACAGACACCCAGATACAATAGAAAGGCCTTCATGGTATGTACTGAATGTATGAAATAAAATGTTATGTATTTCCATTTTATTTGAATGCAAAGGTTTTTTTTTTTCCCCTGCAACTGGGAAAATGCACACGTAGCATCTGTGTATAGTAAAGCGTTTAGCTGTGATTCGCCTTGAATGTGTAATTTATTTAAGTGAAATTACGCTGTAATGCACGGAAGGAATAACTTCTGTGGCGCGGATTCTGCTGTCGATGGAGTTTTTTGTTTGCGGAATTTATCTTCTGGTGCACCTGTACTCCACAATGTGTATCTTGTGGGCCCTCAAGATACAGATGTGGTGGGAGATGAGAAGACAGCGAGGGGGAGGAGGGGGTGAAACGGCGGCAGAAAGATTGCCTTCAGCTGCGTATAATTACCAGAACACGGGATCCATACAAGAAAATGTTCCTGGGATAATGGCGCGGTATCGTCATGGGGGCCAATACATATGACAACCTCCTCCTCTTAGTCAGCTCCTCTTGTAGCCTTTAATAAGATTTCCGATCTCTTCCAGATGAGAGAGTTCTGCTTGGCAAGGCGAATGTGAAAACGCAGCATTACAGGAAAACACTCCGCAGACTTTTAGCTTCAAGGAAGACCATGGTGTGCGCCGCTTAACCTTATTCAGTGGTGGAGCCCTTTACAAGTGTGCAAAATCTCAGCCCCGCCCCCAGCGTACAATGTAAAAAAACTTAAATGTTACTTATCAATGGGAATCCTGAGCCTGGGACAATACATACAATGGCCTAGATGAAATTAACTTGACATCAGAGTCCCCATTCATAGTAGAGTCCCCCCTTTGCATCAGAGGTTCTCCATCACATCAGAGTCTCCCCTTCACATCAGAGCACCCCTTTTACATCAGGGGGTCCCCCATTACTCCAGAACCCCTCCCTTCACATCAGAGGACCAAATTACATCAGAGTCAACCCTTTAAATCAGAGGTCCCTCATCACATCAGAGGTTCCCCCATCACATCAGAGGCCCCCCTTCACACCAGAGGTCCCCATTACATCAGAAGTCCCCCCTTCATATTAGAGGTTCCCCCTTCAAATCAGAAGCCCCCCCTTCACATGAGAGGTCCCCATCACATCAGAGTCCCCCCTTCAAATCAGAGATTCCACCTTCACATCAGAGGTCCCCCATTACATCAGAGGTTCCCCCATCACATTAGAGGTCCCCCCTTCACATCAGAGGTCCCCATCACATTAGAGGTTCCCCCTTCACATTAGAGGTCCCCATCACATCAGGGTCCCCCCTTCAAATCAGAGGTTCCACCTTCACATCAGAGGTCCCCTCATCACATCAGAGGTTCCCCCTTCACACAAGAGGTCTCCCTTCACACCAGAGGTCCCACAGCACATCAGTTCCCCCATCACATTAGAGGTTCCCCCTTCACATCAGAGGTCCCCACCACATTAGAGGTTTCCCCTTCACATCAGAGGTCCCCCATCACATCAGAGTCCCCCCTTCAAATCAGAGGTTCCCCTATCACATCAGAGGTTCCCCCCTCAAATCAAAGGTTCCCCTATCACATCAGAGTCCCCACTTCACATCAGAGGTCCCCCTTCACATCAGAGGTGTCCCATTATATTAGAGTACCCCCTTTACATCAGAGTACCCCCTTTACATCAGAGTACCCCCTTTACATCAAAGTACCCCCTTTACATCAGAAATCCCCCTTCAAATCAGAGGTCCCCCATCACATCTGAGGTCCCCCCTTTACATCAGAGGTTCCACCTTCAAATCACAGGTCCCCCTTCAAATCAGAGGCCCCCATCACATCAGAGCCCCCATTACATTAATGGTTCCACCTTCACATCAGAGGTCCCACCTTCCCATCAGAGGTCCCCATCACATCAGAGGTCCCCCCTTCACATCAGAGCCCCCCCCCCCTTCACATCAGAGCCCCCCTTCACATCAGAGGTCCCCCCTTCACATCAGAGGCCCCCCTTCACATCAGAGGCTCCCCCATCACATCAGAGTCCCCCTTCACATCGGAGTCCCCCTTCATATCAGAGGTCCCCCCTTCAAATCACAGGTCCCCCTTCACACCAAAGGTTCCCCCATAGCATCAGAGGTCCCCCATCACATCAGAGGTTCCATCTTCACATCAGAGGTTCCATCTTCACATCAGAGGTTCCCCCTTCACATCAGAGTTCCCCCTTCACATCAGAGGTTCCCCATTACATCAGAGAATCCCTTTAACATCATAGCCCCCCACTCTTCGCAGCAGAATTTCCCCATTATATCAGAGTTCCCCCTTCAGTCAGAGGTTCCCTGTCACATAAGACTCCTCCCTTCACATCAAAGCTCTGAGGAAGGGGGCTTGTCTACCAAAACACGCCAGCTTTCCAATTTACAGACATCGGGTTATCCTCTTTGCTGGAGTTATGGGCTTGTTTATCTTCTCATGTTTGTGAGTACGTTTTTTGACTTCTTAATGAATTGATTATGGTGTTAAATGTAATGCAATGGTTTGCACCCTCCTTTTCTCTTCTTTGTAGTGTTTTTTTAGAGTTTCCCCACTCGAGGAGAGCAGCATCGCCTGAAACGTTACCACAGTATTGGTTGTGAGACATAGTGAGCGCTGAGGGATGATTGTGTATACAGCAAATGTTACTGAGACTTGAATTTCCCAATGAATGGTGAGGTGCCCAGATGGTCCTTGGATGGCTGCCGCCATTGCTTGTGCTGCCTTGCTCCATAACTGCCAAAGGCTACACCCCTCAGGATAAAGAAAAATAATCTACAGTTCTGGATTCTGCCACCTGATTTTTGTCCATTCTGGGGCCAAGCTCTCCACCACCAATGCATCACAAAAAATGTAATATTAACTGTATTACAGATCCAGCAGATGTTACTGAGGGCTGGATTTTCCCAATGAATGATGAGACATCCAGATGTTGCCTGAATGGCTGCCACCATTGCTTGTGCTGCCTTTTCTCCATTGATGCCCAAGCCTGAACCCCCGAGGAAAATAATGTATCTATGGCCCTGGATTTTGACACCTAATTTTTGTCTACTTTGGGGTCCAGTGCTCCACCACTAAGAGCTCCTCTGCTCTACCTCCCAGACACCACCAGCCACATCTCCAGCCGCATCATTTTTGACTCCAACTTTAAGGTCCATAAGGCACATCCAGATATCTAGCTGATGGATACAACCATCTCCAACCCTTGATCTGGATGGTTTAATAACTTTTGATATACACTCTCTATCAACCAGACCTGCATTAAGGGGAAAGTACTATTCTACCTCTCCTCTATAGCTACGGTCTATATAGAGTTATACCACTAAGTTATACAATAAGACCATCCCACAATATACGGACCCCTGGCTGATGTCATTCACATTCTCTGTTGCTTGTGTGCTGTTCTGACGGACATAGCTTTCTTTTCATTTTTGAGTTATGTTCTTTGTCTTTATGGGTGGAGCATCAACATTTGGTATATATAAGCTACAGATCTGGAACCCGCAAGCCCTCTGTCCCTGAAGAAAATCTGCATTTTGTTTTTCGAAACGCGTTGGAGTTCTGTCTGTCTGACAAAGCTCTGGGCTTTTCCTTGCAGCTGGTTTCCATTTCTGTTTCCAATATTTGTTTGGTGGGTATATCCCCATGTTCATGTTGCTATATATTATCAATGTGTAATACATATTGAATATTTTTTTACCATCAAACTGTTTGTGGCCCAGTTTAAAGTCCCAATCTGAGGAATTCAAGTTTTGATTCTATGTACCAGGGATGTGGTCCACAATCAGTTTAAGCAATTAGTTGGTAGAGGGTCTCTTTAAACAGTGCTCCACCACCAACACATATCCCAAAAGATTTAACATTGGCCATTATACAAATACAACATAGGTTCCTGAGATCGGGATTTCCAATTGACTGATGGGGTGCCTGTAAGTAGGGTTCAGCGTGTTGCGGGAGTAACACACTCAGTCCCAGTGCAATGGAAGAACTTGTATTGAAATAATGCAGAGCAAGTTTACAAATAATCCAGTGGGAAGGCAGCCCAACTGGGAACACTCACAGTTTTGACAGCGTGTAGAGAGCAGAATGCAACTGATCCAAGAGCGTCTGTAGAGAGGGGAAGAATGCGGCCTGGCCGTCTTGTGCCCAAACAGGCAGATCTCCAGAGAAGTTGTGAGCCCTAAGCGTTCCCTCTTGGCCAGGAACCTTTCTCTGCCAATAGTTCTGTCCCTAGCAGGTGGTGTACCTGTCCCTACTCTACCAACTCGCAAATGCGTGCCAAACCTGGGAGCCTTAAACAGGCTCTGCCTAACCCAAGATAGCCGCCAGGGTCACATGGGGCAGCAGTATCCAATGGGATAGCTTCCCCAGTGATCCAGGAAACCATAGAGGAACCATGTTCATCCTTACTTCCTCTCCAATCGCAAAGCCACTCGGAAGGGCGCAATCTTCAGTGGAGAAGCCAGACTGTACTTGCCTACATGCCCAGAATTTGAATGAATGGCTGCAGATGGGACTGAATTGGAGGACTATACAGCTGAATGTGGTTTTCCAATGTACTATATAAAGTCAACTGTATGACACCCCTAGGGAGCTGCGGATGATGTATACATTCTTTTCCCAAATTTAGTGCAAACACAGCCAGGCACACACCATTCCTCTCTCTCTATATGGCTCGACAAAATCCAGGGGAGGTCTTTTTATGTTTTTACTTCAGACTGAACTTGAATAGGATGAAGCAGAGCGTGGCATACTCCAGTGGAGCTCTGAGTTTCTAGTGGACACTTATTTCCCCACTGATACCTCAGTGGACCACAAGACAGGTGGAGCCAATAAAATAGAGTTCCCAGATGTTTCTGTTTTCTATTTTTACTGAAGGTTTCCAGAAAAAAAAATGAGGTGTAAAGACCACAACAGGCACAACGGGATTGGTCAACAATAAAAACAAATGATGACCCATACTGCAGGCGAAAACTCGCTACAAGCAGACAAATAAGAATAACAATGGTAGCAAGTAGTTGCAAGCTTACATAGGTCAAACATAGATAAAGAATAACACCAACATTGCACAAAATGGGGGAAAATAGAGTATAAATTGCAAACATTCTCCAGTGTAAGGGAAAAGAATCCCAAGCAAAAATAGCCAAGTGTCCATTAAGGCTCAAGAAGCAGAACTTATCAGAAAACCACCAGCTGAATGGGTGGTTGATAGCTCATAGAAGTCATATGGTGATTGCAACAGAAAAAAGCAGAAAAGAAAAAAAAAGGAAGAGGTTTAGGGAAAGAAAAAGGGGGAGAATGGGGGGAAAGGTAAAAGAGGGGAAGGGTTACGGCCTGCCCAACCATCCTCTCCAGTCACCACCACAATCACTATCACAGAGGAGGTTAAAGATATTGTATCCATGGATTCCAAACCCTCTCAAATTGTGGGGTGGTATCACGCAGTATTCTAACCAGCCTTTTATTAGTCGTGATCCAAGTCATGATCATCACCGCCAAGTCATCTGTTGTTTTTGTCCAAGCGATCACAATGGCAATCTTGGCCACAAGGAAATCAGAGTTTGACTATGCCTGGGCAGCCCCCGCTACAGATTAGTTGACTAAGACTACTGTGGAACCTTTAACAATGTTTACTATCGTTATGGAGTATATCAGGGCGTGAACTCTTATCCAGAAGAGCTTGACTTTGCTACACGGCCACTACGTGTAAAACATCCAACCCACTTGCCCACAGTCCTGAAAACAGATTGGGGGAAGAATCTGGGTACCCAGAAACAGATTGGGGAAGAGAGTTGCCAAATGTTTCACTACTGACTGATTAATGACTAGTGCCTTCGTGGAAGATAGAGACTTGCACGCAGTCACTAGGCGTCTTAATTTAGGTCAGTACTCACAATGCCCCAGGATCATCAGTTGCCACTTTCAGGTATCCACCTGGCACTTTTCAGTGAGGGAAAAATAAAACTCACACTACCACAAGACAGCTGGACACTCTCCTCCAACTTCCACAGGGTACTCTTCCGTGAGCTCTCCCAAACAGAACCTCAAACCATTGCTTTAAATAGGCCACCCAGCTTTACTACAGCTTTGATGACCCTCAAATAGCATTCCAGCAGACTGCTTCAGGGGCAGAGCCCCCTAAGCAGAGAGCTCCTCCAGCAGGACTGGACCCAGGATCAGCTTCTACTCCTGCTGCAGGACCCAGACTATTTGTGGACTCTCCAGCCACCTACTAGGCACAGCTCCGCTGGGACCAGCCGGGTCCCTATAATTATTAAGACTGTCCTGCTTTTTTCCTCCCAGTGTGATTTCAGAACTCTAGAATTACAGGGGGAAATAATCAGACCAATAGTTTCAGCTGTTGGTCTGACCAACTCCAACTCCTGTTACAGGCCTCCGACTGTTTATAGGCTCTCCAGCCACCTGCTGGGCACACCAGCCAAGGGATTGGTTGAGTCCCCATAAATTTTCATTCCGCCCTTCTGCTTTTTGTTCTCACTGTGATCCCAGAACTCTCCAGAATTACAGGGCGAATTAATCTGACCAACTCCTGTTTCAGGCCTCAGACTATTTATGGGCATTCCAGCCACCTACTGGGCACACCTCCTGAGGGATCGTCTGGGTCTCCATAATTATTTAGACTGCCCTTCTGCCTTTTCCTCCCACTGTGTTTCCAGAACTCTCTAGAACTGTAGGGGGAAATAATCAGACCAACAGCATGAAGCACTGAGCTGGGCAAAAAAAAAAAAAATCAACCACTGCTCCACTGGCTGCAGAGAAGCCAAACTAAATTTGCCTGACATCCTATACCATAGCAGGGGAAAAGCATCAACTGTTTTATAAGAACGCCGCACTACAGACAGCTTTCAAACAAAACTCCTGCTCTAGGCCCCAGACTATGAAATGCAGAGGGAAATAATCACATCAGCAGCCTGTGAAGCACCGAGCAGGTCAAAATAATCAACCATTGTTCCACTGCTGACAGAGGAGCCAAACTAAATTTGCCTGACATCTTTTACACTAAGAAGAAGATGCTACACAGTATATCTTTCAGCAGTGGAAAAGCCTAAATTGGCCAATTCAGCAGGTGCCTTTTTATGAATACGCCCCCCTACAGACAGCTTTCAAACAAAACTACGATCCAACCACTCCTGAACTTCCAGTAGCTTTGCAAAATTTTTTGGTTTGTTTGTTGATTTTTGTTGATTTTGGTTCACAGTAAGATTAATTCTAAAACCTTTTAAAGGTAATTTTCATAATTTTCAGGATTTAAAAAGAAAAAAAGAAAGAAAAAAAAAGAAAAATGGTTTGTATGGAGGAGCACACAAAAGGGGGATTTGAGGGCCTTTTTGGTCCATTCTCGCCACAAAAGATGAAGAAAATGGGTAACCGCTGCAGCTCAGGAGGAAATTGCACTAAAGAGCTTAAATCACAGGAATTTATTAGCCCGAAGAATAGGCAAAGCCTTATTCACGACGTCTGAAAAGCTCCCAAATTGTCTGGTGGAACGTCAATTTATCAAGCGGCCCTCAGCTGTTGAAGCAGAATAAGTTATTTAATTTACATACATATTTTGTACTTTTTTGCAGCTCATAAAGGTGCTCAGAGATGGGAGCTCTCAAATAAAAAGGGGGATAATTTAGGTTTTTTTGAGAAAATGAATATAAAAGGCTGCCTGAGAAAGGAGCCAAGAACAGCTTTGACCATTTCACGGATCTGAACGAATAATTTGGGGCTCTAGAAATAGTTTTGAACTTTAGCCGTTTTTTTTTCTTCCCAACAACCTTGCATAAATAAATGTCTGCCATTTAAGGGGATCGTTATCTTCTATGTCACTTTTGGTTGCCTATCTAACTATCCAGGGAGGTAAAGCGAGGCTCACAGATTCTCTTTAATAACCCTTTCACTGCCAGAGCCGTTTTTGTGTTTTTTTTTTTTGCTCACATGTTGAGAAAATCATTTTAGGCCTGGAGATTACATAAACTACAAAAACATTATATATTTTCTGATAGCAGGCATCCTAGAGAATAAAATAGCGGTAGTTCCAATTTTTTATGTCACACAATATTACCACAAAGGTCTAGGAAATGCAACATTTTCATTCAATTCAATACAGTTGGTCAATTCCATCAGTGTCATGGGGATCCCCGCCTCAGCTCCCGGGGCTGATGATCTGCCCAGCTGGCCCTCGCCTTCCCATGCCTATGCCCAGACTCATGGTTGGCTGGTAAGTATGAGCGGTGGAGCTACTCTTGTATTTTTCCTTGTATACCAAAGTAATTCTCTTTTTTAACATTTGTATAGACATCCATACTGCATCTGTTCCTGAAGATTGGCATTTCAGCCACGAAACGCGTCGAGTTATTAGATGCCTCTCTTTTCATATCCTAAAACTGTTACCAGCACTATGTTCTATTGGATCTTACCAATTTAACCACTCCCCGCCCGCTCTATGGCGGATTGACGTCCGGGAAGTGGTTCTGTTATCCTGACTGGACGTCATATGACGTCCAGCAGGATAACATGCCGCCGCGGGGGGCGCGCATCGCGGCGATCGGTGGATCGGTGTGTCAGTCTGACACACCGCTACACCGATCCTGGTAAAGAGCCTCCAGCGGAGGCTCTTTACCACGTGATCAGCCGTGTCCAATCACGGCTGATCACGCTGTCAATAGGAAGAGCCGTTGATCGGCTCTTCCTCACTCGCGTCTGACAGACGCGAGTAGAGGAGAGCCGATCGCGGCTCTTCTGGCGGGGGGGTCTGCGCTGATTGTTTATCAGCGCAGCCCCCCCTCAGATCACCACACTGGACCACCAGGGATCGCCACTAGGACCACCAGGGAAGGGGCAACATGTGGATGGCCAGGTATGTACCCCATGGCCATCCACATGTGCCCAGTGTGCCCAATCTGTGCCAATCAGTGCCCACAAATGGGCACTGATTGGCACCATTATGTTGCAGTGATGCCCAGCAATGCCACCCTTAGGGGCATCACTGCAAATAACCAGTGTCATCAGTGCCACCCATCAGTGTCCATCTGTGCCAACTATCAGTGCCACCCATAAGTAACCATCAATGCCACCTACGAGTGCCCATCAATGACACCTATGAGTGCCCATCAGTGCCGCCTATGAGTGCCCATCGGTGCCACCTATGAGTGTCCATCAGTGCCACATACCAGTGCCACCTATCAGTGCCCATCAGTGCCACCTATCAGTGCCCATCAGTGCCGCCTATCAGTGCTCATCATCAGTGCCCGTCAGTGCCACCTCATCAGTGCCACCTCATTGGTGCCACTTAATCAGTGCCCATCAGTGCCGCCGTATCAGTGCCCATCAGTGCAGCCATATCAGTGCCCGTCATTGAAGAAGAAAACGTACTTATTTACAAAAAGTTTTAACAGAAACAAAGAAAAACTTGTTTTTGTTTCAAAATTTTCGGTCTTTTTTTATTTGTTGCGCAAAAAATAAAAACCTCAGAGGTGATCAAATACCACCAAAAGAAAGCTCTATTTGTGAGAACAAAATGATAAAAAAAAATGTTTGGGTACAGTGTAGCATGACCGCGCAATTGTCATTCAAATTGCGACAGAGCTGAAAGCTGAAAATTGACCTGGGCAGGAAGGTGTCTAAGTGCCCGGTATTGAAGTGGTTAAATTATGTTTTTTATTGTGGAGGCAGACAATAATAAGTCTGGTGTTTCTATGGTGTTATTATTGCAAAACCATTATGTTGCTATGCCATTATGCTACTATTTAACCACTTGACCACTGAGCACTTAAACCCCCTTCCTAACCAGACCAATTTTCAGCTATCGGTGCTCTCACACTTTGAATGACAATTACTCAGTCATGCAACACTGTACACATTTGAAATGTCTGTCTTTTTTTCACACAAATAGAGCTTTCTTTTGGGGGTATTTAATAACCGCTGGGTTTTTTATTTTTGCACTATAAATCAAAAAAGACTGAAAATTCAGTAAAAAAAAAAAAAAATTCTTTGTTTCTGTTAAAATTTATTGGCGAGTATTGGCAGAATATTGGCAAGTATTGGCAGAGTATTGGCGAGTATTGGCAGAGTATTGGCGAGTATTGGCAGACTATTGCATAGTATTGCAAAGTATTACATATTATTGCAGAGTATTGCATAGTATTGCAGAGTATTGCATAGTATTGCAGAGTATTACATACTATTGCAGAGTATTACAGAGTATTGCAGAGTATTACATACTATTGCAGAGTATTACATACTATTGCAGAGTATTGCAGAGTATTGCATAGTATTGCATAGTATTGCAGAGTATTGCATAGTATTGCATAGTATTGCATATTATTGCAGAGTATTGCAGAGTATTGCATAGTATTGCAGAGTATTGCATATTATTGCATAGTATGGCAGAGTATTGAAGAGTTTTGCATAGTATGGCATATTATGGCAGAGTACTGGCAGAGTATGGGCACTGAGCAGTGCTGTGGGCTGGATCTGTAGTGCCCACAGCGCTGCAAATGATCTCTCCCTCTCTTCTCTCACACTGTACCGAACGGTACAGAGAGGGGAGGGAGGAACCGGCGCCATGACATGACGCCGGTTTGTTTACAAGTGATGCTCGGTCATTTGACGAAGCAATGACGTGGTAAACGGCCGCTATCAGCGGCCATTTACCGTGATCTGTGACGGTCACGGATGTTCCCGGGTGCGGGAGCGTGATTCTGTGAGGATGTCCATGGACGCCCACCCAGAATAAGCCGACCGCGCTGTAGCCGTCTTTTGGCTATGGCCCAGTCGGCATTTGTGATTCCATGTTATGGAATAAAGCTTCTTTACTTTACTATATTATGTTGGATGTACTATGTTACTATGCAAAAATTCATGGTCACGATCTATGGTATACCCGCCACCAGACTTATTATGCTGTGATGCCTCCCTGGCTGCATGTTTCATATAAAGTCCCAAACCTTACTCCTATACACATCAAAGTTAATTTTAGGGCACACAAACGTAATAAATAACCAAATTTGGTAAGATATAAAAGATGAGGTTGCACTGAATATCTGAATAGATACCCAACATGTCAAACCTGAAATTTGTTTGAGCTGGTGAAATGGCGACAAACTTCAGTACACTATATGTTCCATAGGTGATGCTTTAAAAGCCCCCTATAGGTTATCAGTTTAGCATTAGGGAGGAGGTTAGGGAGGAGGTGCTAGAAATATTACTGTCACTCCGGCAGCTCAGCTGTCGGCTAATTGCCAGCTCCTATCTCTCCACAGCTACTCAGCTGTTGATGATATCCTGCTCATCAGTCCTGCCTACTTAAGCCGTCCAGTCCAGAGATTCTCTGCCTTCGCCTTGGTCAACATCACAGAATCCTGTTCAAGAATTGCTTTGCTGACATCCCTTCTGGCTCCAGATCCTGCTTGCTGTTCCACTACATTGTTCCCTGACTTTTGGCTTGGCTGACTATTTGTTGCGGTTACTGAACTCTGGCTATGTTTTAACTACGTTTGTTCTTTTTACTTTTATTATTAAACAAGTATGATTTAACCGTACTTCAGTCTCTGCCTGATTTCATGGTTTCTTACAGTAACATGCGTATCGCAATCGACATTTTCATGCGTAGGTGCCCCTGACATGCGTACTTACTTTCGTATGTGCGTATATATGGGGTTTGGGGGGCCTCAAACCTTTTTTTGGGGTGGGGGTGATATTTTGAGCTTGGGCGTAACTTTATTTTTTTTACAATTTAAAAAAAAAAAATTTTTACTTTTTTTTCATCACAAAAAGTCCCCTATGTGATGATTTTTTGGTAACGGGTTCTCTTTTATGAGACATCCGGGGTCTAAAAGACCCCCAATGTCTCCCCTGTGCTTCAATAAATCTAATGCAGTGCAGATCGCACTGAATTACATTCTTTCCCAGCCTTTCCCAGCTGAGGGGAACTGACAAGGGGACCCGGAAATTACTTTTTGCACTTCTCTTCCAGGTCTGCAACAAGAAGGGGAGGAGAGCAGACGCATGTTCCCTCAGCTCCCTTCCCTCTACCAAGCGGCACCTGCTATGTTGGTCCTTGGCCTGCAGGTTGGCAAGCGGAGCCCGTAAACATGGCAGGGGGGGGAGGCACCCATTATCGAGGGGCTGTTAAAGCAATCTGGCGCCAGCAGAGGTGTTGGACTACTTCCATTGACAGCCAGAAGTTGGCTTGTCAGATAGCTACTGGGAGTGTGTAAACCCCCTGCTGATTCCAACATTGGGAGGAAACTATTCAGTCTCGGGTCACTCAAGAAGACAAGTGGACACTCAATGAATTTGGATGAGTGTTAGAGCACTAAGGATGTGGAACACCCTTCCCCAATCGGTGGTTTCACCGGGAAGTGTCACTTATTTAAAAAGAAAATGTTTAAATGGACATCTTACTGTACACAAAATAGAGGGATATGTGAAATGATAGATAGACACACACACAAATAAATACACACACTGAACTAGATGGACTGGAGTCTTTATTCAGCCTTACCAACTAGGAAATCCCTTAAAAAAACATCAAAAATCACCTTGATTTCGTCTTCCCAAAACGTCCTGATTATTCCCAAAATTTTAGCAAAGCAAAAGTTCTCAATTCTCAGTCTCTATTGTCTGTCCCTATTCTTTTCATGTCCCAGTATTTTAGCATGTGTGATAGGAAGCATGATCCATTCCCCGACATGTTGTACACTGTTATTTCCATTCGTCGGTCATTAGATACAGTTCTCGGCGGCACATTACTAAAGGAGAATTTTGCTTGGTTGCACCTTCATGGTTTGAACAAGAAACACTTGTGCCTGTGGTCCTGCCTCTGGTCCCGCATTGTCCCTCCAGACAATACAATTGTCTAGAAGGACAAGAAGGAAGCGTGGCAAGACCGGCCAAAGACTGGAGAGAAAAGTGGCTTTGGGGGGGTCTGCTTGGCACAAAAGCAACCAGCAGGGAGGAAGACCACAAGACAGTTTTCCCCTAAACAGCACAAATCAGCCTTTATTGAGAGCTTCTACTTTACCAACATTTTAGCAATGGCAAAATCTACAATTTTTCAGCAAAACCAGGTTTGCCAAAATCACTCATCCCAGGCAGCTCATGGACCTTTTTCCAAGCTCCTTGCAACCCCTTAAAAACCATCAAAAAACACCTTGATATCGGCTTCCCCAAACATTCTGATTTTTGACAAAATTTGGGCAAAGCAAAAGTTCTCAGTCTCTATACTCCATCCCTATTTGTTTTCATCTCGCAGTATTTTAGCGTGAAGGCGTGAAAGGAAGCACGGTCCATTCCCCGACATGTTGTACACCGGTGTTTCCTTTCATCAATCATAAGACACATTTCTCGGTGGCACATTAGGAAAGAAGAATGTAGCTTGGTTGCACCTCCATGGTGTGAACAAGAAACACTTGTGTCTCTGGTCCTGCTTTGGAAGTAATATAATTGTCTGGAAGGGCAAGAAGGCAAGAGACTGGAGAGAAAATTGGCTTTGGGGGGGGGGGGGGGGGTCTGGTTATCACAATAGTAACCGGCAGAGAGAAAGACCACAGGACATTTTTTTTTTAACAAGATTTCCTAATCAGCTTAATCAGCCTTATTGAGAGCTTCTAATTTACCAAAATTTTGCCAATGGTAAAATCTACAACTATACAGCAAAACCAGTTTTGCCGAAATCGCTCATCCCAGGCAGCTCATGAACCTTTTTCCAACTCATTGCAGCCCCTTAAAAACCATCAAAAATCACCTTGATATCGGCTTACCAAAACACCCTGATTTTTGCCAAGATTTTGGCAAAGCAAAGGTTCTTAATTCTCAATCTCTATACTCCACCCTTATTCTTTTCGATTGTACGCCGTCATTTCGATTTTACCAATAATTTGATTATGTTTCTGCACGGCACATTAGAAAGGAGGATTTTGCTTGGTCTTACCTC
This sequence comes from Lithobates septentrionalis, assembly GCA_037952835.1. Classification (NCBI taxonomy): domain Eukaryota; kingdom Metazoa; phylum Chordata; class Amphibia; order Anura; family Ranidae; genus Lithobates; species Lithobates septentrionalis. Next base: position 34,073 of record JBBDGP010004798.1, on the reverse strand, counting down.
CATGATGTGAACAAAGTCTTAACAACTCATGCCTCTGTTTCTGCCTTGGAAGTAATGACATTGTTTGGAGGGGCAAGAAGGGAGGGTGACAAGACCGGAAAGATACTGGAGAGAAAGGTGTCCTTGGGGGGGGGGGGGGGGGTCTGGTTGTAAAAATGGGAACCAGCAAAGGAAATTTTTTTTTCAAGTAAATTTCCCCCAAACAGCTCAATCGGCCGTATTGAGAGCTTTTGTTTTACCAAAATGTTGGCAATGGCAAAATCTAGAGTTTGGCAGCAAAACTAAAATCGCTCATCCCAGGAAGCTCATGGACCTTTTTCCAAGCTCATTGCATTTGCAACCCCATAAAAACCATCAAAAATCACCTTGATCTCGGCTTCCTAAAATGTCCAGATTTGTTCCAAATTTTTTGGCAAAGCGAAAGTTCTCCATTTTTAAATTCTTCATTCCTCGGCAATTTAACGTGAAGATGTGAAAGGAGGCTCGATCCATTCCCCCGGCATGTTGTACACCGCTATTTCCATTCGTCAATCATTAGGTACATTTCTCGGCGGCACATTAGGAAAGGAGAATTTTAACAGCCAACCTGTCCAAGCCGCTTCCATTACAAGCCGTTATGAAAAGTGCAGCTGCGAGGTTCTATTAGCCAATTCACACTGTAAACATTATTATATACATTACAGGCCTGTGCAGAATATTGCAATCTACCTGCTCGACAGATGGCCCCGGCTACCTTGTATTTCATTTGTCCTCTGTTGTAATGGTTTGGAGCCAATGAGATCCCCATTATCAGCAACGGCCTAAAATGATATTGCTCATCGCCGCGGTGAATTATCTCGGAGGTTACTGCCTTCAATATCATCACTAGTTCTATGAAAAAAAATATAGGCATATTTAAAGCTGAAGTTCAAGTGCAATAAAAGCCATCTTCTTCAAGTGAAACTTCACTCAAAAAGTGAAGAATGGCTCATAACTGAATTGCAGGTTTTTTTTTTGGAGGAGCGTGTGGGGAAGGGGGCAAGTTTCATTGTCCGGTTTGTCAGTGCCCGTTCTCATTTCTTCATTCCTCATCTAGGCAAGGATGATGTCACTTAGTTATTTGCACCTATCCCCCCCCCCCCCCTCTCCCCGTCTGCAGTTGCAGGACCAGTCTCCCTTCACCGTGCCATCTCATGCACGTGCAGTGGGGAGTCAGCTGTGATTTGTAAGGAAGTTATGGCTGACTCCAAAATCCAGGATGGTGGGAACCTGCAGCAGTGAGAAGAATCAGCTATGGGAGGACAGCCCTGAAATCCATCCATGGATTGGCAAGTACCTGATTTTTTCAAAATAAATGGGTGGTCTCTTTAAGCTCTATGCCAGGAATGGTTTTTTTTTGTTTTTTGTTTTTTACAGAAGGCTTTAAAAAGAGGATTCCAGTACATGCCTGCCAATGCCCTATGCTGTTTCCTGTTGTTTTGTTTGCTGATTTTTCACAGCTGCAGGACTGGTCTCCAGACCACCACCTTGTAAAGTACAGCTAGAGCCCTGGTGCCAAATATGTGGCCCTTTTACCAATTACTGTGTGCTCCGCCCTCTGGTAGATTCACTCATCATGGAACTTACTCTGATGTTTTATAGTGGGTCATGCAAAATATTCAGTATTCAGGAATGCTCATAACTGCAACCTCCAACCAGGATTCCATGGAACCCTATGGTTCCTCCAAAGGCTGCTAGGGGTTCCTTGAGCTGTGGATGATTTTACCACCCATCTGTTGGTGCCTGCATACAGTAGTTCCGGGACCAATGCCACTTGACAAAGCCAGCAGCATGACACCAATGATCTTCTCAGCTGTCCTTAAAGACGAGGTCCAGCCTGGGTGAAAAAAAATAAAAAGTGAGCAGTTACAAATACTGTAGCTGCTGACTTTTAATATTAGAGCACTTACCTGTCCAGGGAGCCCACGTTGTCGGAACCTCAGCCCATCTTCGGATCGACTCCCGGGTGCTGCTGCCGCCATTCCTGGTAAGGGAACCAGGCAGTGAAGCCCTTCGGCTTCACTGCTGGTTCCCTACTGCGCATGCGCAAAGCTTGTTGTGCTTTCTTATTGGCCCGGCGATGGGGGAAGGAGGGGGGGGGGGGCAACTTCCAGGAGATCAGGCCGTGGCCCGTCTCCTGGAGGTGAAAAATGGGACCTGTCAAAGACAGGTCCCCATTCCCCACTCCCCCCTGAAAGGTTCCAAATGTGACACTGGAGGGGGAGGGGGAAGCATATAAGCGGAAGTTCCACTTTTGGGTGTAATGCCCCGTACACACGGTCGGACTTTGTTCGGACATTCCGACAACAAAATCCTAGGATTTTTTCCGACGGATGTTGGCTCAAACTTGTTTTGCCTACACACGGTCGCACAAAGTTGTCGGAATTTCCGATCGACAACAACGCGGTGACGTCAAGCACGTACGACGAGACTAGAAAAGGCCAGTTCAGAACCAAGCGCGGCACCCTTTGGGCTCCTTTTGCTAATCTCGTGTTAGTAAAAGTTTGGTGAGAGACGATTCGCGCTTTTTCAGACTCGTGGCTTTCAGATCGTTTTCTGCCGTTCAGTTTGTGCTTGTGGGTTTGTATCTGCTCTTCATTGCGTGCAGCAAGTTCCGCGTGACTTTAAGGAGTCATTGTATTCTTGTTAGTTCGTTACTGGTTTTCAGGTCGCTCTTCACAGGCCTTGCTGTTCTTCAGTGCGTTCTGTTACTTCGTTCTGAGCAGCCGACCGTTTTCTAGCCATGTTTCATATGCGTACTCCTCGTACAGTTCGTGCTGTGCGGGGGCTTGGTGTTGGGGTCCTGACCTTGACACAAGTCCAGTCCATGAACAGGGTGGGGAGGAGTTCATGGAACAAGAATTGGTTGCTTCAGCGTGACCAGTTCTGTCATATGCCTTTGCTCCGTGAGATCCGTGAGAATAATCCTGATGATTTCAGGAATTTTCTCAGGATGACGGACCCCGTATTTCACCGTTTGTTGGCTTCGCTGACCCCTTATATTAGCAGGCAGGATACCTGCATGAGGCAAGCCATCACTCCGGAGCAGAGGTTGGTCGCTACCCTGCGGTATTTGGCCACAGGGAGAAGCCTGCAGGACCTCAAGTTCTCGACAGGCATCTCCCCCCAGGCTCTTCTTTGTGGACATTTACTGCTTGTGTTTGTTTTAGCTGACCCTGACAGAAATGTGTGGAGTCCAGAAAATGTCGTGATTGGGTAACCTTATCCAAAGCACTGTTGTCTGTTATTTACTAAATGCAAAGACACATTTCACTACAAGTGCACTTGCAACTGCACTGAACCTGCACTTGTAGTGCAAAGTGGATTTCCCCTTAGGAAATAACCCCCATTTTCTCATAAAACAACAATTACATCACCCCAAAAGTGTTGTAGCGTTGAGACAATAATCCACACATTCTTGCTGAACAATCTTTTTAATACCAGCACAATCACATGTGCATTTACCAAAGGCTTTTCTGACAAACCAACATGTTTGTTGTATACCAATTTTTGTGGTGGCATTATCCAAAATCAAAATGTGTATTTTATAGAAAACAGGCCTGTGTAAAACCCACAAGAAAGACACAAATCTTGATCTTACAAAGTTCACATTTGGTAGAACTGGAAGGCAATATCAGACATGAGTATTTAGGAACTGTGTTTGATATTGCGTTCAGATGGGGTGAAATCACCCCTGGAAAAGCCAAATTTGGAAGATGCACACAAATTTCCCAATGTCAACATGTGCTAGCTGCCATCAGGGGGGATCAAGGGATGTGTTTTGGGGGAGAAAGCCCTTCCTCACCGCTACTTTATAATTGAGGAAGGGGTTGCACCCCCAAAACGCGTCCATTGATCTCCCGTGATGGCAGATAGCACATGTTGACACACTGTGTGCATCCTCCAAATTTGGCTTAGGGAAAAATCACAAAAACATTTAGCACATTGTAGCACACAAAAGAAGAAAGTGATTTGGAGGGGCTTTAAACTCTCCCCAAAACATCAATGATGTTTTTATATTTTGGAATAACATCATTGATGTTTTGCTTGATCTTTTCCAATTGTAAATTACACCCCATGATCTCCCCGATCAGGATCTGGGCACTTTCGGATGTGAAAGGATCTTCATCCACACCCTCACGATCACCTAAAAAGAGAGGAACCCCAAAAATAAATTAGGTTTCAAAAAAATGCCGCCATCCATCTCTTATCTGAGCCTGTGGTCGCAGACACTCACCTGTTGTGGTGACTATTTCCACCACGTCTTCTTCCTCCTGCTCAGCTTGTGTTGGTATTTCCCCTTCTTCCAGAGGTGGGGGGTCTCTGGTCTCCTCGGATGAGGGGTGTCGTCCGAGTCTTTTATCCCCTATGTAAAACAAAAATGGTATACTTAGCACACAGATATTTAATGTCAGAACTATAAAGATGAAACATTGCTTGGAAGTGGGGTACAATTGTCTATTTTAGCCGAGTTTCAAGATGTAGCTTTTTTAGTGTCCTTTGTCAAGCTGCAATACTTTACCTGTTTGGTACAAGCTTCACAGATGGAGACCCCCCTATAGTATACACTGGAGCACCTGTGTGGCCCCCTAATAAAAATGGTGTTCTGGGGTCCCACACTAGTGCTCCAGTGTCCAGATGTGAAAACAGCTGCTCAGTGTCCTCTCCTTACACACAATCTAGTTTGCATTTCATTCTAGTAACAAAGCCATCTACACAACCCAATTCTTAGAAGACAAGTATAGGGCGTCAAAATGGTGGCCAAATGCATATGGGCTAAACAATGGTATTTTTTCGTCCGAAATAAAAATGTGTGATCCGAACGAATAATGTGCCCATGAACATGAAAGTTGCCATTTTAAACTGTACAACAGTTCCTAAAAGCACATGGAGCAGCACGAACGTAATAAAGACATAAAGAATAGGAACACAGCACAACTACTTACTTTTTTGCAGCACTCTCCGGATCTTTCTGTACTGCTCATGTTCTCGTAATTTCAGGTCCGACCACCGCTTCCTGAGCTGATCTTTCGATCGTCGTACCCCGAATTTCCGGAGCAGACTCCTGACCACTTTCGCCATGATCTTGGCCTTTCGGACATTGGGGTTGGGGTAAGGCCCATACTTTCCATCATAATCGGCCTTCTTCAGGATGTCCACCATCTCCAACATCTCCCCAAAGGACATATTTGAGTCCTTTAATCTCCTTCTGGATCGGGACGTTTCAGGCTCCAGCCTTTCCTCCTCCTCGTTGCTACAATTAGCATGATCCTGCTGTCTATCCGCCATGTGCTCTTCCCCCACTGCGCCGAACGAAAAGGGGCGGGGAATAGACTAGAAAGAACGTCAGGGGCGGGCGGAGTTATACGCATGCGCAGTGTGTATAAATCGTAACGCGCGCGTCTTACGTACGATCTGTGAGCGGAGGAAGGAGCATCGGACACGCCGATCGTGCTAACGAAGGTAAGATCTAAACTTGGGCCTATACTGCTTCGAAATGGAAGCCTATATTGTAACAAGATTAGGGGAGTTTGGCCTGACATTAGGGTTTGTCTTGTGTTGTGTCTTGCAGAGAAAATGGATGGGTTCAACTACCACAACTTCCTTCCCCTGTTCATAGACCAGTACAGGGAGCTGCCCTGTCTGTGGCAGGTCAGACACCCCCACTATAACCACAAACAGAAGAGGCAGGCAGCGCTGGAGAAACTGCTGGAGTTGGTGAAGCCGGTGGTCCCCACAGCAACCATCCCTTATTTGAAAGCCAAAATTGGTGGCCTGAGGAGCACTTATCTTAGGGAGCGCAAGAAGGTCACAGATTCCCAGAGATCCGGAGCTGCAGCAGATGACATTTATGTCCCCAGGCTGTGGTACTACGAGAGACTGCGATTTCTGTCAGACCACACTGAAGTCAGGGAATCCCTCTCCACTCTTCCTTCCACGCTTCCTTCCACCCCAGCTGAGGCTTCCGATGTCCAACCTGGGCCTTCCAGCCAGGAAGAAGTGGAGGAGCCCAGCTGGAGTCAGGTATAGCATTCTTCTACAGATTTCTGGGCAATAAATAAATGATGTTTATTAGATGTTATTATTAATCACTAATTGCTGATTGAAAAAAGTGTTTTACATATCAATACACAGTAGTGGGCACCCAAAATTGGGACAAGAATGAAAAATGCTGGGCTCAGAAGGATAGTCTGTTATATTTGTTAACATTCAATTTGCAGCAGTCAGGAGGTGAAAATTGTGTGTGATTGATGAATAAAATACTAAAACTATGTCCCTTTTTCATACACAGGAAGAACTCAGCCAGGAGGAGGCTGTGGAATGTGGCAGTCAGGAGGAGGCGGGGATTAGTGGCAGCCAGGAGGAGGCGGGGCTAAGTGGCAGTCAGGAGAAGCCTGGGACCAGTCGCAGCCTGACTGAGTCTCAGGTTCCTCCCCTCCGCCTGCCATATAAAAGGGCCAGGAAGACCACTCCCAGTCCTGTGCAGGATTCAGCATACAGGCTGATCCAGGAGGCTTCGGCGTCACTCCGAGCCTTCCCCAGTCCTGAAGAGGCCTTTGCCTGCATGGCTGCCACCAAATTGCAGGGAATGCAGGAGGGCAAACGCAGGCTCTGTGAGGACCTGCTTTATAAAGTGCTTCGTAAGGGGGAGAGTGGGGAACTGACACCCAAGACGGATGTCATGGAGAGGGACGATCCTCCTCCTCCTCCTCCTCCTGCTGCCACAACTCCACCACCACAGCCAAAGGCTGGAAGGAAGCGTGGAAGGAAGACCTGAGAGTGATTGCCCTGGGTTCAGTCTGGTCTGACAGAAGATGCAGTCTCTCGTATGACCACAGCCTGGGGACACAGATGTCATCTGCTGCTTTCCGGATCTCTGGGACTTCTGGACCAGACTGCCCTCCCTAAGATATGGACTCCTCAGGCCACCAATTTTGCTTTTAAATAATTGATGTCTGCCCTGGGGGTCCAAGGCTTCGCCCACTTCTGCAGTTTCTCCAGCGTTGCCTCCCTCTTTGTTTAGTTGTGAGCCCTTAATAAAAAATTTTTGGGTAAATTCTACTCTCCTGTGTGTGTTTTCATCCAAAAAGGACAGTTTGTTGGTGAGGATTCAGGTACATTTCTAAAAACATAAAATGTGAAATTAACAAGGGACAACAACACCAAACAATTTCCTACAGATTAAACAACATATTAGTGTTGTTGTGGGAACTTGTCACAAAAAACACACAAACATTTTTGGGAATACAAATCAAAATCACCAAAAAAAAAAATAATAACAAAAAGAGAAACACAAAAAAAGAATCTACATTAAAGTCCAAAAAAAATAACAATTTTGTTGTCAGATGTGAGAAATCAAAATATATTGAGGGAATCCCGATAAATAGTAACGAAATAAGTTTGTGAGAAGTGTGTGTGAATATGAGCAGCAAAACTACCTAACTCTTGTCACATTATAAAGAAGAAGAGAGTGCGCTGTATTAAAACATTTTGAACATTGCAGCGTGACGAAAGTGCTGTATCCATTACGAACGCTACGTTTACCATAACGAGCTGTCCCGTGTTGGAATTTCTTCTGAGCATGCGTGGCACTTTGTGCGTCGGAACAGGCCACACACGGTCGGAATTGACGCGATCGGATTTTGTTGTCGGAAAATTTTATCTCCTGCTGTCCAACTTTGTGCGTCGGAAAATCCGATGGAAAATGTCCGATGGCGCCCACACACGGTCAGAATTTCCGACAACACGCTCCGATCGGACATTGTCCATCGGAAAATCCGACCGTGTGTACGGGGCATAACTCTGCTTTGATGGTGGCATTACAAGCCTGAACCCTTACAGACAGCTAATAAGATAATCTCGGTCTTACTGCTGGCTTTGCCAAGTGACGTTGGTCTTAGAACTTTGCAGGCACCAACAGATGGGTGGTCAATCAACCACAGCTCAAGGAACCCCTAGCAACCTCTGGTGGAACCATGGTTGAGAATGGCTGATGTATACTGACTAACTGTACCCAGCCTATCCCTTTATTCAAAAACATGCAGTCCAGGAGCTGGACTTATCATCATTGCACAGTTGCTTTTGACAATCATAGCTGACCTCCTAATCAGGTGTTTAAAAAAAGAAAAGCGGCTGCTATAAAGGATGGGAGGAAATTTGTAAGGAGCCATTTTGGCATTTCATCCTCTGAAGCATTTAAAAGGAAGGGTTGGTGATGGTACAGCCATATTTTTCTTGCCTCTGCAGTTCAGCTTAAAGTGAACCTTTCAGTAGCATTACAAGAGACGCACTACCCTTGACTAGGGCCACTGATTTAATGTCCTAGGTTCTATTCCCGTCAGTGCAGCAGACAGGCAAATGGCATCTTCACACTCTGATTCAGGAAACACAGTCCATAAGGGTTGACTTTGTAAAAGATTTATTGCAGCATTAACTTGGATGGGTTAAGGGAGCTGTGGGATACTACAAATTACTAACTGGAACAATGAGGACACTCGTCCTTGTAGTAGCTCTGCTGAGCTGAACAGTCCCTTAAGCAGTAGGACAGTAATTAGACAGCACTGGGCACCAATAGCAATGACACAGGCCAGGCAAGCCCTATACTTTGTGCAGTCGCTGAAATTCTTTCCCCCTTTGAGTCAGTACTCACAGTGTCCTTACAGTAATAAATGCAAATCTGATTCCAGCAGACAGGCTCTTACTGTCAACGTCCAAGGCAGGTCTTCAGTGGCACCCCTCTTTGGTTCTTAAAAAGTGTTTTTGGCTGAGCAGGCCCTCTCAGCAAAGGTTGGGATCCTGATGAGTAGGCTGGACCTTCATCAAGGCAGCCTTTACTGGCTGTCGAACTTTTCCTCTTGGACAAGAACCCAGGCCTCAGGGCTCCAGACTATTTATACACTTTTCCAACCACCATCTGGACACACCTCTCCAGGGATTGGCTGGTGCTGCATACATATTCAGACTGCCTATCTGACTCTTCCACCCATTATTTTTTTGAAAGCTCCAGAAACAGGGGGGGAAGCAGCCAAACCAGCAGCCTAAGGAACCCAGAGCAGCCTAAAGCAAACAGTTCTGTTTTACTGATTACAGGAGTCACAAAAAACAAAATTTGCCTTACCAAAAGCCTAGCGGGAGGGTGCTGCACAAGCCTGCATTAATAAATTCTTGACAAGCCACAATAAGCGACAACGCCATAATTTTTCAGAAAATCTCCACTTTACACCCATCTTTAAAAAACCCATTCCTACTTTAAGTCAGTAACTTTGCCTAGGCTGAGATGATGCTGTCAGTCTGTTGCAAGCAGGAGGAAGCATTTACTCGGTCTACTCCCCCCCCCCCTCCCCGAGTGACTAGACTAAAGCCGCGTACACACGAGCGGAATGTCCGACAGAAAAAGTCCGACGGAAGCTTTTCATCGTATATTCCGATCGCGTGTATGCCTCATTGGACTTTATTTTTTCAAAAATTCTGACGGACCTAGAAATGGAACATGTTCTAAATATTTCCGACAGAACCAATTCCTATTGGGAAAACCGCTCGTCTGTATGCTGTTCTGACGTACCAAAAACAACGCATGCTCTTAAGCAACTACGAGACGGAAGCTATTGGCTACTGGCTATTGAATTTCCTTTATCTAGTCCCGTCGTACATGTTGTACGTCACCGCGTTCTGGACGGTCGGACTTTGGTCGGACTTTGGTTTGACCGTGTGTAGGCAAGACCGCTTGAATGGAATTCCGTCGGAGAAACCTTCGGAGTTTATTCCGACGGCGAAACCGGTCGTGTGTACAGGGCATTAGACATTGTAAATGTAGACTGGCTGGTAGCCCCTTTAAGCAGCTCAACAGGAAAATTATTTCTGGCCGCAGGACATTTCTTCTTCTTTGCCAGTGACTGACAGAGTGCAGGGATAGGAGCAGAGAAGGGTGCTATTGGGTGCAGCCACAGATTGGGAAGGAGCTCACCTTAGCAACACAGAGGGTGGGATGCCAACCTCGGATCCAAGAGAGAAGGAAGAGGAGAGTTCTCTGTACTGTGCCCCAAAGACTAAGCTTTTACTAGGTACAGTGGCGTGGAGGACTCTGAGAGAGAGAGACTGCTGCTGATAAGAACCCTAGGGAGTGAGAGGACTGCAGTTTCACTGAAACTTCCCCTTAAGGGGGAAACCCTGGGCATGTAGTATTACCCCTCAGAGGGAGAGATCTTTTGGACCATTTGTTTAGTGCCGACCTTGCTGCTGTTACTTAAAATGTGCTGCCTGTGGAGGGTCAGCCCAACACTGTTTCCCCCTGGATTACAAATACTCTTGCGGGAAAGAGTAAGCGCACCAGCAGGAGCTCCAGGGCCCCAACGGTGGCAGACTGTAATGAGACCCGCTGGCCACTGGTTTATTAGGGCATCCTTTATTCTCAGTCAGGCCACCTTGTCAGTTATGCTGTTCTTTATAACGGGTTATTTGCCTCGTCACATCTGTGTTTATTGCATTATTGAGTTTTTGTTTTTTTGTTTTTTTTACTGCTGTTGTTGTTCTACTCGCTTTATTTCCCTGCAGGGATATTTGTTCAGTATAGTCAATTTTAAGCCACATGTGTGTCTGTGAAATTGGGTTCAGCCAAGGCAAGTCGTCACTGGAGAAAACAAAAGGACTTATTCAACCATTGGCTCCCGGTAGGAATGAACCAATGCCATTTTTTTTACAGCGAGTAAGGATACTTTTTTTTTAGTACTCACCGATACTAATTACCGATACCTACCAGCAAGTGTTCTGTTTACACTTCAGCTGTCAGCAATGGTGCAAAGTACTAAAAAGTTAATTACAAATGAAATATATATATATATATATATTTTTTAATGTTGCACTTTTTTCAATGTTAAACATGTAAATATATGTTAAAGGTGTAAAAATATTAATGAACAAAGCAAACAAAAACAAAAAAAAGGTTTTCATTTTTAATAGTTTATAAAATAGAAGTGAACAAAAAATCATCAGGAAAATAAAAATGTAAATAGAGAAGGAGAATAAGAAGTTAAGTAAGGCTTATAAGAGTAAAATAAGGGTTCATAAGGGGTTAAACAGAGGAACATTTAATTAAAAAAAAAAAATCTTTTTTTACTTGACTGACAGGTTGCTTTAATCAAAGTTTGTCCATTTGATCTGTAGATGAATAAACAGAAAGATACAGAAAGAAACAATGTTTCTTTTTATCTTTCTGTTTTACCGGCAGAGCAATATTGTTGATCAACATTGCCTGGCTGCTTTTTCTTTTTTTTTGGCAGCTCAAATTGATGTGACCTAAAGCGGAACTTCAGTAATTTTTTTTCATCTTTCCAGCTACTAAATCTTCTGCCCTTGTTGTTGTTTTAACTTTGGATGGTAAAACATTTTTTTTCTGCCAGTAAATACCTTATATAGCCCACTTCCTGTTTCTTGTCTGGAAAAAAAGCCTATGCTTATGACATCATGCACAGCTCTCTCTCTCACTCTCGTGAGAGTTTGCCAGGAAGGGAGGGGGGATGAGTCATAAGAGGGCCAATGAGAGCTGCAGAGCTGGAGGTGTGCCTCTGTGTGTCTGTGTAAATCCAGGAAGTGATCAGGCAGCAGCTTCAGTTAAAATGGTTGCAGCCAGACTCAGTGGAGGGAGATTTCTGCAGCATATTTGGCAAGTACAGAATCACAGTATATAGTATCTCACAAAAGTGAGTACACCCCTCAGTCACATTTTTGTAAATCTTTTCTTCTATCTTTTCATGTGACAACACTGAAGAAATGACACTTGTCTACAATGTAAAGTAGTGAGTGTACAGCTTGTATAACAGTGTAAACTTGCTGTCCCCTTAAAATAACTCAACACACAGCCATTAATGTCTAAACCGCTGGCAACAAAAGTGAGTACACCCCTAAGTGAAAATGTCCAAATTGGGCCCAAAGTGTCAATATTTTGTGTGGCCACCATTGTTTTCCAGCACTGTCTTAACCCTCTTGGGCATGGAGGTCACCAGAGCTGCACAGGTTGTCACTGGAGTCCTCTTCCCCTCCTCCATGATGACATCACAGAGCTGGTGGATGTTAGAGACCTTGCGCTCCTCCACCTTCTGTTTGAGGATGTCCCACAGATGATCAATAGGGTTTAGGTCTGGAGTCATGCTTGACCAGTCCATCACCTTTACCCTCAGTTTCTTTAGCAAGGCAGTGGTTGTCTTGGAGGTGTGCTTGGGGTGGTTATCATGCTGGAATACTGCCCTGCGGTCCAGTCTCTGAAGGGAGGGGATCATGCTCTGCTTCAGTATGTCACAGTACATGTTGGCATTCATGGTTCCCTCAATGATCTGTAGCCCCCCAGTGCCGGCAGCACTCATGCAGCCCCAGACAATGACACTCCCACCACCATTCTTCACTGTAGACAAGACACACTTGTCTTTGTCCTCCTCACCTGGTTGCCCCCACACACGCTTGTCACCATCTGAACCAAATAAGTTTATCTTGGTCTCATCAGACCACAGGATATGGTTCCAGTAATCCATCTCCTTAGTCTGCTTGTCTTCAGCAAACTGTTTGCAGGCTTTCTTGTGCAACATCTTTAGAAGAGGCTTCCTTCTGGGACGACAGCCATGCAGACCAATTTGATGCAGTGTGCGGCGTATGGTCTGAGCACTGACAGGCTGACCCCCCACCCCTACAACCTCTGCAGCAATGCTGGCAGCACTCATACGTCTATTTCCCAAAGACAACCTCTGGATATGACGCTGAGCACGTGACCTCAACTTCTTTGGTGGACCAGGGCGAGGCCTGTTCTGAGTGGAACCTGTCCTGTTAAACCGCTGTATGGTCTTGGCCACCGTGCTGCAGCTCAATATCAGGGTCTTGGCAATCTTCTAATAGCCTAGGCCATCTTTATGTAGAGCAACAATTCTTTTTTCAAATCCTCAGCGACTTTTTTGCCATGAGGTGCCATGTTGAACTTCCAGTGACCAGTATGAGAGAGTGAGAGCGATAACACCAAATTTAACACACCTGCTCCCCATTCACACCTGAGACCTTGTAACACTAACGAGTCACATGACACCGGGGAGGGAAAATGGCTAATTGGGCCCACTTTGGACTTTTTAACTAAGGGTTGTACTTACTTTTGTTGCCAGCTGGTTTAGACATTAATGGCTGTGTGTTGAGTTATTTTGAGGGGACGGCAAATTTACACTGTTATACAAGCTGTACACTCACTACTTTACATTGTAGCCAAGTGACATTTCTTCAGTGTTGTCACATGAAAAGATAGAAGAAAATATTTACAAAAATGTGAGGGGTGTACTCACTTTTGTGAGATACTGTATATAAAATAATATGCAAAGTGGTTGGAGGGACGCTTCAGAATGGCAACGATGTTTTTATTACAAATTATGCGAGCAGACTGCAGTTCCTCTTTAAAGTGACTTCATCTGCAGATCAAAGTTCATCCTTTTGATCTGTAGATGAATAAACAGAAAGATACAGAAAGAAACAATGTTTCTTTTTATCTTTCTGTTTTACCGGTCGAACAATATTGTTAATAAACATTGCCTGGCTGCTTTTTCTTTTTCTTTTTTGACAGCTGAAATTGCCAGGACTTAAAGCGGAGGGCCAACCGTAAAAAAAAAAATGCCATCAAAATTCCTAAAAAAATGTTAAAAAAAAACATTTGGAAAAAAAAATTTTTTTTATACTTGCCTAAACCCTTGTTGCTAGGCAGTCTTCCTAATCTGCCTCTTCCTATTCCGCGGCGTGTTCTTCCCCTGGGTGAGCAGCCCCGTTGTCTTCTGGGAACTGTGTGTGTACCCAGAACACCACGGGGCCATTCACAGATCGCTGCGCCGATCGCGAGTGCGCAGTAGGAAACTGGCAGTGAAGCCGCAAGGCTCCACTGCCTGTTTCCCTAACATAGGATGGCGGTGCCGGGACCCGAGAGCTGAGGGACGGTTCGGCCTCGGGCGGCCGACATCGCGGGCGCCCAGGACAGGTAAGTCTACTTATTTAAAGTCAGCAGCTACAGTGTTTGTAGCTGCTGACTTTAAATTTTTTTTTTAAGCTGGCCGGAATCCCGCTTTAATTTACATTTCAGCTGTCAACAGGGGAATCACGCCGACGGCTGAAAGAACCGAGCCTACAAGTATCGGATTCAAGTATCTGAGCATTTTCACAAGTACTGATACTCGTGCAAATGCTTAGTATCGGGACCGGTATCGGTACAACCTTAGCTCCAGGGGTAGCGCTATACAAGTTTGCAGCAAGTTACATTGTAAAAGGCTGCAGCAGTGGCTGATCTGTTTCAGACATTTGCCAACAGAACAGGCAGAAGGATTTTCATGATTGCGCCATCTCTGAGCTGGCATCTCAAAAAAGTCCACGAAGCAGTTCCTGGTCCTTCATGGCATGTGATGATGTTGCCAAGAGAGACAGTGAAAGGACCTTGGTTCTATTTATTCTTCCTGTGTAGTTACTGTTTATTCTAGGTTTATTTCTCACCTAGTGCTGCCCTAGACACGGGAAACGGGGATGCCCTGAGCCAGCCAAGTCCTGGTAAACATCAAAACCAACAGATCCACCTTAAAGCCTTAGTTTATTGATAGAAACAATAAAACTCTAAGTACAATTCTCTCCAAGCAATCAGCACATATTGTCCCTGCGGTTTAATATTTCTTGCTTTATCACTTCTTCCTGGTACATAAAATGCTTCACAAGTCCATGAAGAGGCAATAAAATAAAACACAGGGAAAATATTTAACTTTATTGGTTTTGAATAAGTTTCTGCTTTTCAGCGACTGTGTTTCGGGGCGAGTTCTACCAGTTACAGATAGCGGTGAGCCGCTCTGTGGGTTAGGAAAATATTATGCGGGTTACTAGGGAAGAGCAAATGTGCCCGGGTTCAGGTTTGCAGGGGGTTCATCAAACCCTATGAGAAGTCCGGGAAAACCCAAACCTAGAATAGAACCCTATTGAAGTCAATTGAGGGGGGGGACTGGGAATCTTGATAACTATTTGGCCATTTTCAAGGCTAATAGGCAAAGGGGTTATCAAAAGAAAAAGAAAAAAAAGGCACAGGGAGCTGGGCACTGCCATGGGGGACATGTACCAATGTAAAAAACAAAAAACAAAAAAAAAACATACATCAGAGGTAGATTCCTTCTTTAGAATTTTACAACTTTGAGGATGTCTTGGGAAAAAAAAAACACACGGTATTGACTTAGATCTCAATAACACTTCTACTCTACTACTCTAGAATATGGCACCAATGCTAATGGAGGAACTTCCTCTAACTTCCAGGAGTCTCCAGCACACAACCCAGTATATGAACTTCTAGCAACCACTAATGCCCCGTACACACGATCGGACATTGATCGGACATTCCGACAACAAAATCCTAGGATTTTTTCCGACGGATGTTGGCTCAAACTTGCCTTGCATACACACGGTCACATAAAGTTGTCGGAAAATCCAATCGTTCTGAACGTGGTGACGTAAAACACGTACGTCGGGACTATCAACGGGGCAGTAGCCAATAGCTTTCATCTCTTAATTTATTCTGAGCATGCGTGGCACTTTGTGCGTCGAAATGGTCCACCCGCGGTCGGAATTTACGCGAGCGGATTTTGTTGTCGGAAAATTTTATAGCCTGCTCTCAAACTTTGTGTGTCGGAAATTCCGATGGAAAAAAGTCAGATAGAGCCCACACATGGTTGGAATTTCCGACAACAAGCTCCGATCGCACATATTCCGTCGGAAAGTCCGACCGTGTGTACGGGGCATAAGTCTTGCTGCCCATCTCTGGCTGGGGGCTCCATATGTACTGTGCATAAAAGAACAAAAGAGGGTGCACCGGCCTTGTGCATTAAACATGACACCTTATTGATCACTTCAAATTACTTAGATCCCCCAAACATTATATATATATACCCTGTTTCCCCGAAAATAAGACCTAGCGTGATTGTCGGTGATGGCTGCAATATAAGCCCTACCCCCCAAATAAGCCCTAGTTAAAGTCCTTGTAGGTCTTATTTTCAGGGTAGGGCTTATTTTCGGGGAAACAGGGTAGAGCTTATTTGGGGGGTAGGGCTTTTATTGCAGCCATCACTGACAATCACGCTAGGTCTTATTTTCAGGGAAACAGGGTATATATATATATATATATATATATATATATATATATATATATATACACAGTATCTCACAAAAGTGAGTACACCCTCACATTTTTGTAAATATTTTCTTCTATCTTTTTATGTGACAACACTGAAGAAATGACACTTTGCTACAATGTAAAGTAGTGAGTGTACAGCTTGTATAACAGTGTAAATTTACTGTCCCCTCAAAATAACTCAACACACAGCCATTAATGTCTAAACCGCTGGCAACAAAAGTGAGTACACCCCTAAGTGAAAATGTCCAAATTGGGCCCAATTAGCCATTTTCCCTCCCCGGTGTCATGTGACTCGTTAGTGTTACAAGGTCTCAGGTGTGAATGGGGAGCAGGTGTGTTAAATTTGGTGTTATCGCTCTCACTCTCTCATACTGGTCACTGGAAGTTCAACATCGCACCTCATGGCAAAGAACTCTCTGAGGATCTGAAAAAAAGAATTGTTGCTCTACATAAAGATGGCCTACGCCATCTGTTCACACTTGTGGAATGGCAACGGACCACAGTACTTGAAAATCTCCATAGGTGAAGCTTTAAAAAATTTTAATGGTTACCTGTTTAGAGTTACAGAGGAATTGCTGCTAGAATTATTGCTCTCGCTCTAACGATCGCATCGATACCTCACATGTGGGGTTTGAACACTGTTTACGACTTACGTATGCGTTTTCATTGGCACAAAAGCATGGAGGGATGGGGCGCTTTAAACTTTTTTTTTTTTTTTTAATTCATTACATTTTTTTATTTTTATTTTTTTACACTGTCCCTTTGAAAAAAAAAAAATTGATCACTTTTGTTGCTGTCACAAAGAATGTAAACATCCCTTGTGACAGTAATAGGCAGTGACAGGTACTCTTTATGGAGGGATCAGGGGTCTAAAGGACCTCTTAAAAATATTCAAAATGCCAAGATCTGCGTTTTTTGAATACTGTCATTTTTTTATAAAATCGGCACCGCTGGCTGCCGAGTAAACTGGAAGTGACATCAAGACGTTGCTTCCGGGTTTCTACATCGGAGACCCGATCAAAGCCGAATCCGGCTTTGTTCAGGACTCCGGAAAGCCAGCGGGCGTGGCGGCTCGGGTCTCACGGTGTGATGGGAGACCCAGGCAGAGCTGTGAAAGGCGGAGCTGTGGAAGGCGGAGTTGTGGAAGGCGGTGAGGGGGGGGGTTCCCTCCCGCTGCTTGTAATAACAGCTGAGCGGCTGCTTAGCCGCATCGGTTGTTGCTACTAGAAAGCCAACTGTCTGCTCTAGAAAGGCTGAAATCTACATACAAAACACATTTAGATAGAGGAAGGAGCAGAGTCCTCCAGCAGTGCAGAGTATTTCAGGAGAGGAGAGTTATAGAGGAAGGAGCAGAGTCCTCCAGCAGAGCAGAGTATTTCAGGAGAGGAGAGTTATAGAGGAAGGAGCAGAGTCCTCCGGCAGTGCAGAGTATTTCAGGAGAGGAGAGTTGGAGGAGGGAGCAGAGTCCTCCAGCAGTGCAGAGTATTTCAGGAGAGGAGAGTTATAGAGGAAGGAGCAGAGTCCTCCAGCAGTGCAGAGTATTTCAGGAGAGGAGAGTTATAGAGGAAGGAGCAGAGTCCTCCAGCAGTGCAGAGTATTTCAGGAGAGGAGAGTTATAGAGGAAGGAGCAGAGTCCTCTAGCAGTGCAGAGTATTTCAGGAGAGGAGAGTTATAGAGGAAGGAGCAGAGTCCTCCAGCAGTGCAGAGTATTTCAGGAGAGGAGAGTTATAGAGGAAGGAGCAGAGTCCTCCAGCAGTGCAGAGTATTTCAGGAGAGGAGAGTTATAGAGGAAGGAGCAGAGTCCTCCAGCAGCGCAGAGTATTTCAGGAGAGGAGAGTTATAGAGGAAGGAGCAGAGTCCTCTAGCAGTGCAGAGTATTTCAGGAGAGGAGAGTTATAGAGGAAGGAGCAGAGTCCTCCAGCAGTGCAGAGTATTTCAGGAGAGGAGAGTTGGAGGAAGGAGCAGAGTCCTCCAGCAGAGCAGAGTATTTCAGGAGAGGAGAGTTATAGAGGAAGGAGCAGAGTCCTCCAGCAGTGCAGAGTATTTCAGGAGAGGAGAGTTATAGAGGAAGGAGCAGAGTCCTCCGGCAGTGCAGAGTATTTCAGGAGAGGAGAGTTGGAGGAGGGAGCAGAGTCCTCCAGCAGTGCAGAGTATTTCAGGAGAGGAGAGTTATAGAGGAAGGAGCAGAGTCCTCCAGCAGTGCAGAGTATTTCAGGAGAGGAGAGTTATAGAGGAAGGAGCAGAGTCCTCCAGCAGTGCAGAGTATTTCAGGAGAGGAGAGTTATAGAGGAAGGAGCAGAGTCCTCCAGCAGTGCAGAGTATTTCAGGAGAGGAGAGTTATAGAGGAAGGAGCAGAGTCCTCTAGCAGTGCAGAGTATTTCAGGAGAGGAGAGTTATAGAGGAAGGAGCAGAGTCCTCCAGCAGTGCAGAGTATTTCAGGAGAGGAGAGTTATAGAGGAAGGAGCAGAGTCCTCCAGCAGTGCAGAGTATTTCAGGAGAGGAGAGTTATAGAGGAAGGAGCAGAGTCCTCCAGCAGCGCAGAGTATTTCAGGAGAGGAGAGTTATAGAGGAAGGAGCAGAGTCCTCCGGCAGAGCAGAGTATTTCAGGAGAGGAGAGTTGGAGGAAGGAGCAGAGTCCTCCAGCAGAGCAGAGTATTTCAGGAGAGGAGAGTTATAGAGGAAGGAGCAGAGTCCTCCAGCAGTGCAGAGTATTTCAGGAGAGGAGAGTTATAGAGGAAGGAGCAGAGTCCTCCAGCAGAGCAGAGTATTTCAGGAGAGGAGAGTTATAGAGGAAGGAGCAGAGTCCTCCGGCAGTGCAGAGTATTTCAGGAGAGGAGAGTTGGAGGAGGGAGCAGAGTCCTCCAGCAGTGCAGAGTATTTCAGGAGAGGAGAGTTATAGAGGAAGGAGCAGAGTCCTCCAGCAGTGCAGAGTATTTCAGGAGAGGAGAGTTATAGAGGAAGGAGCAGAGTCCTCCAGCAGCGCAGAGTATTTCAGGAGAGGAGAGTTATAGAGGAAGGAGCAGAGTCCTCTAGCAGTGCAGAGTATTTCAGGAGAGGAGAGTTATAGAGGAAGGAGCAGAGTCCTCCAGCAGTGCAGAGTATTTCAGGAGAGGAGAGTTATAGAGGAAGGAGCAGAGTCCTCCAGCAGTGCAGAGTATTTCAGGAGAGGAGAGTTATAGAGGAAGGAGCAGAGTCCTCTAGCAGTGCAGAGTATTTCAGGAGAGGAGAGTTATAGAGGAAGGAGCAGAGTCCTCCAGCAGTGCAGAGTATTTCAGGAGAGGAGAGTTATAGAGGAAGGAGCAGAGTCCTCCAGCAGTGCAGAGTATTTCAGGAGAGGAGAGTTATAGAGGAAGGAGCAGAGTCCTCCAGCAGTGCAGAGTATTTCAGGAGAGGAGAGTTGGAGGAAGGAGCAGAGTCCTCCAGCAGAGCAGAGTATTTCAGGAGAGGAGAGTTATAGAGGAAGGAGCAGAGTCCTCCAGCAGTGCAGAGTATTTCAGGAGAGGAGAGTTATAGAGGAAGGAGCAGAGTCCTCCGGCAGTGCAGAGTATTTCAGGAGAGGAGAGTTGGAGGAGGGAGCAGAGTCCTCCAGCAGTGCAGAGTATTTCAGGAGAGGAGAGTTATAGAGGAAGGAGCAGAGTCCTCCAGCAGTGCAGAGTATTTCAGGAGAGGAGAGTTATAGAGGAAGGAGCAGAGTCCTCCAGCAGTGCAGAGTATTTCAGGAGAGGAGAGTTATAGAGGAAGGAGCAGAGTCCTCCAGCAGTGCAGAGTATTTCAGGAGAGGAGAGTTATAGAGGAAGGAGCAGAGTCCTCTAGCAGTGCAGAGTATTTCAGGAGAGGAGAGTTATAGAGGAAGGAGCAGAGTCCTCCAGCAGTGCAGAGTATTTCAGGAGAGGAGAGTTATAGAGGAAGGAGCAGAGTCCTCCAGCAGTGCAGAGTATTTCAGGAGAGGAGAGTTATAGAGGAAGGAGCAGAGTCCTCCAGCAGCGCAGAGTATTTCAGGAGAGGAGAGTTATAGAGGAAGGAGCAGAGTCCTCCGGCAGAGCAGAGTATTTCAGGAGAGGAGAGTTGGAGGAAGGAGCAGAGTCCTCCAGCAGAGCAGAGTATTTCAGGAGAGGAGAGTTATAGAGGAAGGAGCAGAGTCCTCCAGCAGTGCAGAGTATTTCAGGAGAGGAGAGTTATAGAGGAAGGAGCAGAGTCCTCCAGCAGAGCAGAGTATTTCAGGAGAGGAGAGTTATAGAGGAAGGAGCAGAGTCCTCCGGCAGTGCAGAGTATTTCAGGAGAGGAGAGTTGGAGGAGGGAGCAGAGTCCTCCAGCAGTGCAGAGTATTTCAGGAGAGGAGAGTTATAGAGGAAGGAGCAGAGTCCTCCAGCAGTGCAGAGTATTTCAGGAGAGGAGAGTTATAGAGGAAGGAGCAGAGTCCTCCAGCAGCGCAGAGTATTTCAGGAGAGGAGAGTTATAGAGGAAGGAGCAGAGTCCTCTAGCAGTGCAGAGTATTTCAGGAGAGGAGAGTTATAGAGGAAGGAGCAGAGTCCTCCAGCAGTGCAGAGTATTTCAGGAGAGGAGAGTTATAGAGGAAGGAGCAGAGTCCTCCAGCAGTGCAGAGTATTTCAGGAGAGGAGAGTTATAGAGGAAGGAGCAGAGTCCTCCAGCAGCGCAGAGTATTTCAGGAGAGGAGAGTTATAGAGGAAGGAGCAGAGTCCTCTAGCAGTGCAGAGTATTTCAGGAGAGGAGAGTTATAGAGGAAGGAGCAGAGTCCTCCAGCAGTGCAGAGTATTTCAGGAGAGGAGAGTTGGAGGAGGGAGCAGAGTCCTCCAGCAGTGCAGAGTATTTCAGGAGAGGAGAGTTATAGAGGAAGGAGCCGAGTCCTCCAGCAGTGCAGAGTATTTCAGGAGAGGAGAGTTATAGAGGAAGGAGCAGAGTCCTCCAGCAGTGCAGAGTATTTCAGGAGAGGAGAGTTATAGAGGAAGGAGCAGAGTCCTCCAGCAGTGCAGAGTATTTCAGGAGAGGAGAGTTATAGAGGAAGGAGCAGAGTCCTCCAGCAGCGCAGAGTATTTCAGGAGAGGAGAGTTATAGAGGAAGGAGCAGAGTCCTCTAGCAGTGCAGAGTATTTCAGGAGAGGAGAGTTGGAGGAAGGAGCAGAGTCCTCCAGCAGTGCAGAGTATTTCAGGAGAGGAGAGTTATAGAGGAAGGAGCAGAGTCCTCCAGCAGCGCAGAGTATTTCAGGAGAGGAGAGTTGGAGGAGGGAGCAGAGTCCTCCAGCAGTGCAGAGTATTTCAGGAGAGGAGAGTTATAGAGGAAGGAGCAGAGTCCTCCAGCAGTGCAGAGTATTTCAGGAGAGGAGAGTTATAGAGGAAGGAGCAGAGTCCTCCAGCAGTGCAGAGTATTTCAGGAGAGGAGAGTTATAGAGGAAGGAGCAGAGTCCTCCAGCAGTGCAGAGTATTTCAGGAGAGGAGAGTTGGAGGAGGGAGCAGAGTCCTCCAGCAGTGCAGAGTATTTCAGGAGAGGAGAGTTATAGAGGAAGGAGCAGAGTCCTCCAGCAGTGCAGAGTATTTCAGGAGAGGAGAGTTATAGAGGAAGGAGCAGAGTCCTCCAGCAGCGCAGAGTATTTCAGGAGAGGAGAGTTGGAGGAGGGAGCAGAGTCCTCCAGCAGAGCAGAGTATTTCAGGAGAGGAGAGTTGGAGGAAGGAGCAGAGTCCTCCAGCAGTGCAGAGTATTTCAGGAGAGGAGAGTTGGAGGAAGGAGCAGAGTCCTCCAGCAGAGCAGAGTATTTCAGGAGAGGAGAGTTATAGAGGAAGGAGCAGAGTCCTCCAGCAGAGCAGAGTATTTCAGGAGAGGAGAGTTATAGAGGAAGGAGCAGAGTCCTCCAGCAGTGCAGAGTATTTCAGGAGAGGAGGGTTATAGAGGAAGGAGCAGAGTCCTCCAGCAGTGCAGAGTATTTCAGGAGAGGAGAGTTGGAAGAAGGAGCAGAGTCCTCCGGCAGTGCAGAGTATTTCAGGAGAGGAGAGTTATAGAGGAAGGAGCAGAGTCCTCCAGCAGCGCAGAGTATTTCAGGAGAGGAGAGTTATAGAGGAAGGAGCAGAGTCCTCCAGCAGAGTATTTCAGGAGAGGAGAGTTAGAGGAAGGAGCAGAGTCCTCCAGCAGTGCAGAGTATTTCAGGAGAGGAGAGTTATAGAGGAAGGAGCAGAGTCCTCCGGCAGAGCAGAGTATTTCAGGAGAGGAGAGTTATAGAGGAAGGAGCAGAGTCCTCCCGCAGTGCAGAGTATTTCAGGAGAGGAGAGTTATAGAGGAAGGAGCAGAGTCCTCCAGCAGCGCAGAGTATTTCAGGAGAGGAGAGTTGGAGGAGGGAGCAGAGTCCTCCAGCAGTGCAGAGTATTTCAGGAGAGGAGAGTTATAGAGGAAGGAGCAGAGTCCTCCAGCAGTGCAGAGTATTTCAGGAGAGGAGAGTTATAGAGGAAGGAGCAGAGTCCTCCAGCAGTGCAGAGTATTTCAGGAGAGGAGAGTTATAGAGGAAGGAGCAGAGTCCTCCAGCAGTGCAGAGTATTTCAGGAGAGGAGAGTTATAGAGGAAGGAGCAGAGTCCTCCAGCAGTGCAGAGTATTTCAGGAGAGGAGAGTTATAGAGGAAGGAGCAGAGTCCTCCAGCAGCGCAGAGTATTTCAGAAGAGGAGAGTTATAGAGGAAGGAGCAGAGTCCTCCAGCAGCGCAGAGTATTTCAGGAGAGGAGAGTTGGAGGAAGGAGCAGAGTCCTCCAGCAGAGCAGAGTATTTCAGGAGAGGAGAGTTGGAGGAAGGAGCAGAGTCCTCCAGCAGTGCAGAGTATTTCAGGAGAGGAGAGTTGGAGGAAGGAGCAGAGTCCTCTAGCAGTGCAGAGTATTTCAGGAGAGGAGAGTTGGAGGAAGGAGCAGAGTCCTCCAGCAGAGCAGAGTATTTCAGGAGAGGAGAGTTATAGAGGAAGGAGCAGAGTCCTCCAGCAGTGCAGAGTATTTCAGGAGAGGAGAGTTGGAGGAAGGAGCAGAGTCCTCCAGCAGTGCAGAGTATTTCAGGAGAGGAGAGTTGGAGGAGGGAGCAGAGTCCTCCAGCAGTGCAGAGTATTTCAGGAGAGGAGAGTTATAGAGGAAGGAGCAGAGTCCTCCAGCAGTGCAGAGTATTTCAGGAGAGGAGAGTTATAGAGGAAGGAGCAGAGTCCTCCAGCAGCGCAGAGTATTTCAGGAGAGGAGAGTTGGAGGAGGGAGCAGAGTCCTCCAGCAGAGCAGAGTATTTCAGGAGAGGAGAGTTGGAGGAAGGAGCAGAGTCCTCCAGCAGAGCAGAGTATTTCAGGAGAGGAGAGTTATAGAGGAAGGAGCAGAGTCCTCCAGCAGTGCAGAGTATTTCAGGAGAGGAGAGTTATAGAGGAAGGAGCAGAGTCCTCCAGCAGTGCAGAGTATTTCAGGAGAGGAGAGTTATAGAGGAAGGAGCAGAGTCCTCCAGCAGAGTATTTCAGGAGAGGAGAGTTAGAGGAAGGAGCAGAGTCCTCCAGCAGTGCAGAGTATTTCAGGAGAGGAGAGTTATAGAGGAAGGAGCAGAGTCCTCCGGCAGAGCAGAGTATTTCAGGAGAGGAGAGTTATAGAGGAAGGAGCAGAGTCCTCCCGCAGTGCAGAGTATTTCAGGAGAGGAGAGTTATAGAGGAAGGAGCAGAGTCCTCCAGCAGCGCAGAGTATTTCAGGAGAGGAGAGTTGGAGGAGGGAGCAGAGTCCTCCAGCAGTGCAGAGTATTTCAGGAGAGGAGAGTTATAGAGGAAGGAGCAGAGTCCTCCAGCAGTGCAGAGTATTTCAGGAGAGGAGAGTTATAGAGGAAGGAGCAGAGTCCTCCAGCAGTGCAGAGTATTTCAGGAGAGGAGAGTTATAGAGGAAGGAGCAGAGTCCTCCAGCAGAGCAGAGTATTTCAGGAGAGGAGAGTTATAGAGGAAGGAGCAGAATCCTCCAGCAGCGCAGAGTATTTCAGAAGAGGAGAGTTATAGAGGAAGGAGCAGAGTCCTCCAGCAGCGCAGAGTATTTCAGGAGAGGAGAGTTGGAGGAAGGAGCAGAGTCCTCCAGCAGAGCAGAGTATTTCAGGAGAGGAGAGTTGGAGGAAGGAGCAGAGTCCTCCAGCAGTGCAGAGTATTTCAGGAGAGGAGAGTTGGAGGAAGGAGCAGAGTCCTCTAGCAGTGCAGAGTATTTCAGGAGAGGAGAGTTGGAGGAAGGAGCAGAGTCCTCCAGCAGAGCAGAGTATTTCAGGAGAGGAGAGTTATAGAGGAAGGAGCAGAGTCCTCCAGCAGTGCAGAGTATTTCAGGAGAGGAGAGTTGGAGGAAGGAGCAGAGTCCTCCAGCAGAGCAGAGTATTTCAGGAGAGGAGAGTTATAGAGGAAGGAGCAGAGTCCTCCAGCAGAGCAGAGTATTTCAGGAGAGGAGAGTTGGAGGAAGGAGCAGAGTCCTCCAGCAGTGCAGAGTATTTCAGGAGAGGAGAGTTGGAGGAAGGAGCAGAGTCCTCCAGCAGAGCAGAGTATTTCAGGAGAGGAGAGTTATAGAGGAAGGAGCAGAGTCCTCCAGCAGAGCAGAGTATTTCAGGAGAGGAGAGTTATAGAGGAAGGAGCAGAGTCCTCCAGCAGTGCAGAGTATTTCAGGAGAGGAGGGTTATAGAGGAAGGAGCAGAGTCCTCCAGCAGTGCAGAGTATTTCAGGAGAGGAGAGTTGGAAGAAGGAGCAGAGTCCTCCGGCAGTGCAGAGTATTTCAGGAGAGGAGAGTTATAGAGGAAGGAGCAGAGTCCTCCAGCAGCGCAGAGTATTTCAGGAGAGGAGAGTTATAGAGGAAGGAGCAGAGTCCTCCAGCAGCGCAGAGTATTTCAGAAGAGGAGAGTTATAGAGGAAGGAGCAGAGTCCTCCAGCAGCGCAGAGTATTTCAGGAGAGGAGAGTTGGAGGAAGGAGCAGAGTCCTCCAGCAGTGCAGAGTATTTCAGGAGAGGAGAGTTATAGAGGAAGGAGCAGAGTCCTCCAGCAGTGCAGAGTATTTCAGGAGAGGAGAGTTGGAGGAGGGAGCAGAGTCCTCCAGCAGTGCAGAGTATTTCAGGAGAGGAGAGTTATAGAGGAAGGAGCAGAGTCCTCCAGCAGTGCAGAGTATTTCAGGAGAGGAGAGTTATAGAGGAAGGAGCAGAGTCCTCCAGCAGTGCAGAGTATTTCAGGAGAGGAGAGTTATAGAGGAAGGAGCAGAGTCCTCCAGCAGTGCAGAGTATTTCAGGAGAGGAGAGTTATAGAGGAAGGAGCAGAGTCCTCCAGCAGCGCAGAGTATTTCAGGAGAGGAGAGTTGGAGGAGGGAGCAGAGTCCTCCAGCAGAGCAGAGTATTTCAGGAGAGGAGAGTTGGAGGAAGGAGCAGAGTCCTCCAGCAGAGCAGAGTATTTCAGGAGAGGAGAGTTATAGAGGAAGGAGCAGAGTCCTCCAGCAGTGCAGAGTATTTCAGGAGAGGAGAGTTATAGAGGAAGGAGCAGAGTCCTCCAGCAGCGCAGAGTATTTCAGGAGAGGAGAGTTGGAGGAGGGAGCAGAGTCCTCCAGCAGAGCAGAGTATTTCAGGAGAGGAGAGTTGGAGGAAGGAGCAGAGTCCTCCAGCAGTGCAGAGTATTTCAGGAGAGGAGAGTTATAGAGGAAGGAGCAGAGTCCTCCAGCAGCGCAGAGTATTTCAGGAGAGGAGAGTTATAGAGGAAGGAGCAGAGTCCTCCAGCAGTGCAGAGTATTTCAGGAGAGGAGAGTTATAGAGGAAGGAGCAGAGTCCTCCAGCAGCGCAGAGTATTTCAGGAGAGGAGAGTTGGAGGAGGGAGCAGAGTCCTCCAGCAGTGCAGAGTATTTCAGGAGAGGAGAGTTATAGAGGAAGGAGCAGAGTCCTCCAGCAGCGCAGAGTATTTCAGGAGAGGAGAGTTGGAGGAGGGAGCAGAGTCCTCCAGCAGAGCAGAGTATTTCAGGAGAGGAGAGTTGGAGGAAGGAGCAGAGTCCTCCAGCAGTGCAGAGTATTTCAGGAGAGGAGAGTTATAGAGGAAGGAGCAGAGTCCTCCAGCAGTGCAGAGTATTTCAGGAGAGGAGAGTTATAGAGGAAGGAGCAGAGTCCTCCAGCAGCGCAGAGTATTTCAGGAGAGGAGAGTTGGAGGAGGGAGCAGAGTCCTCCAGCAGTGCAGAGTATTTCAGGAGAGGAGAGTTGGAGGAAGGAGCAGAGTCCTCCAGCAGTGCAGAGTATTTCAGGAGAGGAGAGTTATAGATGAAGGAGAAGAGTCCTCCAGCAGAGTATTTCAGGAGAGGAGAGTTAGAGGAAGGAGCAGAGTCCTCCAGCAGTGCAGAGTATTTCAGGAGAGGAGAGTTATAGAGGAAGGAGCAGAGTCCTCCAGCAGCGCAGAGTATTTCAGGAGAGGAGAGTTATAGAGGAAGGAGCAGAGTCCTCCCGCAGTGCAGAGTATTTCAGGAGAGGAGAGTTATAGAGGAAGGAGCAGAGTCCTCCAGCAGCGCAGAGTATTTCAGGAGAGGAGAGTTATAGAGGAAGGAGCAGAGTCCTCCAGCAGTGCAGAGTATTTCAGGAGAGGAGAGTTATAGAGGAAGGAGCAGAGTCCTCCAGCAGTGCAAAGTATTTCAGGAGAGGAGAGTTATAGAGGAAGGAGCAGAGTCCTCCGGCAGAGCAGAGTATTTCAGGAGAGGAGAGTTGGAGGAAGGAGCAGAGTCCTCCAGCAGCGCAGCGTGTTTCAGGAGAGGAGAGTTATAGAGGGAGGAGCAGAGTCCTCCAGCAGTGCAGAGTATTTCAGGAGAGGAGAGTTATAGAGGAAGGAGCAGAGTCCTCCAGCAGTGCAGAGTATTTCAGGAGAGGAGAGTTATAGAGGAAGGAGCAGAGTCCTCCAGCAGTGCAGAGTATTTCAGGAGAGGAGAGTTATAGAGGAAGGAGCAGAGTCCTCCAGCAGTGCAAAGTATTTCAGGAGAGGAGAGTTATAGAGGAAGGAGCAGAGTCCTCCGGCAGAGCAGAGTATTTCAGGAGAGGAGAGTTGGAGGAAGGAGCAGAGTCCTCCAGCAGCGCAGCGTGTTTCAGGAGAGGAGAGTTATAGAGGAAGGAGCAGAGTCCTCCAGCAGTGCAGAGTATTTCAGGAGAGGAGAGTTATAGAGGAAGGAGCAGAGTCCTCCAGCAGTGCAGAGTATTTCAGGAGAGGAGAGTTATAGAGGAAGGAGCAGAGTCCTCCAGCAGTGCAGAGTATTTCAGGAGAGGAGAGTTATAGAGGAAGGAGCAGAGTCCTCCAGCAGTGCAGAGTATTTCAGGAGAGGAGAGTTATAGAGGAAGGAGCAGAGTCCTCCAGCAGCGCAGAGTATTTCAGGAGAGGAGAGTTATAGAGGAAGGAGCAGAGTCCTCCGGCAGAGCAGAGTATTTCAGGAGAGGAGAGTTGGAGGAAGGAGCAGAGTCCTCCAGCAGAGCAGAGTATTTCAGGAGAGGAGAGTTATAGAGGAAGGAGCAGAGTCCTCCAGCAGTGCAGAGTATTTCAGGAGAGGAGAGTTATAGAGGAAGGAGCAGAGTCCTCCAGCAGAGCAGAGTATTTCAGGAGAGGAGAGTTATAGAGGAAGGAGCAGAGTCCTCCGGCAGTGCAGAGTATTTCAGGAGAGGAGAGTTGGAGGAGGGAGCAGAGTCCTCCAGCAGTGCAGAGTATTTCAGGAGAGGAGAGTTATAGAGGAAGGAGCAGAGTCCTCCAGCAGTGCAGAGTATTTCAGGAGAGGAGAGTTATAGAGGAAGGAGCAGAGTCCTCCAGCAGTGCAGAGTATTTCAGGAGAGGAGAGTTATAGAGGAAGGAGCAGAGTCCTCTAGCAGTGCAGAGTATTTCAGGAGAGGAGAGTTATAGAGGAAGGAGCAGAGTCCTCCAGCAGTGCAGAGTATTTCAGGAGAGGAGAGTTATAGAGGAAGGAGCAGAGTCCTCCAGCAGTGCAGAGTATTTCAGGAGAGGAGAGTTATAGAGGAAGGAGCAGAGTCCTCCAGCAGCGCAGAGTATTTCAGGAGAGGAGAGTTATAGAGGAAGGAGCAGAGTCCTCTAGCAGTGCAGAGTATTTCAGGAGAGGAGAGTTATAGAGGAAGGAGCAGAGTCCTCCAGCAGTGCAGAGTATTTCAGGAGAGGAGAGTTGGAGGAAGGAGCAGAGTCCTCCAGCAGAGCAGAGTATTTCAGGAGAGGAGAGTTATAGAGGAAGGAGCAGAGTCCTCCAGCAGTGCAGAGTATTTCAGGAGAGGAGAGTTATAGAGGAAGGAGCAGAGTCCTCCGGCAGTGCAGAGTATTTCAGGAGAGGAGAGTTGGAGGAGGGAGCAGAGTCCTCCAGCAGTGCAGAGTATTTCAGGAGAGGAGAGTTATAGAGGAAGGAGCAGAGTCCTCCAGCAGTGCAGAGTATTTCAGGAGAGGAGAGTTATAGAGGAAGGAGCAGAGTCCTCCAGCAGTGCAGAGTATTTCAGGAGAGGAGAGTTATAGAGGAAGGAGCAGAGTCCTCCAGCAGTGCAGAGTATTTCAGGAGAGGAGAGTTATAGAGGAAGGAGCAGAGTCCTCTAGCAGTGCAGAGTATTTCAGGAGAGGAGAGTTATAGAGGAAGGAGCAGAGTCCTCCAGCAGTGCAGAGTATTTCAGGAGAGGAGAGTTATAGAGGAAGGAGCAGAGTCCTCCAGCAGTGCAGAGTATTTCAGGAGAGGAGAGTTATAGAGGAAGGAGCAGAGTCCTCCAGCAGCGCAGAGTATTTCAGGAGAGGAGAGTTATAGAGGAAGGAGCAGAGTCCTCCGGCAGAGCAGAGTATTTCAGGAGAGGAGAGTTGGAGGAAGGAGCAGAGTCCTCCAGCAGAGCAGAGTATTTCAGGAGAGGAGAGTTATAGAGGAAGGAGCAGAGTCCTCCAGCAGTGCAGAGTATTTCAGGAGAGGAGAGTTATAGAGGAAGGAGCAGAGTCCTCCAGCAGAGCAGAGTATTTCAGGAGAGGAGAGTTATAGAGGAAGGAGCAGAGTCCTCCGGCAGTGCAGAGTATTTCAGGAGAGGAGAGTTGGAGGAGGGAGCAGAGTCCTCCAGCAGTGCAGAGTATTTCAGGAGAGGAGAGTTATAGAGGAAGGAGCAGAGTCCTCCAGCAGTGCAGAGTATTTCAGGAGAGGAGAGTTATAGAGGAAGGAGCAGAGTCCTCCAGCAGCGCAGAGTATTTCAGGAGAGGAGAGTTATAGAGGAAGGAGCAGAGTCCTCTAGCAGTGCAGAGTATTTCAGGAGAGGAGAGTTATAGAGGAAGGAGCAGAGTCCTCCAGCAGTGCAGAGTATTTCAGGAGAGGAGAGTTATAGAGGAAGGAGCAGAGTCCTCCAGCAGTGCAGAGTATTTCAGGAGAGGAGAGTTATAGAGGAAGGAGCAGAGTCCTCTAGCAGTGCAGAGTATTTCAGGAGAGGAGAGTTATAGAGGAAGGAGCAGAGTCCTCCAGCAGTGCAGAGTATTTCAGGAGAGGAGAGTTATAGAGGAAGGAGCAGAGTCCTCCAGCAGTGCAGAGTATTTCAGGAGAGGAGAGTTATAGAGGAAGGAGCAGAGTCCTCCAGCAGCGCAGAGTATTTCAGGAGAGGAGAGTTATAGAGGAAGGAGCAGAGTCCTCTAGCAGTGCAGAGTATTTCAGGAGAGGAGAGTTATAGAGGAAGGAGCAGAGTCCTCCAGCAGTGCAGAGTATTTCAGGAGAGGAGAGTTGGAGGAAGGAGCAGAGTCCTCCAGCAGAGCAGAGTATTTCAGGAGAGGAGAGTTATAGAGGAAGGAGCAGAGTCCTCCAGCAGTGCAGAGTATTTCAGGAGAGGAGAGTTATAGAGGAAGGAGCAGAGTCCTCCGGCAGTGCAGAGTATTTCAGGAGAGGAGAGTTGGAGGAGGGAGCAGAGTCCTCCAGCAGTGCAGAGTATTTCAGGAGAGGAGAGTTATAGAGGAAGGAGCAGAGTCCTCCAGCAGTGCAGAGTATTTCAGGAGAGGAGAGTTATAGAGGAAGGAGCAGAGTCCTCCAGCAGTGCAGAGTATTTCAGGAGAGGAGAGTTATAGAGGAAGGAGCAGAGTCCTCCAGCAGTGCAGAGTATTTCAGGAGAGGAGAGTTATAGAGGAAGGAGCAGAGTCCTCTAGCAGTGCAGAGTATTTCAGGAGAGGAGAGTTATAGAGGAAGGAGCAGAGTCCTCCAGCAGTGCAGAGTATTTCAGGAGAGGAGAGTTATAGAGGAAGGAGCAGAGTCCTCCAGCAGTGCAGAGTATTTCAGGAGAGGAGAGTTATAGAGGAAGGAGCAGAGTCCTCCAGCAGCGCAGAGTATTTCAGGAGAGGAGAGTTATAGAGGAAGGAGCAGAGTCCTCCGGCAGAGCAGAGTATTTCAGGAGAGGAGAGTTGGAGGAAGGAGCAGAGTCCTCCAGCAGAGCAGAGTATTTCAGGAGAGGAGAGTTATAGAGGAAGGAGCAGAGTCCTCCAGCAGTGCAGAGTATTTCAGGAGAGGAGAGTTATAGAGGAAGGAGCAGAGTCCTCCAGCAGAGCAGAGTATTTCAGGAGAGGAGAGTTATAGAGGAAGGAGCAGAGTCCTCCGGCAGTGCAGAGTATTTCAGGAGAGGAGAGTTGGAGGAGGGAGCAGAGTCCTCCAGCAGTGCAGAGTATTTCAGGAGAGGAGAGTTATAGAGGAAGGAGCAGAGTCCTCCAGCAGTGCAGAGTATTTCAGGAGAGGAGAGTTATAGAGGAAGGAGCAGAGTCCTCCAGCAGCGCAGAGTATTTCAGGAGAGGAGAGTTATAGAGGAAGGAGCAGAGTCCTCTAGCAGTGCAGAGTATTTCAGGAGAGGAGAGTTATAGAGGAAGGAGCAGAGTCCTCCAGCAGTGCAGAGTATTTCAGGAGAGGAGAGTTATAGAGGAAGGAGCAGAGTCCTCCAGCAGTGCAGAGTATTTCAGGAGAGGAGAGTTATAGAGGAAGGAGCAGAGTCCTCCAGCAGCGCAGAGTATTTCAGGAGAGGAGAGTTATAGAGGAAGGAGCAGAGTCCTCTAGCAGTGCAGAGTATTTCAGGAGAGGAGAGTTATAGAGGAAGGAGCAGAGTCCTCCAGCAGTGCAGAGTATTTCAGGAGAGGAGAGTTGGAGGAGGGAGCAGAGTCCTCCAGCAGTGCAGAGTATTTCAGGAGAGGAGAGTTATAGAGGAAGGAGCCGAGTCCTCCAGCAGTGCAGAGTATTTCAGGAGAGGAGAGTTATAGAGGAAGGAGCAGAGTCCTCCAGCAGTGCAGAGTATTTCAGGAGAGGAGAGTTATAGAGGAAGGAGCAGAGTCCTCCAGCAGTGCAGAGTATTTCAGGAGAGGAGAGTTATAGAGGAAGGAGCAGAGTCCTCCAGCAGCGCAGAGTATTTCAGGAGAGGAGAGTTATAGAGGAAGGAGCAGAGTCCTCTAGCAGTGCAGAGTATTTCAGGAGAGGAGAGTTGGAGGAAGGAGCAGAGTCCTCCAGCAGTGCAGAGTATTTCAGGAGAGGAGAGTTATAGAGGAAGGAGCAGAGTCCTCCAGCAGCGCAGAGTATTTCAGGAGAGGAGAGTTGGAGGAGGGAGCAGAGTCCTCCAGCAGTGCAGAGTATTTCAGGAGAGGAGAGTTATAGAGGAAGGAGCAGAGTCCTCCAGCAGTGCAGAGTATTTCAGGAGAGGAGAGTTATAGAGGAAGGAGCAGAGTCCTCCAGCAGTGCAGAGTATTTCAGGAGAGGAGAGTTATAGAGGAAGGAGCAGAGTCCTCCAGCAGTGCAGAGTATTTCAGGAGAGGAGAGTTGGAGGAGGGAGCAGAGTCCTCCAGCAGTGCAGAGTATTTCAGGAGAGGAGAGTTATAGAGGAAGGAGCAGAGTCCTCCAGCAGTGCAGAGTATTTCAGGAGAGGAGAGTTATAGAGGAAGGAGCAGAGTCCTCCAGCAGCGCAGAGTATTTCAGGAGAGGAGAGTTGGAGGAGGGAGCAGAGTCCTCCAGCAGAGCAGAGTATTTCAGGAGAGGAGAGTTGGAGGAAGGAGCAGAGTCCTCCAGCAGTGCAGAGTATTTCAGGAGAGGAGAGTTGGAGGAAGGAGCAGAGTCCTCCAGCAGAGCAGAGTATTTCAGGAGAGGAGAGTTATAGAGGAAGGAGCAGAGTCCTCCAGCAGAGCAGAGTATTTCAGGAGAGGAGAGTTATAGAGGAAGGAGCAGAGTCCTCCAGCAGTGCAGAGTATTTCAGGAGAGGAGGGTTATAGAGGAAGGAGCAGAGTCCTCCAGCAGTGCAGAGTATTTCAGGAGAGGAGAGTTGGAAGAAGGAGCAGAGTCCTCCGGCAGTGCAGAGTATTTCAGGAGAGGAGAGTTATAGAGGAAGGAGCAGAGTCCTCCAGCAGCGCAGAGTATTTCAGGAGAGGAGAGTTATAGAGGAAGGAGCAGAGTCCTCCAGCAGAGTATTTCAGGAGAGGAGAGTTAGAGGAAGGAGCAGAGTCCTCCAGCAGTGCAGAGTATTTCAGGAGAGGAGAGTTATAGAGGAAGGAGCAGAGTCCTCCGGCAGAGCAGAGTATTTCAGGAGAGGAGAGTTATAGAGGAAGGAGCAGAGTCCTCCCGCAGTGCAGAGTATTTCAGGAGAGGAGAGTTATAGAGGAAGGAGCAGAGTCCTCCAGCAGCGCAGAGTATTTCAGGAGAGGAGAGTTGGAGGAGGGAGCAGAGTCCTCCAGCAGTGCAGAGTATTTCAGGAGAGGAGAGTTATAGAGGAAGGAGCAGAGTCCTCCAGCAGTGCAGAGTATTTCAGGAGAGGAGAGTTATAGAGGAAGGAGCAGAGTCCTCCAGCAGTGCAGAGTATTTCAGGAGAGGAGAGTTATAGAGGAAGGAGCAGAGTCCTCCAGCAGTGCAGAGTATTTCAGGAGAGGAGAGTTATAGAGGAAGGAGCAGAGTCCTCCAGCAGTGCAGAGTATTTCAGGAGAGGAGAGTTATAGAGGAAGGAGCAGAGTCCTCCAGCAGCGCAGAGTATTTCAGAAGAGGAGAGTTATAGAGGAAGGAGCAGAGTCCTCCAGCAGCGCAGAGTATTTCAGGAGAGGAGAGTTGGAGGAAGGAGCAGAGTCCTCCAGCAGAGCAGAGTATTTCAGGAGAGGAGAGTTGGAGGAAGGAGCAGAGTCCTCCAGCAGTGCAGAGTATTTCAGGAGAGGAGAGTTGGAGGAAGGAGCAGAGTCCTCTAGCAGTGCAGAGTATTTCAGGAGAGGAGAGTTGGAGGAAGGAGCAGAGTCCTCCAGCAGAGCAGAGTATTTCAGGAGAGGAGAGTTATAGAGGAAGGAGCAGAGTCCTCCAGCAGTGCAGAGTATTTCAGGAGAGGAGAGTTGGAGGAAGGAGCAGAGTCCTCCAGCAGTGCAGAGTATTTCAGGAGAGGAGAGTTGGAGGAGGGAGCAGAGTCCTCCAGCAGTGCAGAGTATTTCAGGAGAGGAGAGTTATAGAGGAAGGAGCAGAGTCCTCCAGCAGTGCAGAGTATTTCAGGAGAGGAGAGTTATAGAGGAAGGAGCAGAGTCCTCCAGCAGCGCAGAGTATTTCAGGAGAGGAGAGTTGGAGGAGGGAGCAGAGTCCTCCAGCAGAGCAGAGTATTTCAGGAGAGGAGAGTTGGAGGAAGGAGCAGAGTCCTCCAGCAGAGCAGAGTATTTCAGGAGAGGAGAGTTATAGAGGAAGGAGCAGAGTCCTCCAGCAGTGCAGAGTATTTCAGGAGAGGAGAGTTATAGAGGAAGGAGCAGAGTCCTCCAGCAGTGCAGAGTATTTCAGGAGAGGAGAGTTATAGAGGAAGGAGCAGAGTCCTCCAGCAGAGTATTTCAGGAGAGGAGAGTTAGAGGAAGGAGCAGAGTCCTCCAGCAGTGCAGAGTATTTCAGGAGAGGAGAGTTATAGAGGAAGGAGCAGAGTCCTCCGGCAGAGCAGAGTATTTCAGGAG